>CALNHX010000503.1:0-326838 GCA_940337035.1 Agriotes lineatus
CGTCCGTTCAAGTACCATTGACTACATTGGTTTAAAACGTAAACACAGTCTTGTTTACGTGCTTGACGGATAGAATCAGCGCAAAGTAACGGAATCCTGAAGCAGCCTCTCAGGCAATTCTGTTCACCAGGGATAACATTAATATATTTTGATCGTCACTAGGTGTTACAAAACAAATTTTTAGTAAATAATATTTACTGAAAAAAGTGCTTTTTAGACGGTTTAGCGCACCTTAATACTAAACCATTAAACTTGAATTTTTTGGATGCAGAAAAATTAACTATAACAGTTTGCAACCTTTGCAATCAATTCTAAGACAGTTTCTGATCACTTGCTAGTGTTGGCACGCTTACCAGGGATAACATTAATATATTTTGATCGTCACTAGATATTACAGTAGTACAAGGAAATAGTTAGTAAATAATATTTACTGAAAAAAGTGCTTTTTAGACGGTTTAGCGCACCTTAATACTAAACCATTAAACTTGAACTTTTTGGATGCAGAAAAATTAAATATAACAGTTTGCCACCTTTGCAATCAATTCTAAGACAGTTTCTGATCACTTGCTAGTGTTGGCACGCTTACCAGGGATAACATTAATATATTTTGATCGTCACTAAATATTACAGTAGTACAAGGAAATTTTTAGTAAATAATATTTACTGAAAAAAGTGCTTTTTAGACGGTTTAGCGCACCTTAATACTAAACCATTAAACTTGAATTTTATGGATGCAGAAAAATTAAATATAGCAGTTTTATATGGCTAAATTAGCTAAAAATTCACTCCTACAGCGTTTACAACATCTGCAATCAATTCTAAGCCAGTTGTTAAGCACTTGTTAGTGTTGACACGCTTACCATGTATAAAATTAGTATATATTGATCGACACTAGGTATTATAGCAGTGCAAGAAGATTTTCTGTAGTTAATATTTACTGTAAAGCTTGTTTTTCAGAGTTTTTAACGCACCTTAATGCTAAACTAATGCATGTGAATTTTTTGGATGCAGAAAAATTCATTATAGCAGTTTTATATGGCTAAAAGGCATCAAATGCACTCCTACAGCGTTTACAACCTTTGAAATCAATTCTGAGCCAGTTGTTGAGCACCTGTTAGTATTGGTAAGCTTACCAGAGATAAAATTAATATATTTTGATAGGCACTAGGTAATATAGTAGTACAAGAAAATCTTCTGTAGTTAATATTTACTGAAAAACGTGCTTCTCAAACGTTTTAACGCACCTTAATACTAAACTATTAAACTGGAATTTTTTGGATGCAGATAAATTAAATATAACAGTTTGCAACATTTGCAATCAATTCTAAGACAAGTTTCTGATCACTTGCTAGTGTTGGCACGCTTACCAGGGATAACATTAATATATTTTGATCGTCACTAGGTATTACAGTAGTACAAGGAAATAGTTAGTAAATAATATTTACTGAAATAAGTGCTTTTTAGACGGTTTAGCGCACCTTAATACTAAACCATTAAACTTGAATTTTTTGGATGCAGAAAAATTAAATATAACAGTTTGCAACCTTTGCAATCAATTCTAAGACAGTTTCTGATCACTTGCTAGTGTTGGCACGCTTACCAGGGATAACATTAATATATTTTGATCGTCACTAGATATTACAGTAGTACAAGGAAATTTTTAGTAAATAATATTTACTGAAAAAAGTGCTTTTTAGACGGTTTAGCGCACCTTAATACTAAACCATTAAACTTGAATTTTAGGGATGCAGAAAAATTAAATATAGCAGTTTTATATGGCTAAATTAGCTAAAAATTCACTCCTACAGCGTTTACAACATCTACAATCAATTCTAATCCAGTTGTTAAGCACTTGTTAGTGTTGACACGCTAACCATGTATACAATTAGTATATATTGATCGACACTAGGTATTATAGCAGTGCAAGAAGATTTTCTGTAGTTAATATTTACTGTAAAGCTTGTTTTTCAGAGTTTTTAAAGCACCTTAATACTAAACTAATGCATGTGAATTTTTTGGATGCAGAAAAATTTATTATAGCAGTTTTATATGGCTAAAAGGCACCAAATGCACTCCTACAGCGTTTACAACCTTTGAAATCAATTCTGAGCCAGTTGTTGAGCACCGGTTAGTATTGGCAAGCTTACCAGAGATAAAATTAATATATTTTGATAGGCACTAGGTAATATAGTAGTACAAGAAAATCTTCTGTAGTTAATATTTACTGAAAAACGTGCTTTTCAAACGTTTTAACGCACCTTAAAACTAAACTATTAAACTGGAATTTTTTGGATGCTGATAAATTAAATATAGCAGTTTTATACGGCTAAATAAGCTCCATATGCTCTCCTACACCTTTAACAACTTTTGCAATCAATTCTAAGCCAGTTGTTGAGCAACTGTTAGTGCTCGCACGCTTACCAGAGATAAAATTAATATATTTTGACCGACGCTAGGTATTATAGTAGTACAAGAAATTTTTCTGTAGGTAGTTAATATTTACTGTAAAACTTGCTTTTTAGACGGTTTAGCGCACCTTAATACTAAACCATTAAACTTGAATTTTTTGGATGCAGAAAAATTAACTATAGCAGTTTGCAACCTTTGCAATCAATTGTAAGACATTTTCTGATCACTTGCTAGTGTTGGTACGCTTACCAGGGATAACATTAATATATTTTGATCGTCACTAGATATTACAGTAGTACAAGGAAATAGTTAGTAAATAATATTTACTGAAAAAAGTGCTTTTTAGACGGTTTAGCGCACCTTAATACTAAACCATTAAACTTGAATTTTTTGGATGCAAAAAAATTAAATATAACAGTTTGCAACCTTTGCAATCAATTCTAAGACAGTTTCTGATCACTTGCTAGTGTTGGCACGCTTACCAGGGATAACATTAATATATTTTGATCGTCACTAGGTATTACAAAGGAAATTTTTAGTAAATAATATTTACTGAAAAAAGTGCTTTTTAGACGGTTTAGCGCACCTTAATACTAAACCATTAAACTTGAATTTTTTGGATGCAGAAAAATTAAATATAACAGTTTGCAAACTTTGCAATCAATTCTAAGACAGTTTCTGATCACTTGCTAGTGTTGGCACGCTTACCAGGGATAACATTAATATATTTTGATCGTCACTAGGTATTACAAAAGAAATTTTTAGTAAATAATATTTACTGAAAAAAGTGCTTTTTAGACGGTTTAGCGCACCTTAATACTAAACCATTAAACTTAAATTTTTTGGATGCAGAAAAATTAACTATAACAGTTTGCAACCTTTGCAATCAATTCTAAGACAGTTTCTGATCACTTGCTAGTGTTGGCACGCTTACCAGGGATAACATTAATATATTTTGATCGTCACTAGATATTACAGTAGTACAAGGAAATAGTTAGTAAATAATATTTACTGAAAAAAGTGCTTTTTAGACGGTTTAGCGCACCTTAATACTAACCCATTAAACTTGAATTTTTTGGATGCAGAAAAATTTACTATAACAGTTTGCAACCTTTGCAATCAATTCTAAGACAGTTTCTGATCACTTGCTAGTGTTGGCACGCTTACCAGGGATAACAATAATATATTTTAATCGTCACTAAATATTACAGTAGTACAAGGAAATAGTCAGTAAATGATATTTACTGAAAAAAGTGCTTTTTAGACGGTTTAACGCACCTTAATACTAAACCATTAAACTTGAATTTTTGGATGCAGAAAAATTAAATATAACAGTTTGCAACCTTTGCAATCAATTCTAAGACAGTTTCTGATCACTTGCTAGTGTTGGCACGCTTACCAGGGATAACATTAATATATTTTGATCGTCACTAGGTATTACAAAGGAAATTTTTAGTAAATAATATTAACTGAAAAAAGTGCTTTTTAGACGGTTTAGCGCACCTTAATACTAAACCATTAAACTTGAATTTTTTGGATGCAGAAAAATTAAATATAACAGTTTGCAACCTTTGCAATCAATTCTAAGACAGTTTCTGATCACTTGCTAGTGTTGGCACGCTTACCAGGGATAACATTAATATATTTTGATCGTCACTAGGTATTACAAAGGAAATTTTTAGTAAATAATATTTACTGAAAAAAGTGCTTTTTAGACGGTTTAGCGCACCTTAATACTAAACCATTAAACTTGAATTTTTGGATGCAGAAAAATTAAATATAACAGTTTGCAAACTTTGCAATCAATTCTAAGACAGTTTCTGATCACTTGCTAGTGTTGGCACGCTTACCAGGGATAACATTAATATATTTTGATCGTCACTAGGTATTACAAAAGAAATTTTTAGTAAATAATATTTACTGAAAAAAGTGCTTTTTAGACGGTTTAGCGCACCTTAATACTAAACCATTGAACTTGAATTTTTTGGATGCAGAAAAATTAAATATAACAGTTTGCAACCTTTGCAATCAATTCTAAGACAGTTTCTGATCACTTGCTAGTGTTGGCACGCTTACCAGGGATAAAATTAATATATTTTGATCGTCACTAGGTATTACAAAAGAAATTTTTAGTAAATAATATTTACTGAAAAAAGTGCTTTTTAGACGGTTTAGCGCACCTTAATACTAAACCATTAAACTTGAATTTTTTGGATGCAGAAAAATTAAATATAACAGTTTGCAAACTTTGCAATCAATTCTAAGACAGTTTCTGATCACTTGCTAGTGTTGGCACGCTTACCAGGGATAACATTAATATATTTTGATCGTCACTAGGTATTACAAAAGAAATTTTTAGTAAATAATATTTACTGAAAAAAGTGCTTTTTAGACGGTTTAGCGCACCTTAATACTAAACCATTAAACTTGAATTTTTTGGATGCAGAAAAATTAAATATAACAGTTTGCAACCTTTGCAATCAATTCTAAGACAGTTTCTGATCACTTGCTAGTGTTGACACGCTTACCAGGGATAACATTAATATATTTTGATCGTCACTAGGTATTACAAAAGAAATTTTTAGTAAATAATATTTACTGAAAAAAGTGCTTTTTAGACGGTTTAGCGCACCTTAATACTAAACCATTAAACTTGAATTTTTTGGATGCAGAAAAATTAACTATAACAGTTTGCAACCTTTGCAATCAATTCTAAGACAGCTTCTGATCACTTGCTAGTGTTGGCACGCTTACCAGGGATAACATTAATATATTTTGATCGTCACTAGATATTACAGTAGTACAAGGAAATAGTTAGTAAATAATATTTACTGAAAAAAGTGCTTTTTAGACGGTTTAGCGCACCTTAATACTAAACCATTAAACTTGAATTTTTTGGATGCAGAAAAATTAAATATAGCAGTTTTATATGGCTAAATTAGCTAAAAATTCACTCCTACAGCGTTTACAACATCTGCAATCAATTCTAAGCCAGTTGTTAAGCACTTGTTAGTGTTAACACGCTTACCATGTATAAAATTAGTATATATATTGATCGACACTAGGTATTATAGCAGTGCAAGAAGATTTTCTGTAGTTAATATTTACTGTAAAGCTTGTTTTTCAGAGTTTTTAACGCACCTTAATACTAAACTAATGCATGTGAATTTTTTGGATGCAGAAAAATTCATTATAGCAGTTTTATATGGCTAAAAGGCATCAAATGCACTCCTACAGCGTTTACAACCTTTGAAATCAATTCTGAGCCAGTTGTTGAGCACCTGTTAGTATTGGCAAGCTTACCAGAGATAAAATTAATATATTTTGATAGGGACTAGGTAATATAGTAGTACAAGAAAATCTTCTGTAGTTAATATTTACTGAAAAACGTGTTTCTCAAACGTTTTAACGCACCTTAATACTAAACTATTAAACTGGAATTTTTTGGATGCAGATAAATTAAATATAACAGTTTGCAACCTTTGCAATCAATTCTAAGACAAGTTTCTGATCACTTGCTAGTGTTGGCACGCTTACCAGGGATAACATTAATATATTTTGATCGTCACTAGGTATTACAGTAGTACAAGGAAATAGTTAGTAAATAATATTTACTGAAAAAAGTGCTTTTTAGACGGTTTAGCGCACCTTAATACTAAACCATTAAACTTGAATTTTTTGGATGCTGAAAAATTAAATATAACAGTTTGCAAACTTTGCAATCAATTCTAAGACAGTTTCTGGTCACTTGCTAGTGTTGGCACGCTTACCAGGGATAACATTAATATATTTTGATCGTCACTAGGTATTACAAAAGAAATTTTTAGTAAATAATATTTACTGAAAAAAGTGCTTTTTAGACGGTTTAGCGCACCTTAATACTAAACCATTAAACTTGAATTTTTTGGATGCAGAAAAATTAAATATAACAGTTTGCAACCTTTGCAATCAATTCTAAGACAGTTTCTGATCACTTGCTAGTGTTGGCACGCTTACCAGGGATAACATTAATATATTTTGATCGTCACTAGGTATTACAAAAGAAATTTTTAGTAAATAATATTTACTGAAAAAAGTGCTTTTTAGACGGTTTAGCGCACCTTAATACTAAACCATTAAACTTGAATTTTTTGGATGCAGAAAAATTAAATATAACAGTTTGCAAACTTTGCAATCAATTCTAAGACAGTTTCTGATCACTTGCTAGTGTTGGCACGCTTACCAGGGATAACATTAATATATTTTGATCGTCACTAGGTATTACAAAAGAAATTTTTAGTAAATAATATTTACTGAAAAAAGTGCTTTTTAGACGGTTTAGCGCACCTTAATACTAAACCATTAAACTTGAATTTTTTGGATGCAGAAAAATTAAATATAACAGTTTGCAACCTTTGCAATCAATTCTAAGACAGTTTCTGATCACTTGCTAGTGTTGGCACGCTTACCAGGGATAATATTAATATATTTTGATCGTCACTAGGTATTACAAAAGAAATTTTTGGTAAATAATATTTACTGAAAAAAGTGATTTTTAGACGGTTTAGCGCACCTTAATACTAAACCATTAAACTTGAATTTTTTGGATGCAGAAAAATTAACTATAACAGTTTGCAACCTTTGCAATCAATTCTAAGACAGCTTCTGATCACTTGCTAGTGTTGGCACGCTTACCAGGGATAACATTAATATATTTTGATCGTCACTAGATATTACAGTAGTACAAGGAAATAGTTAGTAAATAATATTTACTGAAAAAAGTGCTTTTTAGACGGTTTAGCGCACCTTAATAATAAACCATTAAACTTGAATTTTTTGGATGCAGAAAAATTAAATATAGCAGTTTTATATGGCTAAATTAGCTAAAAATTCACTCCTACAGCGTTTACAACATCTGCAATCAATTCTAAGCCAGTTGTTAAGCACCTGTTAGTATTGGCAAGCTTACCAGAGATAAAATTAATATATTTTGATAGGGACTAGGTAATATAGTAGTACAAGAAAATCTTCTGTAGTTAATATTTACTGAAAAACGTGCTTCTCAAACGTTTTAACGCACCTTAATACTAAACTATTAAACTGGAATTTTTTGGATGCAGATAAATTAAATATAACAGTTTGCAACCTTTGCAATCAATTCTAAGACAAGTTTCTGATCACTTGCTAGTGTTGGCACGCTTACCAGGGATAACATTAATATATTTTGATCGTCACTAGATATTACAGTAGTACAAGGAAATAGTTAGTAAATAATATTTACTGAAAAAAGTGCTTTTTAGACGGTTTAGCGCACCTTAATACTAAACCATTAAACTTGAATTTTTTGGATGCAGAAAAATTAAATATAACAGTTTCCAACCTTTGCAATCAATTCTAAGACAGTTTCTGATCACTTGCTAGTGTTGGCACGCTTACCAGGGATAACATTAATATATTTTGATCGTCACTAGATATTACAGTAGTACAAGGAAATTTTTAGTAAATAATATTTACTGAAAAAAGTGCTTTTTAGACGGTTTAGCGCACCTTAATACTAAACCATTAAACTTGAATTTTTTGGATGCAGAAAAATTAAATATAACAGTTTGCAACCTTTGCAATCAATTCTAAGACAGTTTCTGATCACTTGCTAGTGTTGGCACGCTTACCAGGGATAATATTAATATATTTTGATCGTCACTAGGTATTACAAAAGAAATTTTTGGTAAATAATATTTACTGAAAAAAGTGATTTTTAGACGGTTTAGCGCACCTTAATACTAAACCATTAAACTTGAATTTTTTGGATGCAGAAAAATTAACTATAACAGTTTGCAACCTTTGCAATCAATTCTAAGACAGCTTCTGATCACTTGCTAGTGTTGGCACGCATACCAGGGATAACATTAATATATTTTGATCGTCACTAGATATTACAGTAGTACAAGGAAATAGTTAGTAAATAATATTTACTGAAAAAAGTGCTTTTTAGACGGTTTAGCGCACCTTAATAATAAACCATTAAACTTGAATTTTTTGGATGCAGAAAAATTAAATATAGCAGTTTTATATGGCTAAATTAGCTAAAAATTCACTCCTACAGCGTTTACAACATCTGCAATCAATTCTAAGCCAGTTGTTAAGCACCTGTTAGTATTGGCAAGCTTACCAGAGATAAAATTAATATATTTTGATAGGGACTAGGTAATATAGTAGTACAAGAAAATCTTCTGTAGTTAATATTTACTGAAAAACGTGCTTCTCAAACGTTTTAACGCACCTTAATACTAAACTATTAAACTGGAATTTTTTGGATGCAGATAAATTAAATATAACAGTTTGCAACCTTTGCAATCAATTCTAAGACAAGTTTCTGATCACTTGCTAGTGTTGGCACGCTTACCAGGGATAACATTAATATATTTTGATCGTCACTAGATATTACAGTAGTACAAGGAAATAGTTAGTAAATAATATTTACTGAAAAAAGTGCTTTTTAGACGGTTTAGCGCACCTTAATACTAAACCATTAAACTTGAATTTTTTGGATGCAGAAAAATTAAATATAACAGTTTCCAACCTTTGCAATCAATTCTAAGACAGTTTCTGATCACTTGCTAGTGTTGGCACGCTTACCAGGGATAACATTAATATATTTTGATCGTCACTAGATATTACAGTAGTACAAGGAAATTTTTAGTAAATAATATTTACTGAAAAAAGTGCTTTTTAGACGGTTTAGCGCACCTTAATACTAAACCATTAAACTTGAATTTTTTGGATGCAGAAAAATTAACTATAACAGTTTGCAACCTTTGCAATCAATTCTAAGACAGCTTCTGATCACTTGCTAGTGTTGGCACGCTTACCAGGGATAACATTAATATATTTTGATCGTCACTAGATATTACAGTAGTACAAGGAAATAGTTAGTAAATAATATTTACTGAGAAAAGTGCTTTTTAGACGGTTTAGCGCACCTTAATACTAAACCATTAAACTTGAATTTTTTGGATGCAGAAAAATTAAATATAGCAGTTTTATATGGCTAAATTAGCTAAAAATTCAATCCTACAGCGTTTACAACATCTGCAATCAATTCTAAGCCAGTTGTTAAGCACTTGTTAGTGTTAACACGCTTACCATGTATAAAATTAGTATATATATTGATCGACACTAGGTATTATAGCAGTGCAAGAAGATTTTCTGTAGTTAATATTTACTGTAAAGCTTGTTTTTCAGAGTTTTTAACGCACCTTAATACTAAACTAATGCATGTGAATTTTCTGGATGCAGAAAAATTCATTATAGCAGTTTTATATGGCTAAAAGGCATCAAATGCACTCCTACAGCGTTTACAACCTTTGAAATCAATTCTGAGCCAGTTGTTGAGCACCTGTTAGTATTGGCAAGCTTACCAGAGATAAAATTAATATATTTTGATAGGGACTAGGTAATATAGTAGTACAAGAAAATCTTCTGTAGTTAATATTTACTGAAAAACGTTTCTCAAACGTTTTAACGCACCTTAATACTAAACTATTAAACTGGAATTTTATGGATGCAGATAAATTAAATATAACAGTTTGCAACCTTTGCAATCAATTCTAAGACAAGTTTCTGATCACTTGCTAGTGTTGGCACGCTTACCAGGGATAACATTAATATATTTTGATCGTCACTAGGTATTACAGTAGTACAAGGAAATAGTTAGTAAATAATATTTACTGAAAAAAGTGCTTTTTAGACGGTTTAGCGCACCTTAATACTAAACCATTAAACTTGAATTTTTTGGATGCTGAAAAATTAAATATAACAGTTTTCAAACTTTGCAATCAATTCTAAGACAGTTTCTGGTCACTTGCTAGTGTTGGCACGCTTACCAGGGATAACATTAATATATTTTGATCGTCACTAGGTATTACAAAAGAAATTTTTAGTAAATAATATTTACTGAAAAAAGTGCTTTTTAGACGGTTTAGCGCACCTTAATACTAAACCATTAAACTTGAATTTTTTGGATGCAGAAAAATTAAATATAACAGTTTGCAACCTTTGCAATCAATTCTAAGACAGTTTCTGATCACTTGCTAGTGTTGGCACGCTTACCAGGGATAACATTAATATATTTTGATCGTCACTAGGTATTACAAAAGAAATTTTTAGTAAATAATATTTACTGAAAAAAGTGCTTTTTAGACGGTTTAGCGCACCTTAATACTAAACCATTAAACTTGAATTTTTTGGATGCAGAAAAATTAAATATAACAGTTTGCAAAGTTTGCAATCAATTCTAAGACAGTTTCTGATCACTTGCTAGTGTTGGCACGCTTACCAGGGATAACATTAATATATTTTGATCGTCACTAGGTATTACAAAAGAAATTTTTAGTAAATAATATTTACTGAAAAAAGTGCTTTTTAGACGGTTTAGCGCACCTTAATACTAAACCATTAAACTTGAATTTTTTGGATGCAGAAAAATTAAATATAACAGTTTGCAACCTTTGCAATCAAGTCTAAGACAGTTTCTGATCACTTGCTAGTGTTGGCACGCTTACCAGGGATAACATTAATATATTTTGATCGTCACTAGGTATTACAAAAGAAATTTTTGGTAAATAATATTTACTGAAAAAAGTGATTTTTAGACGGTTTAGCGCACCTTAATACTAAACCATTAAACTTGAATTTTTTGGATGCAGAAAAATTAACTATAACAGTTTGCAACCTTTGCAATCAATTCTAAGACAGCTTCTGATCACTTGCTAGTGTTGGCACGCTTACCAGGGATAACATTAATATATTTTGATCGTCACTAGATATTACAGTAGTACAAGGAAATAGTTAGTAAATAATATTTACTGAAAAAAGTGCTTTTTAGACGGTTTAGCGCACCTTAATAATAAACCATTAAACTTGAATTTTTTGGATGCAGAAAAATTAAATATAGCAGTTTTATATGGCTAAATTAGCTAAAAATTCACTCCTACAGCGTTTACAACATCTGCAATCAATTCTAAGCCAGTTGTTAAGCACCTGTTAGTATTGGCAAGCTTACCAGAGATAAAATTAATATATTTTGATAGGGACTAGGTAATATAGTAGTACAAGAAAATCTTCTGTAGTTAATATTTACTGAAAAACGTGCTTCTCAAACGTTTTAACGCACCTTAATACTAAACTATTAAACTGGAATTTTTTGGATGCAGATAAATTAAATATAACGGTTTGCAACCTTTGCAATCAATTCTAAGACAAGTTTCTGATCACTTGCTAGTGTTGGCACGCTTACCAGGGATAACATTAATATATTTTGATCGTCACTAGATATTACAGTAGTACAAGGAAATAGTTAGTAAATAATATTTACTGAAAAAAGTGCTTTTTAGACGGTTTAGCGCACCTTAATACTAAACCATTAAACTTGAATTTTTTGGATGCAGAAAAATTAAATATAACAGTTTCCAACCTTTGCAATCAATTCTAAGACAGTTTCTGATCACTTGCTAGTGTTGGCACGCTTACCAGGGATAAAATTAATATATTTTGATAGGCACTAGGTAATATAGTAGTACAAGAAAATCTTCTGTAGTTAATATTTACTGAAAAACGTGCTTTTCAAACGTTTTAACGCACCTTAATACTAAACTATTAAACTGGAATTTTTTGGATGCAGATAAACGACCGCTTGCCCTTACAGCTCATTCCGAAGTGTCCCCCGTTCTCTCCAGTTGTAGATATCCCTTTTCACAGCTCTTTCCCTCGAATTTGAGCTTGAATGGGTTGTGGTTCAGCGAAAACATCCACAGCTGAGGTCGGGAGTTTACAAATATAACAGTTTGCAACCTTTGCAATCAATTCTAAGACATTTTCTGATCACTTGCTAGTGTTGGCACGCTTACCAGGGATAACATTAATATATTTTGAGCGTCACTAGGTATTACAGTAGTACAAGGAAATTTTTAGTAAATAATATTTACTGAAAAAAGTGCTTTTTAGACGGTTTAGCGCACCTTAATACTAAACCATTAAACTTGAATTTTATGAATGCAGAAAAATTAAATATAGCAGTTTTATATGGCTAAATTAGCTAAAAATTTACTCCTACAGCGTTTACAACATCTGCAATCAATTCTAAGCCAGTTGTTAAGCACTTGTTAGTGTTGACACGCTTACCATGAATAAAATTAGTATATATTGATCGACACTAGGTATTATAGCATTGCAAGAAGATTTTCTGTAGTTAATATTTACTGTAAAGCTTGTTTTTCAGAGTTTTTAACGCACCTTAATACTAAACTAATGCATGTGTATTTTTTGGATGCAGAAAAATTTATTATAGCAGTTTTATATGGCTAAAAGGCACCAAATGCACTCTTACAGCGTTTACAACCTTTGAAATCAATTCTGAGCCAGTTGTTGAGCACCCGTTAGTATTGGCAAGCTTACCAGAGATAAAATTAATATATTTTGATAGGCACTAGGTAATATAGTAGTACAAAAAAATCTTCTGTAGTTAATATTTACTGAAAAACGTGCTTTTCAAACGTTTTAGCACACCCTAATACTAAACTATTAAACTGGAATTATTGGATGCAGATAAATTAAATATAGCAGTTTTATACGGCTAAATAAGCTCCATATGCACTCCTACACCTTTAACAACCTTTGCAATCAATTCTAAGCCAGTTGTTGAGCAATTGTTAGTGCTAGCACGCTTACCAGGGATAAAATTAATATATTTTGACCGACGCTAGGTATTATAGTAGTACAAGAAATTTTTCTGTAGTTAAAATTTACTGTAAAACTTGCTTTTCAGACGTTTTAACGCACCTTAATACTAAACTATTAAACTTGAATTTTTTGGATGCAGAAAAATTAAATATAACAGTTTGCAAACTTTGCAATCAATTCTAAGACAGTTTCTGATCACTTGCTAGTGTTGGCACGCTTACCAGGGATAACATTAATATATTTTGTTCGTCACTAGGTATTACAGTAGTACAAGGAAATAGTTAGTAAATAATGTTTACTGAAAAAAGTGCTTTTTAGACGGTTTAGCGCACCTTAATACTAAACTATTAAACTTGAATTTTATGGATGCAGAAAAATTAAATATAGCAGTTTTATATGGCTAAATTAGCTAAAAATTCACTCCTACAGCGTTTACAACATCTGCAATCAATTCTAAGCCAGTTGTTAAGCACTTGTTAGTGTTGACACGCTTACCATGAATAAAATTAGTATATATTGATCGACACTAGGTATTATAGCATTGCAAGAAGATTTTCTGTAGTTAATATTTACTGTAAAGCTTGTTTTTCAGAGTTTTTAACGCACCTTAATACTAAACTAATGCATGTGTATTTTTTGGATGCAGAAAAATTCATTATAGCAGTTTTATATGGCTAAAAGGCACCAAATGCACTCCTACAGCGTTTACAACCTTTGAAATCAATTCTGAGCCAGTTGTTGAGCACCCGTTAGTATTGGCAAGCTTACCAGAGATAAAATTAATATATTTTGATAGGCACTAGGTAATATAGTAGTACAAAAAAATCTTCTGTAGTTAATATTTACTGAAAAACGTGCTTTTCAAACGTTTTAGCGCACCCTAATACTAAACTATTAAACTGGAATTATTGGATGCAGATAAATTAAATATAGCAGTTTTATACGGCTAAATAAGCTCCATATGCACTCCTACACCTTTAACAACCTTTGCAATCAATTCTAAGCCAGTTGTTGAGCAATTGTTAGTGCTCGCACGCTTACCAGGGATAAAATTAATATATTTTGACCGACGCTAGGTATTATAGTAGTACAAGAAATTTTTCTGTAGTTAAAATTTACTGTAAAACTTGCTTTTCAGACGTTTTAACGCACCTTAATACTAAACTATTAAACTTGAATTTTTTGGATGCAGAAAAATTAAATATAACAGTTTGCAACCTTTGCCATCAATTCTAAGACAGTTTCTGATCACTTGCTAGTGTTGGCACGCTTACCAGGGATAACATTAATATATTTTGATCGTCACTAGGTATTACAGTAGTACAAGGAAATAGTTAGTAAATAATGTTTACTGAAAAAAGTGCTTTTTAGACGGTTTAGCGCACCTTAATACTAAACTATTAAACTTGAATTTTATGGATGCAGAAAAATTAAATATAGCAGTTTTATATGGTTAAATTAGCTAAAAATTCACTCCTACAGCGTTTACAACATCTGCAATCAATTCTAAGTTAGTTGTTAAGCACTTGTTAGTATTGGCAAGCTTACAAGAGATAAAATTAATATATTTTGATAGGCACTAGGTAATATAGTAGTACAAGAAAATCTTCTGTAGTTAATATTTACTGAAAAACCTGCTTTTCAAACGTTTTAACGCACCTTAATACTAAACTATTAAACTGGAATTTTTTGGATGCAGATAAATTAAATATAGCAGTTTTATACGGCTAAATAAGCTCCATATGCTCTCCTACACCTTTAACAACCTTTGCAATCAATTCTAATACAGTTTCTGATCACTTGCTAGTGTTGGCACGCTTACCAGGGATAAAATTAATATATTTTGACCGACGCTAGGTATTATAGTAGTACAAGAAATTTTTCTGTACGTAGTTAATATTTACTGTAAAACTTGCTTTTCAGACGTTTTAACGCACCTTAATACTAAACTATTAAACTTGAATTTTTTGGATGCAGAAAAATTAAATATAACAGTTTGCAACCTTTGCAATCAATTCTAAGACAGTTTCTGATCACTTGCTAGTGTTGGCACGCTTACCAGGGATAACATTAATATATTTTGATCGTCACTAGATATTACAGTAGTACAAGGAAATAGTTAGTAAATAATATTTACTGAAAAAAGTGCTTTTTAGACGGTTTAGCGCACCTTAATACTAAACCATTAAACTTGAATTTTTTGGATGCAGAAAAATTAACTATAACAGTTTGCAACCTTTGCAATCAATTCTAAGACAGGTTCTGATCACTTACTAGTGTTGGCACGCTTACCAGGGATAACATTAATATATTTTGATCGTCACTAGATATTACAGTAGTACAAGGAAATAGTTAGTAAATAATATTTACTGAAAAAAGTGCTTTTTAGACGGTTTAACGCACCTTAATACTAAACCATTAAACTTGAATTTTTTGGATGCAGAAAAATTAAATATAACAGTTTGCAACCTTTGCAATCAATTCTAAGACAGTTTCTGATCACTTGCTAGTGTTGGCACGCTTACCAGGGATAACATTAATATATTTTGATCGTCACTAGGTATTACAAAGGAAATTTTTAGTAAATAATATTTACTGAAAAAAGTGCTTTTTAGACGGTTTAGCGCACCTTAATACTAAACCATTAAACTTGAATTTTTTGGATGCAGAAAAATTAAATATAACAGTTTGCAAACTTTGCAATCAATTCTAAGACAGTTTCTGATCACTTGCTAGTGTTGGCACGCTTACCAGGGATAACATTAATATATTTTGATCGTCACTAGGTATTACTAAAAAAATTTTTAGTAAATAATATTTACTGAAAAAAGTGCTTTTTAGACGGTTTAGCGCACCTTAATACTAAACCATTAAACTTGAATTTTTTGGATGCCGAAAAATTAACTATAACAGTTTGCAACCTTTGCAATCAATTCTAAGACAGTTTCTGATCACTTGCTAGTGTTGGCACGCTTACCAGGGATAACATTAATATATTTTAATCGTCACTAAATATTACAGTAGTACAAGGAAATAGTTAGTAAATAATATTTACTGAAAAAAGTGCTTTTTAGACGGTTTAGCGCACCTTAATACTAAACCATTAAACTTGAATTTTTTGGATGCAGAAAAATTAAATATAACAGTTTGCAACCTTTGCAATCAATTCTAAGACAGTTTCTGATCACTTGCTAGTGTTGGCACGCTTACCAGGGATAACATTAATATATTTTGATCGTCACTAGGTATTACAAAGGAAATTTTTAGTAAATAATATTTACTGAAAAAAGTGCTTTTTAGACGGTTTAGCGTACCTTAATACTAAACCATTAAACTTGAATTTTTTGGATGCAGAAAAATTAAATATAACAGTTTGCAAACTTTGCAATCAATTCTAAGACAGTTTCTGATCACTTGCTAGTGTTGGCACGCTTACCAGGGATAACATTAATATATTTTGATCGTCACTAGGTATTACAAAAGAAATTTTTAGTAAATAATATTTACTGAAAAAAGTGCTTTTTAGACGGTTTAGCGCACCTTAATACTAAACCATTAAACTTGAATTTTTTGGATGCAGAAAAATTAAATATAACAGTTTGCAAACTTTGCAATCAATTCTAAGACAGTTTCTGATCACTTGCTAGTGTTGGCACGCTTACCAGGGATAACATTAATATATTTTGATCGTCACTAGGTATTACAAAAGAAATTTTTAGTAAATAATATTTACTGAAAAAAGTGCTTTTTAGACGGTTTAGCGCACCTTAATACTAAACCATTAAACTTGAATTTTTTGGATGCAGAAAAATTAAATATAACAGTTTGCAACCTTTGCAATCAATTCTAAGACAGTTTCTGATCACTTGCTAGTGTTGGCACGCTTACCAGGGATAACATTAATATATTTTGATCGTTACTAGGTATTACAAAAGAAATTTTTGGTAAATAATATTTACTGAAAAAAGTGATTTTTAGACGGTTTAGCGCACCTTAATACTAAACCATTAAACTTGAATTTTTTGGATGCAGAAAAATTAACTATAACAGTTTGCAACCTTTGCAATCAATTCTAAGACAGCTTCTGATCACTTGCTAGTGTTGGCACGCTTACCAGGGATAACATTAATATATTTTGATCGTCACTAGATATTACAGTAGTACAAGGAAATAGTTAGTAAATAATATTTACTGAAAAAAGTGCTTTTTAGACGGTTTAGCGCACCTTAATAATAAACCATTAAACTTGAATTTTTTGGATGCAGAAAAATTAAATATAGCAGTTTTATATGGCTAAATTAGCTAAAAATTCACTCCTACAGCGTTTACAACATCTGCAATCAATTCTAAGCCAGTTGTTAAGCACCTGTTAGTATTGGCAAGCTTACCAGAGATAAAATTAATATATTTTGATAGGGACTAGGTAATATAGTAGTACAAGAAAATCTTCTGTAGTTAATATTTACTGAAAAACGTGCTTCTCAAACGTTTTAACGCACCTTAATACTAAACTATTAAACTGGAATTTTTTGGATGCAGATAAATTAAATATAACAGTTTGCAACCTTTGCAATCAATTCTAAGACAAGTTTCTGATCACTTGCTAGTGTTGGCACGCTTACCAGGGATAACATTAATATATTTTGATCGTCACTAGATATTACAGTAGTACAAGGAAATAGTTAGTAAATAATATTTACTGAAAAAAGTGCTTTTTAGACGGTTTAGCGCACCTTAATACTAAACCATTAAACTTGAATTTTTTGGATGCAGAAAAATTAAATATAACAGTTTCCAACCTTTGCAAGACAGTTTCTGATCACTTGCTAGTGTTGGCACGCTTACCAGGGATAACATTAATATATTTTGATCGTCACTAGATATTACAGTAGTACAAGGAAATTTTTAGTAAATAATATTTACTGAAAAAAGTGCTTTTTAAACGGTTTAGCGCACCTTAATACTAAAACATTAAACTGGAATTTTATGGATGCAGAAAAATTAAATATAGCAGTTTTATATGGCTAAATTAGCTAAAAATTCACTCCTACAGCGTTTACAACATCTGCAATCAATTCTAAGCCAGTTGTTAAGCACTTGTTAGTGTTGACACGCTTACCATGTATACAATTAGTATATATTGATCGACACTAGGTATTATAACAGTGCAAGAAGATTTTCTGTAGTTAATATTTACTGTAAAGCTTGTTTTTCAGAGTTTTTAACGCACCTTAATACTAAACTAATGCATGTGAATTTTTTGGATGCAGAAAAATTTATTATAGCAGTTTTATATGGCTAAATGGCACCAAATGCACTCCTACAGCGTTTACAACCTTTGAAATCAATTCTGAGCCAGTTGTTGAGCACCGGTTAGTATTGGCAAGCTTACCAGAGATAAAATTAATATATTTTGATAGGCACTAGGTAATATAGTAGTACAAGAAAATCTTCTGTAGTTAATATTTACTGAAAAACGTGCTTTTCAAACGTTTTAACGCACCTTAATACTAAACTATTAAACTGGAATTTTTTGGATGCAGATAAACGACCGCTTGCCCTTACAGCTCATTCCGAAGTGTCCCCCGTTCTCTCCAGTTGTAGATATCCCTTTTCACAGCTCTTTCCCTCGAATTTGAGCTTGAATGGGTTGTGGTTCAGCGAAAACATCCACAGCTGAGGTCGGGAGTTTACAAATATAACAGTTTGCAACCTTTGCAATCAATTCTAAGACATTTTCTGATCACTTGCTAGTGTTGGCACGCTTACCAGGGATAACATTAATATATTTTGAGCGTCACTAGGTATTACAGTAGTACAAGGAAATTTTTAGTAAATAATATTTACTGAAAAAAGTGCTTTTTAGACGGTTTAGCGCACCTTAATACTAAACCATTAAACTTGAATTTTATGAATGCAGAAAAATTAAATATAGCAGTTTTATATGGCTAAATTAGCTAAAAATTCACTCCTACAGCGTTTACAACATCTGCAATCAATTCTAAGCCAGTTGTTAAGCACTTGTTAGTGTTGACACGCTTACCATGAATAAAATTAGTATATATTGATCGACACTAGGTATTATAGCATTGCAAGAAGATTTTCTGTAGTTAATATTTACTGTAAAGCTTGTTTTTCAGAGTTTTTAACGCACCTTAATACTAAACTAATGCATGTGTATTTTTTGGATGCAGAAAAATTTATTATAGCAGTTTTATATGGCTAAAAGGCACCAAATGCACTCTTACAGCGTTTACAACCTTTGAAATCAATTCTGAGCCAGTTGTTGAGCACCCGTTAGTATTGGCAAGCTTACCAGAGATAAAATTAATATATTTTGATAGGCACTAGGTAATATAGTAGTACAAAAAAATCTTCTGTAGTTAATATTTACTGAAAAACGTGCTTTTCAAACGTTTTAGCACACCCTAATACTAAACTATTAAACTGGAATTATTGGATGCAGATAAATTAAATATAGCAGTTTTATACGGCTAAATAAGCTCCATATGCACTCCTACACCTTTAACAACCTTTGCAATCAATTCTAAGCCAGTTGTTGAGCAATTGTTAGTGCTCGCACGCTTACCAGGGATAAAATTAATATATTTTGACCGACGCTAGGTATTATAGTAGTACAAGAAATTTTTCTGTAGTTAAAATTTACTGTAAAACTTGCTTTTCAGACGTTTTAACGCACCTTAATACTAAACTATTAAACTTGAATTTTTTGGATGCAGAAAAATTAAATATAACAGTTTGCAACCTTTGCAATCAATTCTAAGACAGTTTCTGATCACTTGCTAGTGTTGGCACGCTTACCAGGGATAACATTAATATATTTTGATCGTGACTAGGTATTACAGTAGTACAAGGAAATAGTTAGTAAATAATGTTTACTGAAAAAAGTGCTTTTTAGACGGTTTAGCGCACCTTAATACTAAACTATTAAACTTGAATTTTATGGATGCAGAAAAATTAAATATAGCAGTTTTATATGGTTAAATTAGCTAAAAATTCACTCCTACAGCGTTTACAACATCTGCAATCAATTCTAAGTTAGTTGTTAAGCACTTGTTAGTATTGGCAAGCTTACAAGAGATAAAATTAATATATTTTGATAGGCACTAGGTAATATAGTAGTACAAGAAAATCTTCTGTAGTTAATATTTACTGAAAAACCTGCTTTTCAAACGTTTTAACGCACCTTAATACTAAACTATTAAACTGGAATTTTTTGGATGCAGATAAATTAAATATAGCAGTTTTATACGGCTAAATAAGCTCCATATGCTCTCCTACACCTTTAACAACCTTTGCAATCAATTCTAATACAGTTTCTGATCACTTGCTAGTGTTGGCACGCTTACCAGGGATAAAATTAATATATTTTGACCGACGCTAGGTATTATAGTAGTACAAGAAATTTTTCTGTACGTAGTTAATATTTACTGTAAAACTTGCTTTTCAGACGTTTTAACGCACCTTAATACTAAACTATTAAACTTGAATTTTTTGGATGCAGAAAAATTAAATATAACAGTTTGCAAACTTTGCAATCAATTCTAAGACAGTTTCTGATCACTTGCTAGTGTTGGCACGCTTACCAGGGATAACATTAATATATTTTGATCGTCACTAGATATTACAGTAGTACAAGGAAATAGTTAGTAAATAATATTTACTGAAAAAAGTGCTTTTTAGACGGTTTAGCGCACCTTAATACTAAACCATTAAACTTGAATTTTTTGGATGCAGAAAAATTAACTATAACAGTTTGCAACCTTTGCAATCAATTCTAAGACAGGTTCTGATCACTTACTAGTGTTGGCACGCTTACCAGGTATAACATTAATATATTTTGATCGTCACTAGATATTACAGTAGTACAAGGAAATAGTAAATAATATTTACTGAAAAAAGTGCTTTTTAGACGGTTTAACGCACCTTAATACTAAGCCATTAAACTTGAATTTTTTGGATGCAGAAAAATTAAATATAACAGTTTGCAACCTTTGCAATCAATTCTAAGACAGTTTCTGATCACTTGCTAGTGTTGGCACGCTTACCAGGGATAACATTAATATATTTTGATCGTCACTAGGTATTACAAAGGAAATTTTTAGTAAATAATATTTACTGAAAAAAGTGCTTTTTAGACGGTTTAGCGCACCTTAATACTAAACCATTAAACTTGAATTTTTTGGATGCAGAAAAATTAAATATAACAGTTTGCAAACTTTGCAATCAATTCTAAGACAGTTTCTGATCACTTGCTAGTGTTGGCACGCTTACCAGGGATAACATTAATATATTTTGATCGTCACTAGGTATTACTAAAAAAATTTTTAGTAAATAATATTTACTGAAAAAAGTGCTTTTTAGACGGTTTAGCGCACCTTAATACTAAACCATTAAACTTGAATTTTTTGGATGCAGAAAAATTAACTATAACAGTTTGCAACCTTTGCAATCAATTCTAAGACAGTTTCTGATCACTTGCTAGTGTTGGCACGCTTACCAGGGATAACATTAATATATTTTAATCGTCACTAAATATTACAGTAGTACAAGGAAATAGTTAGTAAATAATATTTACTGAAAAAAGTGCTTTTTAGACGGTTTAGCGCACCTTAATACTAAACCATTAAACTTGAATTTTTTGGATGCAGAAAAATTAAATATAACAGTTTGCAACCTTTGCAATCAATTCTAAGACAGTTTCTGATCACTTGCTAGTGTTGGCACGCTTACCAGGGATAACATTAATATATTTTGATCGTCACTAGGTATTATAAAGGAAATTTTTAGTAAATAATATTTACTGAAAAAAGTGCTTTTTAGACGGTTTAGCGTACCTTAATACTAAACCATTAAACTTGAATTTTTTGGATGCAGAAAAATTAAATATAACAGTTTGCAAACTTTGCAATCAATTCTAAGACAGTTTCTGATCACTTGCTAGTGTTGGCACGCTTACCAGGGATAACATTAATATATTTTGATCGTCACTAGGTATTACAAAAGAAATTTTTAGTAAATAATATTTACTGAAAAAAGTGCTTTTTAGACGGTTTAGCGCACCTTAATACTAAACCATTAAACTTGAATTTTTTGGATGCAGAAAAATTAACTATAAAAGTTTGCAACCTTTGCAATCAATTCTAAGACAGTTTCTGATCACTTGCTAGTGTTGGCACGCTTACCAGGGATAACATTAATATATTTTGATCGTCACTAGATATTACAGTAGTACAAGGAAATTTTTAGTAAATAATATTTACAGAAAAAAGTGCTTTTTAGACGGTTTAGCGCACCTTAATACTAAACCATTAAACTTGAATTTTATGGATGCAGAAAAATTAAATATAGCAGTTTTATATGGCTAAATTAGCTAAAAATTCACTCCTAGAGTGTTTACAACATCTGCAATCAATTCTAAGCACTTGTTAGTGTTGACACGCTTACCATGTATAAAATTAGTATATATTGATCGACACTAGGTATTATAGCAGTGCAAGAAGATTTTCTGTAGTTAATTTTTACTGTAAAGCTTGTTTTTCAGAGTTTTTAACGCACCTTAATACTAAACTAATGCATGTGAATTTTTTGGATGCAGAATAATTCATTATAGCAGTTTTATATGGCTAAAAGGCATCAAATGCACTCCTACAGCGTTTACAACCTTTGAAATCAATTCTGAGCCAGTTTGTGAGCACCTGTTAGTATTGGCAAGCTTACCAGAGATAAAATTAATATATTTGGATAGGCACTAGGTAATATAGTAGTACAAGAAAATCTTCTGTAGTTAATATTTACTGAAAAACGTGCTTCTCAAACGTTTTAACGCACCTTAATACTAAACTATTAAACTGGAATTTTTTGGACGCAGATAAATTAAATATAGAAGTTTTATACGGCTAAATAAGCTCCATATGCACTCCTACACCTTTAACAACCTTTGCAATCAATTCTAAGCCAGTTGTTGAGCAATTGTTAGTGCTCGCACGCTTACCAGGGATAAAATTAATATATTTTGGCCGACGGTAGGTATTATAGTAGTACAAGAAAAATTTTTGTAGGTAGTTAATATTTACTGTAAAACTTGCTTTTCAGATGTTTTAACGCACCTTAATACTAAACTATTAAACTTGAATTTTTTGGATGCAGAAAAATTAAATATAACAGTTTGCAACCTTTGCAATCAGTTCTAAGACAGTTTCTGATCACTTTCTAGTGTTGGCACGCTTACCAGGGATAACATTAATATATTTTGATCGTCACTAGGTATTACAGTAGTACAAGGAAATTTTTAGTAAATAATATTTACTGAAAAAAGTGCTTTTTAGATGGTTTAGCTCACCTTAATACTAAACTATTAAACTTGAATTTTATGGATGCAGAAAAATTAAATATAGCAGTTTTATATGGCTAAATTAGCTAAAAATTCACTCCTACAGCGTTTACAACATCTGCAATCAATTCTAAGCCAGTTGTTAAGCACTTGTTAGTGTTGACACGCTTACCATGTATAAAATTAGTATATATTGATCGACACTAGGTATTATAGCAGTGCAAGAAGATTTTCTGTAGTTAATATTTACTGTAAAGCTTGTTTTTCAGAGTTTTTAACGCACCTTAATACTAAACTAATGCATGTGAATTTTTTGGATGCAGAAAAATTCATTATAGCAGTTTTATATGGCTAAAAGGCACCAAATGCACTCCTACAGCGGTTACAACCTTTGAAATCAATTCTGAGCCAGTTGTTGAGCACCCGTTAGTATTGGCAAGCTTACTAGAGATAAAATTAATATATTTTGATAGGCACTATATAATATACAAGAAAATCTTCTGTAGTTAATATTTACTGAAACACGTGGTTTTCAAACGTTTTAACGCACCTTAATACTAAATTATTAAACTTGAATTTTTTGGATGCAGAAAAATTCAATATAACAGTTTGCAACCTTTGCAATCAATTCTAAGACATTTTCTGATCACTTGCTAGTGTTGGCACGCTTACCAGGGATAACATTAATATATTTTGAGCGTCACTAGGTATTACAGTAGTACAAGGAAATTTTTAGTAAATAATATTTACTGAAAAAAGTGCTTTTTAGACGGTTTAGCGCACCTTAATACTAAACCATTAAACTAGAATTTTATGGATGCAGAAAAATTAAATATAGCAGTTTTATATGGCTAAATTAGTTAAAAATTCACTCCTACAGCGTTTACAACATCTGCAATCAATTCTAAGCCAGTTGTTAAGCACTTGTTAGTGTTGACACGCTTACCATGTATAAAATTAGTATATATTGATCGACACTAGATATTATAGCAGTGCAAGAAGATTTTCTGTAGTTAATATTTACTGTAAAGCTTGTTTTTCAGAGTTTTTAACGCACCTTAATACTAAACTAATGCATGTGAATTTTTTGGATGCAGAAAAATTCATTATAGCAGTTTTATATGGCTAAAAGGCACCAAATGCACTCCTACAGCGTTTACAACCTTTGAAAACAATTCTGAGCCAGTTGTTGAGCACCCGTTAGTATTGGCAAGCTTACCAGAGATAAAATTAATATATTTTGATAGGCACTAGGTAATATAGTAGTACAAGAAGATCTTCTGTAGTTAATATTTACTGAAAAACGTGCTTTTCAAACGTTTTAACGCACCTTAATACTAAACTATTAAACTTGAATTTTTTGGATGCAGAAAAATTAAATATAACAGTTTGCAACCTTTGCAATCAATTCTAAGACATTTTCTGATCACTTGCTAGTGTTGGCAGGCTTACCAGGGATAACATTAATATATTTTGAGCGTCACTAGGTATTACAGTAGTACAAGGAAATTTTTAGTAAATAATATTTACTGAAAAAAGTGCTTTTTAGACGGTTTAGCGCACCTTAATACTAAACCATTAAACTTGAATTTTATGAATGCAGAAAAATTAAATATAGCAGTTTTATATGGCTAAATTAGTTAAAAATTCACTCCTACGCCGTTTACAACATCTGCAATTAATTCTAAGCCAGTTGTTAAGCACTTGTTAGTGTTGACACGCTTACCATGTATAAAATTAGTATATATTGATCGACACTAGGTATTATAGCAGTGCAAGAAGATTTTCTGTAGTTAATATTTACTGTAAAGCTTGTTTTTCAGAGTTTTTAACGCACCTTAATACTAAACTAATGCATGTGAATTTTTTGGATGCAGAAAAATTCATTATAGCAGTTTTATATGGCTAAAAGGCACCAAATGCACTCCTACAGCGTTTACAACCTTTGAAATCAATTCTGAGCCAGTTGTTGAGCAACCGTTAGTATTGGCAAGCTTACCAGAGCTAAAAGTAATATATTTTGATAGGCACTAGGTAATATAGTAGTACAAGAAAATCTTCTGTAGTTAATATTTACTGAAAAACGTGCTTTTCAAACGTTTTAACGCACCTTAATACTAAACCATTAAACTGGAATTTTTTGGATGCAGATAAATTAAATATAGCAGTTTTATACGGCTAAATAAGCTCCATATGCACTCCTACACATTTAACAACCTTTGCAATCAATTCTAACCCAGCTGTTGAGCAATTGTTAGTGCTCGCACGCTTACCAGGGATAAAACTAGTATATTTTGATCGACACTAGGTATTATAGCAGTGCAAGAGGATTTTCTGTAGTTAATATTTACTGTAAAGCTTGTTTTTCAGAGTTTTTAACGCACCTTAATACTAAACTAATGCATGTGAATTTTTTGGATGCAGAAAAATTCATTATAGCAGTTTTATATGGCTAATAGGCACCAAATGCACTCCTACAGCGTTTACAACCTTTGAAATCAATTCTGAGCCAGTTGTTGAGCACCCGTTAGTATTGGCAAGCTTACCAGAGATAAAATTAATATATTTTGATAGGCACTAGGTAATATAGTAGTACAAGAAAATCTTCTGTAGTTAATATTTACTGAAAAACGTGCTTTTCAAACGTTTTAACGCACCTTAATACTAAACTATTAAACTGGAATTATTGGATGCAGATAAATTAAATATAGCAGTTTTATACGGCTAAATAAGCTCCATATGCACTCCTACACCTTTAACAACCGTTGCAATCAATTCTAAGCCAGTTGTTGAGCAATTGTTAGTGCTCGCGCGCTTACCAGGGATAAAATTAATATATTTTGACCGACGCTAGGTATTATAGTAGTACAAGAAATTTTTCTATAGTTAATATTTACTGTAAAACTTGCTTTTCAGACGTTTTAACGCACCTTAATACTAAACTAATGCATGTGAATTTTTTGGATGCAGAAAAATTCATTATAGCAGTTTTATATGGCTAAGAGGCACCAAATGCACTCCTACAGCGTTTACAACCTTTGAAATCAATTCTGAGCCAGTTGTTGAGCACCCGTTAGTATTGGCAAGCTTACCAGAGATAAAATTAATATATTTTGATAGGCACTAGGTAATATAGTAGTACAAGAAAATTTTCTGTAGTTAATATTTACTGAAAAACGTGCTTTTCAAACGTTTTAACGCACCTTAATACTAAACTATTAAACTTGAATTTTTTGGATACAGAAAAATTAAATATAACAGTTTGCAACCTTTGCAATCAATTCTAAGACATTTTCTGATCACTTGCTAGTGTTGGCACGCTTACCAGGGATAAAATTAGTATATATTGATCGACACTAGGTATTATAGCAGTGCAAGAAGATTTTCTGTAGTTAAAATTTACTCTAAAGCTGTTTTTTCAGAGTTTTTAACGCACCTTAATACTAAACTAATGCATGTGAATTTTTTGGATGCAGAAAAATTCATTATAGCAGTTTTATATGGCTAAAAGGCACCAAATGCACTCCTACAGCGTTTACAACCTTTGGAATCAATTCTGAGCCAGTTGTTGAGCACCCGTTAGTATTGGCAAGCTTACCAGAGATAAAATTAATATATTTTGATAGGCACTAGGTAATATAGTAGTACAAGAAAATCTTCTGTAGTTAATATTTACTGGAAAACGTGCTTTTCAAACGTTTTAACGCACCTTAATACTAAACTATTAAACTGGAATTTTTTGGATGCAGATAAATTAAATATAGCAGTTTTATACGGCTAAATAAGCTCCATATGCACTCCTACACCTTTAACAACCTTTGCAATCAATTTTAAGCCAGTTGTTGAGCAATTGTTAGTGCTTGCATGCTTACCAGGGATAAAATTAATATATTTTGACCGACGCTAGGTATTATAGTAGTACAAGAAATTTTTCTGTAGTTAATATTTACTGTAAAACTTGCTTTTCAGACGTTTTAACGCACCTTAATACTAAACTATTAAACTTGAATTTTTTGGATGCAGAAAAATTAAATATGACAGTTTGCAACCTTTGCAATCAATTCTAAGACAGTTTCTGATCACTTGCTAGTGTTGGCACTGTAACAACCCGCAACAAATTGCGTTTGTAATTATAAGACTTATAAAATTTAAGTTGTTGGAAGAAAAGAATAAGTCAAAGCCGGCCCTGCGTAAATTTCAAATATAGCGAACGCGAAAGTACATTTACCAAGAACGGAAAGCTACATCTGTCTTAGTCAGGAAAACCGATTGAATTACATCCGGTGCTCATAAAGTAAAAGATTTCTGAGAACAGAGAATGCCGATTTGACACATAGCGCAAATCCGTGTGGGATATGTCCAATTCGCAATTCTCAGAGCGCACAAAGTACAAGTCAAAATGCTAGTTGTGCAAAACGGGGAAGCCTGAGAAATATACGGCCCTCCACGAGAGAAAATTACCTGGGGGGGAACGCAAACCCCGATGCCAGTTCACGTCCCGGTTTCGAGTAATAAATTAACCCGTCGAACCATTTTTCGGTGCCAATTCTAACTAAATCAAAATTACATCTTTTCGATCTAAAACTAAGTGTGCAGTGCCCAACCTCAAGGAAATCCAGGTGCCAAAAAGGGAACCGTAGGACTCCAATCAATTTTAGCCTAACTCAATTTAATTCATAACTAAACCCCGGTCGCGCCGCTTAAATTAAATAATAACCAAATCGAGGGGAAGTAGCCAACGCAGGAGAAACAGGTCAGACCAAATTGTTGTATTTTATATTAACCAACTCAAAGGGCCGTCGCTAGATTTATTCTATTCCTTCCAAAACAATTTTAATGTCATAAACTTTAAGCGTAATTTTGAGCAATTATATTTACGAAACTATAGCAACTTAAGCTTATAGCCGCTTGGGCGAACACACAGTGTAATTGGGAAAAATTGATAATTGTTTTTCAATATAGTGTTATATTATTCTTTGGCGTTTTATTTTATTAAAAGTAGGCTTTACAACCCCTAAATTAAGAGCAGGGTTCAGCGATCGAGTTAACCTCCGAAGAAGCGAAAATTGTGGTCTAAGAGGGAAAACTACCCCTAAGACCACCATAAGGGTTGCAGCCCCTAACATAAGGGTTGCAATACTTTACAGCACGCTTACCAGGGATAACATTAATATACTTTGATCGTCACTAGGTATTACAGTAGTACAAGGAAATTTTTAGTAAATAATATTTACTGAAAAAAGTGCTTTTTAGACGGTTTAGCGCACCTTAATACTAAACCATTAAACTTGAATTTTATGGATGCAGAAAAATTAAATATAGCAGTTTTATATGGCTAAATTAGCTAAAAATTCACTGCTACAGCGTTTACAACATCTGCAATCAATTCTAAGCCAGTTGTTAAGCACTTGTTAGTGTTGACACGCTTACCATGTATAAAATTAGTATATATTGATCGACACTAGGTATTATAGCAGTGCAAGAAGATTTTCTGTAGTTAATATTTACTGTAAAGCTTGTTTTTCAGAGTTTTTAACGCACCTTAATACTAAACTAATGCATGTGAATTTTTTGGATGCAGAAAAATTCATTATAGCAGTTTTATATGGCTAAAAGGCACCAAATACACTCCTACAGCGTTTACAGCCTTTGAAATCAATTCTGAGCCAGTTGTTGAGCACCCGTTAGTATTGGCAAGCTTACCAGAGATAAAAGTAATATATTTTGATAGGCACTAGGTAATATAGTAGTACAAGAAAATCTTCTGTAGTTAATATTTACTGAAAAACGTGCTTTTCAAACGTTTTAACGCACCTTAATACTAAACTATTAAACTGGAATTTTTTGGATGCTGATAAATTAAATATAGCAGTTTTATACGGCTAAATAAGCTCCATATGCACTCCTACACCTTTAACAAACTTTGCAATCAATTCTAACCCAGCTGTTGAGCAATTGTTAGTGCTCGCACGTTTACCATGGATAAAACTAATATATTTTGATCGACACTAGGTATTATAGCAGTGCAAGAAGATTTTCTGTAGTTAATATTTACTGTAAAGCTTGTTTTTCAGAGTTTTTAACGCACCTTAATACTAAACTAATGCATGGCTAAAAGGCACCAAATGCACTCCTACAGCGTTAACAACCTTTGGAATCAATTCTGAGCTAGTTGTTGAGCACCCGTTAGTATTGGCAAGCTTACCAGAGATAAAATTAATATATTTTGATAGGCACTAGGTAATATAGTAGTACAAGAAAATCTTCTGTAGTTAATATTTACTGGAAAACGTGCTTTTCAAACGTTTTAACGCACTTTAATACCAAACTATTAAACTCGAATTTTTTGGATGCAGATAAATTAAATTTATCGGTTTCAGGATATTAAGCCTTTGTTTACATATACAAAAGTAGGCTGGTAACTAGATCATAACTTATCTGTAGGGTTAAAGAATATTACCCTACATGGCAACCATAACCATATAGCAACCGATAAACTATTGAACAAATCACGGATGTTATGAATCATAACTGCCTTAGAAGTTTTAAAATCCTCGCTCTACGAGCTCGGAATTCAAAACATCTGCGGCAGTTATGATACTCATAACATTCCTAGATATGTTAATAGCTAATAGCAGTTTTATACGGTTAAATAAGCTCTATATGCACTCCTACACCTTTAACAACCTTTGCAATCAATTCTAAGACAGTTTCTGATCACTTGCTAGTGTTGGCACGCTTACCAGGGATAACATTAATATATTTTCATCGTCACTAGGTTTTACAGTAGTACAAGGAAATTTTTAGTAAATAATATTTACTGAAAAAAGTGCTTTTTAGACGGTTTAGCGCACCTTAATACTAAACTATTAAATTTGAATTTTATGAATGCAGAAAAATTAAATATAGCAGTTTTATATAGCTAAATTAGCTAAAAATTCACTCCTACAGCGTTTACAACATCTGCAATCAATTCTAAGCCAGTTGTTAAGCACTTGTTAGTGTTGACACGCTTACCATGTATAAAATTAGTATATATTGATCGACACTAGGTATTATAGCAGTACAAGAAATTTTGCTGTAGTTAATATTTACTGTAAAACTTGCTTTTCAGACGGTTTAGCGCACCTTAACACTAAACTATTAAACTTGAATTTTATGGATACAGAAAAATTAAATATAGCAGTTTTATATAGCTAAATTAGCCAAAAATTCACTCCTACAGCGTTTACAACATCTGCAATCAATTCTAAGCCAGTTGTTAAGCACTTGTTAGTGTTGACACGCTTACCATGTATAAAATTAGTATATATTGATCGACACTAGGTATTATAGCAGTGCAACAAGATATTCTGTAGTTAAAATTTACTCTAAAGTGGTTTTTTCAGAGTTTTTAACTCACCTTAATACTAAACTAATGCATGTGATTTTTTGGATGCAGAAAAATTCATTATAGCAGCTTTATATGGCTAAAAGACACCAAATGCACTCCTACAGCGTTTACAACCTTTGGAATCAATTCTGAGCCAGTTGTTGAGCACCCGTTAGTATTGGCAAGCTTACCAGAGATAAAATTAATATATTTTGATAGGCACTAGGTAATATAGTAGTACAAGAAAATCTTCTGTAGTTAATATTTACTGGAAAACGTGCTTTTCAAACGTTTTAACGCACCTTAATACTAAACTATTAAACTGGAATTTTTTGGATGCAGATAAATTAAATATAGCAGTTTTATACGGCTAAATAAGTTCCATATGCACTCCTACACCTTTAACAACCTTTGCAAACAATTCTAAGCCAGTTGTTGAGCAATTGTTAGTGTTCGCATGCTTACCAGGGATAAAATTAATATATTTTGACCGACGCTAGGTATTATAGTAATACAAGAAATTTTTCTGTAGTTAATATTTACTGTAAAACTTGCTTTTCAGACGTTTTAACGCACCTTAATACTAAACTATTAAACTTGAATTTTTTGGATGCAGAAAAATTAAATATGACAGTTTGCAACTTTTGCAATCAATTCTAAGACAGTTTCTGATCACTTGCTAGTGTTGGCACGCTTACCAGGGATAACATTAATATACTTTGATCGTCACTAGGTATTACAGTAGTACAAGGAAATTTTTAGTAAATAATATTTACTGAAAAAAGTGCTTTTTAGACGGTTTAGCGCACCTTAATACTAAACCATTAAACTTGAATTTTATGGATGCAGAAAAATTAAATATAGCAGTTTTATATGGCTAAATTAGCTAAAAATTCACTCCTACAGCGTTTACAACATCTGCAATCAATTCTAAGCCAGTTGTTAAGCACTTGTTAGTGTTGACACGCTTACCATGTATAAAATTAGTATATATTGATCGACACTAGGTATTATAGCAGTGCAAGAAGATTTTCTGTAGTTAAAATTTACTCTAAAGCTTGTTTTTCAGAGTTTTTAACGCACCTTAATACTAAACTAATGCATGGCTAAAAGGCACCAAATGCACTCCTACAGCGTTAACAACCTTTGGAATCAATTCTGAGCTAGTTGTTGAGCACCCGTTCGTATTGGCAAGCTTACCAGAGATAAAATTAATATATTTTGATAGGCACTAGGTAATATAGTAGTATGTACAAGAAAATCTTCTGTAGTTAATATTTAATGGAAAACGTGCTTTTCAAACGTTTTAACGCACCATAATACCAAACTATTAAACTCGCATTTTTTGGATGCAGATAAATTAAATATAGCAGTTTTATACGGCTAAATAAGCTCCATATGCACTCCTACACCTTTAACAACCTTTGCAATCAATTCTAAGCCAGTTGTTGAGCAATTGTTAGTGCTCGAACGCTTACCAGGGATAAAATTATTATATTTTGACCGGCGCTAGGTATTATAGTAGTACACGAAATTTTTCTGTAGTTAATATTTACTGTAAAACTTGCTTTTCAGACGTTTTATGGCACCTTAATACTAAACTATTAAACTAGAATTTTTTGGATGCAGCAAAATTAAATATGACAGTTTGCAACCTTTGCAATCAATTCTAAGACAGTTTCTGATCACTTGCTAGTGTTGGCACGCTTACCAGGGATAACATTAATATACTTTGATCGTCACTAGGTATTACAGTAGTACAAGGAAATTTTTAGTAAATAATATTTACTGAAAAAAGTGCTTTTTAGACGGTTTAGCGCACCTTAATACTAAACCATTAAACTTGAATTTTATGGATGCAGAAAAATTAAATATAGCAGTTTTATATGGCTAAATTAGCTAAAAATTCACTCCTACAGCGTTTACAACATCTGCAATCAATTCTAAGCCAGTTGTTAAGCACTTGTTAGTGTTGGCAAGCTTACCAGAGATAAAATTAATATATTTTGATAGGCACTAGGTAATATAGTAGTACAAGAAAATCTTCTGTAGTTAATATTTACTGAAAAACGTGCTTTTCAAACGTTTTAACGCACCTTAATACTAAACTATTAAACTGGAATTATTGGATGCAGATAAATTAAATATAGCAGTTTTATACGGCTAAATAAGCTCCATATGCACTCCTACACCTTTAACAACCTTTGCAATTAATTCTAACCCAGCTGTTGAGCAATTGTTAGTGCTCGCACGCTTACCAGGGATAAAACTAATATATTTTGACCGACGCTAGGTATTATAGTAGTACAAGAAATTTTTCTGTACCTAGTTAATATTTACTGTAAAACTTGCTTTTCAGACGTTTTAACGCACCTTAATACTAAACCATTAAACTTGAATTTTATGGATGCAGAAAAATTAAATATAGCAGTTTTATATGGCTGAATTAGCTTAAAATTCACTCCTACACCTTTAACAACCTTTGCAATCAATTCTAACCCAGCTGTTGAGCAATTGTTAGTGCTCGCACGCTTACCAAGGATAAAACTAATATATTTTGATCGACACTAGGTATTATAGCAGTGCAAGAAGATTTTCTGTAGTTAATATTTACTGTAAAGCTTGTTTTTCAGAGTTTTTAACGCACCTTAATACTAAACTAATGCATGTGAATTTTTTGGATGCAGAAAAATTCATTATAGCAGTTTTATATAGCTAAAAGGCACCAAATGCACTCCTACAGCGTTTACAACCTTTGAAATCAATTCTGAGCCAGTTGTTGAGCACCTGTTAGTATTGCCAAACTTACCAGAGATAAAATTAATATATTTTGATAGGCACTAGGTAATATAGTAGTACAAGAAAATTTTCTGTAGTTAATATTTACTGAAAAACGTGCTTTTCAAACGTTTTAACGCACCTTAATACTAAACTATTAAACTGGAATTACTGAATGCAGATAAATTAAATATAGCAGTTTTATACGGCTAAATAAGCTCCATATGCACTCCTACACCTTTAACAACCTTTGCAAGTAATTCTAACCCAGCTGTTGAGCAATTGTTAGTGCTCGCACGCTAACCAGGGATAAAACTAATATATTTTGACCGACGCTAGGTATTATAGTAGTACAAGAAATTTTTCTGTACCTAGTTAATATTTACTGTAAAACTTGCTTTTCAGACGTTTTAACGCACCTTAATACTAAACTATTAAACTTGAATTTTTTGGATGCAGAAAAATTAAATATAACAGTTTGCAACCTTTGCAATCAATTCTAAGACAGTTTCTGATCACTTGCTAGTGTTGGTACGCTTACCAGGGATAACATTAATATATTTTCATCGTCACTAGGTTTTACAGTAGTACAAGGAAATTTTTAGTAAATAATATTTACTGAAAAAAGTGCTTTTTAGACGGTTTAGCGCACCTTAATACTAAACTATTAAATTTGAATTTTATGAATGCAGAAAAATTAAATATAGCAGTTTTATATGGTTAAAAGGCACCAAATGCACTCCTACAGCGTTTACAACCTTTGGAATCAATTCTGAGCCAGTTGTTGAGCACCCGTTAGTATTAGCAAGCTTACCAGAGATAAAATTTATATATTTTGATAGGCACTAGGTAATATAGTTGTACAAGAAAATTTTCTGTAGTTAATATTTACTGGAAAACGTGCTTTTCAAACGTTTTAACGCACCTTAATACCAAACTATTAAACTCGAATTTTTTGGATGCAGATAAATTAAATATAGCAGTTTTATACGGCTAAATAAGCTCCATATGCACTTCTACACCTTTAACAACCTTTGCAATCAATTCTAAGCCAGTTGTTGAGCAATTGTTAGTGCTCGCACGCTTACCAGGGATAAAATTAATATATTTTGACCGGCGCTAGGTATTATAGTAGTACACGAAATTTTTCTGTAGTTAATATTTACTGTAAAACTTGCTTTTCAGACGTTTTAACGCACCTTAATACTAAACTATTAAACTTGAATTTTTTGGATGCAGAAAAATTAAATATGACAGTTTGCAACCTTTGCAATCAATTCTAAGACAGTTTCTGATCACTTGCTAGTGTTGGCACGCTTACCAGGGATAACATTAATATATTTTGATCGTCACTAGGTATTACAGTAGTACAAGGAAATTTTTAGTAAATAATATTTACTGAAAAAAGTGCTTTTTAGACGGTTTAGCGCACCTTAATACTAAACTATTAAACTTGAATTTTATGGATGCAGAAAAATTAAATATAGCAGTTTTATATGGCTAAATTAGCTAAAAATTCCCTCCTACAGCGTTTACAACATCTGCAATCAATTCTAAGCCAGTTGTTAAGCACTTGTTAGTGTTGACACGCTTACCATGTATAAAATTATTATATATTGATCGCCTCTAGGTATTATAGCAGTGCAAGAAGATTTTCTGTAGTTAAAATTTACTCTAAAGCTGTTTTTTCAGAGTTTTTAACGCACCTTAATACTAAACTAATGCATGTGAATTTTTTGGATGCAGAAAAATTCATTATAGCAGTTTTATATGGCTAAAAGGCACCAAATGCACTCCTACAGCGTTTACAACCTTTGGAATCAATTCTGAGCCAGTTGTTGAGCACCCGTTAGTATTGGCAAGCTTACCAGAGATAAAATTAATATATTTTGATAGGCACTAGGTAATATAGTAGTACAAGAAAATCTTCTGTAGTTAATATTTACTGGAAAACGTGCTTTTCAGACGTTTTAACGCACCTTAATACCAAACTATTAAACTCGAATTTTTTGGATGCAGATACATTAAATATAGCAGTTTTATACGGCTAAATAAGCTCCATATGCACTCCTACACCTTTAACAATCTTTGCAATCAATTCTAAGCCAGTTGTTGAGCAATTGTTAGTGCTCGCACGCTTACCAGGGATAACATTAATATATTTTGACCGGCGCTAGGTATTATAGTAGTACACGAAATTTTTCTGTAGTTAATATTTACTGTAAAACTTGCTTTTTAGACGGTTTAGCGCACCTTAACACTAAACTATTAAACTTGAATTTTATGGATACAGAAAAATTAAATATAGCAGTTTTATATAGCTAAATTAGCTAAAAATTCACTCCTACAGCGTTTACAACATCTGCAATCAATTCTAAGCCAGTTGTTAAGCACTTGTTAGTGTTGACACGCTTACCATGTATAAAATTAGTATATATTGATCGACACTAGGTATTATAGCAGTGCAACAAAATTTTCTGTAGTTAAAATTTACTCTAAAGTTGTTTTTTCAGAGTTTTTAACGCACCTTAATACTAAACTAATGCATGTGAATTTTTTGGATGCAGAAAAATTCATTATAGCAGTTTTATATGGCTAAAAGGCACCAAATGCACTCCTACAGCGTTTACAACCTTTGGAATCAATTCTGAGCCAGTTGTTGAGCACCCGTTAGTATTGGCAAGCTTACCAGAGATAAAATTAATATATTTTGATAGGCACTAGGTAATATAGTAGTACAAGAAAATCTTCTGTAGTTAATATTTACTGGAAAACGTGCTTTTCAAACGTTTTAACGCACCTTAATACTAAACTATTAAACTGTAATTTTTTGGATGCAGATAAATTAAATATAGCAGTTTTATACGGCTAAATAAGCTCCATATGCACTCCTACACCTTTAACAACCTTTGCAATCAATTCTAAGCCAGTTGTTGAGCAATTGTTAGTGTTCGCATGCTTACCAGGGATAAAATTAATATATTTTGACCGACGCTAGGTATTATAGTAATACAAGAAATTTTTCTGTAGTTAATATTTACTGTAAAACTTGCTTTTCAGACGTTTTAACGCACCTTAATACTAAACTATTAAACTTGAATTTTTTGGATGCAGAAAAATTAAATATGACAGTTTGCAACCTTTGCAATCAATTCTAAGACAGTTTCTGATCACTTGCTAGTGTTGGCACGCTTACCAGGGATAACATTAATATACTTTGATCGTCACTAGGTATTACAGTAGTACAAGGAAATTTTTAGTAAATAATATTTACTGAAAAAAGTACTTTTTAGACGGTTTAGCGCACCTTAATACTAAACCATTAAAATTGAATTTTATGGATGCAGAAAAATTAAATATAGCAGTTTTATATGGCTAAATTAGCTAAAAATTCACTCCTACAGCGTTTACATCTGCAATCAATTCTAAGCCAGTTGTTAAGCACTTGTTAGTGTTGACACGCTTACCATGTATAAAATTAGTATATATTGATCGACACTAGGTATTATAGCAGTGCAAGAAGATTTTCTGTAGTTAATATTTACTGTAAAGCTTGTTTTTTAGAGTTTTTAACGCACCTTAATACTAAACTAATGCATGTGAATTTTTTGGATGCAGAAAAATTCATTATAGCAGTTTTATATGGCTAAAAGGCACCAAATGCAGTCCTACAGCGTTTACAACCTTTGAAATCAATTCTGAGCCAGTTGTTGAGCACCCGTTAGTATTGGCAAGCTTACCAGAGATAAAAGTAATATATTTTGATAGGCACTAGGTAATATAGTAGTACAAGAAAATCTTCTGTAGTTAATATTTACTGAAAAACGTGCTTTTCAAACGTTTTAACGCACCTTAATACTAAACTATTAAACTGGAATTTTTTGGATGCAGATAAATTAAATATAGCAGTTTTATACGGCTAAATAAGCTCCATATGCACTCCTACACATTTAACAACCTTTGCAATCAATTCTAACCCAGCTGTTGAGCAATTGTTAGTGTTCGCACGCTTACCAGGGATAAAACTAATATATTTTGACCGACACTAGGTATTATAGCAGTGCAAGAAGGTTTTCTGTAGTTAATATTTACTGTAAAGCTTGTTTTTCAGAGTTTTTAACGCACCTTAATACTAAACTAATGCATGTGAATTTTTTGGATGCAGAAAAATTCATTATAGCAGTTTTATATGGCTAAAAGGCACCAAATGCACTCCTACAGCGTTTACAACCTTTGAAATTAATTCTGAGCCAGTTGTTCAGCACCTGTTAGTATTGGCAAACTTACCAGAGATAAAATTAATATATTTTGATAGGCACTAGGTAATATAGTAGTACAAGAAAATCTTCTGTAGTTAATATTTACTGAAAAACGCGCTTTTCAGACGTTTTAACGCACCTTAATACTAAACTATTAAACTTGAATTTTTTGGATGCAGAAAAATTAAATATGACAGTTTGCAACCTTTGCAATCAATTATAAGACAGTTTCTGATCACTTTCTAGTGTTGGCACGCTTACCAGGGATAACATTAATATATTTTGATCGGCACTAGGTATTACAGTAGTACAAGGAAATTTTTAGTAAATAATATTTACTGAAAAAAGTGCTTTTTAGACGGTTTAGCGCACCTTAATACTAAACTATTAAACTTGAATTTTATGGATGTAGAAAAATTAAATATAGCAGTTTTATATGGCTAAATTAGCTAAAAATTCACTCCTACAGCGTCTACAACATCTGCAATCAATTCTAAGCCACTTGTTAAGCACTTGTTAGTGGTGACTCGCTTACCATGTATAAAATTAGTATATATTGATCGACACTAGGTATTATAGCAGTGCAAGAAGATTTTCTGTAGGTAATATTTACTGTAAAGCTTGTTTTTCAGAGTTTTTAACGCACCTTAATACTAAACTAATGCATGTGATTTTTTTGGATGCAGAAAAATTTATTATAGCAGTTTTATATGGCTAAAAGGCACCAAATGCACTCCTACAGCGTTTACAACCTTTGAAATCAATTCTGAGCCAGTTGTTGAGCACCTGTTAGTATTGGCAAGCTTACCAGAGATAAAATTAATATATTTTGATAGGCACTAGGTAATATAGTAGTACAAGAAAATCTTCTGTAGTTAATATTTACTGAAAAAGGTGCTTTTCAAACGTTTTAACGCACCTTAATACTAAACTATTAAACTGGAATTTTTTGGATGCAGATAAATTAAATATAGCAGTTTTATACGGCTAAATAAGCTCCATATGCACTCGTACACCTTTAACAACCTTTGCAATCAATCCTAAGCCAGTTGTTGAGCAATTGTTAGTGCTCGCACGCTTACCAGGGATAAAATTAATATATTTTGACCGACGCTAGGTATTATAGTAGTACAAGAAATTTTTCTGTAGTTAATATTTACTGTAAAACTTGCTTTTCAGACGTTTTAATGCACCTTAATACTAAACTATTAAACTTGAATTTTTTGGATGCAGAAAAATTAAATATAACAGTTTGTAACCTTTGCAATCAATTCTAAGACAGTTTCTGTTCACTTGCTAGTGTTGGCACGCTTACCAGGGATAACATTAATATACTTTGATCGTCACTAGGTATTACAGTAGTACAAGGAAATTTTTAGTAAATAATATTTACCGAAAGAAGTGTTTTTAGACGGTTTAGCGCACCTTAATACTAAACCATTAAACTTGAATTTCATGGATGCAGAAAAATTAAATATAGCAGTTTTATATGGCTAAATTAGCTAAAAATTCACTCCTACAGCGTTTACAACATCTGCAACCAATTCTAAGCCAGTTGTTAAGCACTTGTTAGTGTTGACACGCTTACCATGTATAAAATTAGTATATATTGATCGACACTAGCAGTGCAAGAAGATTTTCTGTAGTTAAAATTTACTCTAAAGCTTGTTTTTCAGAGTTTTTAACGCACCTTAATACTAAACTAATGCATGTGAATTTTTTGGATGCAGAAAAATTCATTATAGCAGTTTTATATGGCTAAAAGGCACCAAATGCACTCCTACAGCGTTTACAACCTTTGGAATCAATTCTGAGCCAGTTGTTGAGCACCCGTTAGTATTGGCAAGCTTACCAGAGATAAAATTAATATATTTTGATAGGCACTAGGTAATATAGTATATATATATATAAATCAGCTCGAGAGGTCTTTAAGGCCCTTGGCTTTTTCTGTTATCTTCCTCCAATATAGTAGTACAAGAAAATCTTCTGTAGTTAATATTTACTGAAAAAGGTGCTTTTCAAACGTTTTAACGCACCTTAATACTAAACTATTAAACTGGAATTTTTTCGATGCAGATAAATTAAATATAGCAGTTTTATACGGCTAAATAAGCTCCATATGCACTCCTACACCTTTAACAAACTTTGCAATCAATTCTAAGCCAGTTGTTGAGCAATTGTTAGTGCTCGCACGCTTACCAGGGATAAAATTAATATATTTTGTCCGACGCTAGGTATTATAGTAGTACAAGAAATTTTTCTGTAGGTAGTTAATATTTACTGTAAAACTTGCTTTTCAGACGTTTTAACGCACCTTAATACTAAACTATTAAACTTGAATTTTTTGGATGCAGAAAAATTAAATATAACAGTTTGCAACCTTTGCAATCAATTATAAGACAGTTTCTGATCACTTTCTAGTGTTGGCACGCTTACCAGGGATAACATTAATATATTTTGATCGTCACTAGGTATTACAGTAGTACAAGGAAATTTTTAGTAAATAATATTTACTGAAAAAAGTGCTTTTTAGACGGTTTAGCGCACCTTAATACTAAACTATTAAACTTGAATTTTATGGATGCAGAAAAATTAAATATAGCAGTTTTATATGGCTAAATTAGCTAAAAATTCACTCCTACAGCGTTTACAACATCTGCAATCAATTCTAAGCCAGTTGTTAAGCACTTGTTAGTGTTGACACGCTTACCATGTATAAAATTAGTATATATTGATCGACACTAGGTATTATAGCAGTGCAAGAAAATTTTCTGTAGTTAATATTTACTGTAAAGCTTGTTTTTCAGAGTTTTTAACGCACCTTAATACTAAACTAATGCATGTGGATTTTTTGGATGCAGAAAAATTCATTATAGCAGTTTTATATGGCTAAAAGGCACCAAATGCACTCCTACAGCGTTTACAACCTTTGAAATCAATTCTGAGCCAGTTGTTGAGCACCCGTTAGTATTGGCAAGCTTACCAGAGATAAAAGTAATATATTTTGATGGGCACTAGGTAATATAGTAGTACAAGAAAATCTTCTGTAGTTAATATTTACTGAAAAACGTGCTTTTCAAACGTTTTAACGCACCTTAATACTAAACTATTAAACTGGAAATTTTTGGATGCAGATAAATTAAATATAGCAGTTTTATACGGCTAAATAAGCTCCATATGCACTCCTACACCTTTAACAACCGTTGCAATCAATTCTAAGCCAGTTTTTGAGCAATTGTTAGTACTCGCACGATTACCAGGGATAAAATTAATATATTTTGACCGACGCTAGGTATTATAGTAGTACAAGAAATTTTTCTGTAGTTAATATTTACTGTAAAACTTGCTTTTCAGACGTTTTAACGCACCTTAATACTAAACTATTAAACTTGAATTTTTTGGATGCAGAAAAATTAAATATAACAGTTTGCAACCTTTGCAATCAATTCTAAGACATTTTCTGATCACTTGCTAGTGTTGGCACGCTTACCAGGGATAACATTAATATATTTTGAGCGTCACTAGGTATTACAGTAGTACAAGAAAATTTTTAGTAAATAATATTTACTGAAAAAAGTGCTTTTTAGACGGTTTAGCGCACCTTAATACTAAACCATTAAACTTGAATTTTATGAATGCAGAAAAATTAAATATATCAGTTTTATATGGCTAAATTAGTTAAAAAATCACTCCTACAGCGTTTACAACATCTGCAATCAAATCTAAGCCAGTTGTTAAGCACTTGTTAGTGTTGACACGCTTACCATGTATAAAATTAGTATATATTGATCGACACTAGGTATTATAGCAGTGCAAGAAGATTTTCTGTAGTTAATATTTACTGTAAAGCTTGTTTTTCAGAGTTTTTAACGCACCTTAATACTAAACTAATGCATGTGAAATTTTTGGATGCAGAAAAATTCATTATAGCAGTTTTATATGGTTAAAAGGCACCAAATGCACTCCTACAGCGTTTACAACCTTTGGAATCAATTCTGAGCCAGTTGTTGAGCACCCGTTAGTATTAGCAAGCTTTCCAGAGATAAAATTAATATATTTTGATAGGCACTAGGTAATATAGTAGTACAAGAAAATTTTCTGTAGTTAATATTTACTGGAAAACGTGCTTTTCAAACGTTTTAACGCACCTTAATACCAAACTATTAAACTGGAATTTTTTGGATGCAGATAAATTAAATATAACAGTTTTATACGGCTAAATAAGCTCCATATGCACTTCTACACATTTAACAACCTTTGCAATCAATTCTAAGCCAGTTGTTGAGCAATTGTTAGTGCTCGCACGCTTACCAGGGATAAAATTAATATATTTTGACCGGCGCTAGGTATTATAGTAGTACACGAAATTTTTCTGTAGTTAATATTTACTGTAAAACTTGCTTTTCAGACGTTTTAACGCACCTTAATACTAAACTATTAAACTTGAATTTTTTGGATGCAGAAAAATTAAATATGACAGTTTGCAACCTTTGCAATCAATTCTAAGACAGTTTCTGATCACTTGCTAGTGTTGGCACGCTTACCAGGGATAACATTAATATATTTTGATCGTCACTAGGTATTACAGTAGTACAAGGAAATTTTTAGTAAATAATATTTACTGAAAAAAGTGCTTTTTAGACGGTTTAGCGCACCTTAACACTAAACTATTAAACTTGAATTTTATAGATACAGAAAAATTAAATATAGCAGTTTTATATAGCTAAATTAGCTAAAAATTCACTCCTACAGCGTTTACAACATCTGCAATCAATTCTAAGCCAGTTGTTAAGCACTTGTTAGTGTTGACACGCTTACCATGTATAAAATTAGTATATATTGATCGACACTAGGTATTATAGCAGTGCAACAAAATTTTCTGTAGTTAAAATTTACTCTAAAGTTGTTTTTTCAGAGTTTTTAACGCACCTTAATACTAAACTAATGCATGTGAATTTTTTGGATGCAGAAAAATTCATTATAGCAGTTTTATATGGCTAAAAGGCACCAAATGCACTCCTACAGCGTTTACAACCTATGGAATCAATTCTGAGCCAGTTGTTGAGCACCCGTTAGTATTGCCAAGCTTACCAGAGATAAAATTAATATATTTTGATAGGCACTAGGTAATATAGTAGTACAAGAAAATCTTCTCTAGTTAATATTTACTGGAAAACGTGCTTTTCAAACGTTTTAACGCACTTTAATACTAAACTATTAAACTGGAATTTTTTGGATGCAGATAAATTAAATATAGCAGCTTTATACGGCTAAATAAGCTCCATATGCACTCCTACACCTTTAACAACCTTTGCAATCAATTCTAAGCCAGTTGTTGAGCAATTGTTAGTGTTCGCATGCTTACCAGGGATAAAATTAATATATTTTGACCGACGCTAGGTATTATAGTAATACAAGAAATTTTTCTGTAGTTAATATTTACTGTAAAACTTGCTTTTCAGACGTTTTAACGCACCTTAATACTAAACTATTAAACTTGAATTTTTTGGATGCAGAAAAATTAAATATAACAGTTTGTAACCTTTGCAATCAATTCTAAGACAGTTTCTGTTCACTTGCTAGTGTTGGCACGCTTACCAGGGATAACATTAATATACTTTGATCGTCACTAGGTATTACAGTAGTACAAGGAAATTTTTAGTAAATAATATTTACCGAAAAAAGTGTTTTTAGACGGTTTAGCGCACCTTAATACTAAACCATTAAACTTGAATTTTATGGATGCAGAAAAATTAAATATAGCAGTTTTATATGGCTAAAAGGCACCAAATGCACTCCTACAGCGTTTACAACCTTTGGAATCAATTCTGAGCCAGTTGTTGAGCACCCGTTAGTATTGGCAAGCTTACCAGAGATAAAATTAATATATTTTGATAGGCACTAGGTAATATAGTATATATATATATATATAAATCAGCTCGAGAGGCCTTTAAGGCCCTTGGCTTTTTCTGTTATCTTCCTCCAATATAGTAGTACAAGAAAATCTTCTGTAGTTAATATTTACTGAAAAAGGTGCTTTTCATACGTTTTAACGCACCTTAATACTAAACTATTAAACTGGAATTTTTCGATGCAGATAAATTAAATATAGCAGTTTTATACGGCTAAATAAGCTCCATATGCACTCCTACACCTTTAACAAACTTTGCAATCAATTCTAAGCCAGTTGTTGAGCAATTGTTAGTGCTCGCACGCTTACCAGGGATAAAATTAATATATTTTGACCGACGCTAGGTATTATAGTTGTACATGAAATTTTTCTGTAGGTAGTTAATATTTACTGTAAAACTTGCTTTTCAGACGTTTTAACGCACCTTAATACTAAACTATTAAACTTGAATTTTTTGGATGCAGAAAAATTAAATATAACAGTTTGCAACCTTTGCAATCAATTATAAGACAGTTTCTGATCACTTTCTAGTGTTGGCACGCTTACCAGGGATAACATTAATATATTTTGATCGCCACTAGGTATTACAGTAGTACAAGGAAATTTTAGTAAATAATATTTACTGAAAAAAGTGCTTTTTAGACGGTTTAGCGCACCTTAATACTAAACCATTAAACTTGAATTTTATGGATGCAGAAAAATTAAATATAGCAGTTTTATATGGCTAAATTAGCTAAAAATTCACTCCTACAGCGTTTACAACATCTGCAATCAATTCTAAGCCAGTTGTTAAGCACTTGTTAGTGCTGACACGCTTACCATGTATAAAATTAGTATATATTGATCGACACTAGGTATTATAGCAGTGCAAGAAGATTTTCTGTAGTTAATATTTACTGTAAAACTTGCTTTTCAGACGTTTTAACGCACCTTAATACTAAACTATTAAACTTGAATTTTTTGGATGCAGAAAAATTAAATATAACAGTTTGCAACCTTTGCAATCAATTATAAGTTTCTGTTCACTTGCTAGTGTTGGCACGCTTACCAGGGATAACATTAATATACTTTGATCGTAACTAGGTATTACAGTAGTACAAGGAAATTTTTAGTAAATAATATTTACTGAAAAAAGTGTTTTTAGACGGTTTAGCGCACCTTAATACTAACCCATTAAACTTGAATTTTATGGATGCAGAAAAATTAAATATAGCAGTTTTATATGGCTAAATTAGCTAAAAATTCACTCCTACAGCGTTTACAACATGTGCAATCAATTCTAAGCCTGTTGTTAAGCACTTGTTAGTGTTGACACGCTTACCATGTATAAAATTAGTATATATTGATCGACACTGGGTATTATAGCAGTGCAAGAAGATTTTCTGTAGTTAATATTTACTGTAAAGCTTGTTTTTCAGAGTTTTTAACGCACCTTAATACTAAACTAATGCATGTGAATTTTTTGGATGCAGAAAAATTCATTATATCAGTTTTATATGGCTAAAAGGCACCAAATGCACTCCTACAGCGTTTACAACCTTTGAAATCAATTCTGAGCCAGTTGTTGAGCACCCGTTAGTATTGGCAAGCTTACCAGAGATTATATTAATATATTTTGATAGGCACTAGGTAATATAGTAGTACAAGAAAATCTTCTGTAGTTAATATTTACTGACAAACGTGCTTTTCAAACGTTTTAACGCACCTTAATACTAAACTATTAAACTGGAATTTTTTGGATGCAGATAAATTAAATATAGCGGTTTTATACGGCTAAATAAGCTCCATATGCACTCCTACACCTTTAACAAACTTTGCAATCAATTATAACCCAACTGTTGAGCAATTGTTAGTGCTCGCACGCTTACCAGGGATAAAATTAATATATTTTGACCGACGCTAGGTATTATAGTAGTATAAGAAATTTTTCTGTAGGTAGTTAATATTTACTGTAAAACTTGCTTTTCAGACGTTTTAACGCACCTTAATACTAAACTATTAAACTTGAATTTTTTGGATGCAGAAAAATTAAATATAGAAGTTTTATACGGCTAAATAAGCTCCATATGCACTCCTACACCTTTAAGAAACTTTGCAATCAATTCTGAGCCAGTTGTTGAGCACCCGTTAGTATTGGCAAGCTTACCAGAGATAAAATTAATATATTTTGATAGGCACTAGGTAATATAGTAGTACAAGAAAATCTTCTGTAGTTAATATTTACTGAAAAAGGTGCTTTTCAAACGTTTTAACGCACCTTAATACTAAACTATTAAACTGGAATTTTTTGGATGCAGATAAATTAAATATAGCAGTTTTATACGGCTAAATAAGCTCCATATCCACTCCTACACCTTTAACAAACTTTGCAATCAATTCTAAGCCAGTTGTTGAGCAATTGTTAGTGCTCGCCCGCTTACCAGGGATAAAATTAATATATTTTGACCGACGCTAGGTATTATAGTATTGCAAGAAATTTTTCTGTAGTTAATATATACTGTAAAACTTGCTTTTCAGACGTTTTAACGCACCTTAATACTAAACTATTAAACTTGAATTTTTTGGATGCAGAAAAATTAAATATGACAGTTTGCAACCTTTGCAATCAATTCTAAGACAGTTTCTGATCACTTGCTAGTGTTGGCACGCTTACCAGGGATAACATTAATATACTTTGATCGTCACTAGGTATTACAGTAGTACAAGGAAATTTTTAGTAAATAATATTTACTGAAAAAAGTGTTTTTAGACGGTTTAGCGCACCTTAATACTAAACCATTAAACTTGAATTTTATGGATGCAGAAAAATTAAATATAGCAGTTTTATATGGCTAAATTAGCTAAAAACTCACTCCTACAGCGTTTACAACATCTGCAATCAATTCTAAGCCAGTTGTTAAGCACTTGTTAGTGTTGACACGCTTACCATGTATAAAATTAGTATATATTGATCGACACTAGGTATTATAGCAGTGCAAGAAAATTTTCTGAAGTTAATATTTACTGTAAAGCTTGTTTTTCAGAGCTTTTAACCCACCTTAATACTAAACTAATGCATGTGAATTTTTTGGATGCAGAAAAATTCATTATAGCAGTTTTATATGGCTAAATGGTACCAAATGCACTCCTACAGCGTTTACAACCTTTGAAATCAATTCTGAGCCAGTTGTTGAGCACCCGTTAGTATTGGCAAACTTACCAGAGATAAAATTAATATATTTTGATAGGCACTAGGTAATATAGTAGTGCAAGAAAATCTTCTGTAGTTAATATTTACTGAAAAAGGTGCTTTTCAAACGTTTTAACGCACCTTAATACTAAACTATTAAACTGGAATTTTTTGGATGCAGATAAATTAAATATAGCAGTTTTATACGACTAAGTAAGCTCCATATGCACTCCTACACCTTTAACAAACTTTGCAATCAATTCTAAGCCAGTTGTTGAGCAATTGTTAGTGCTCGCACGCTTACCAGGAATAAAATTAATATATTTTGACCGACGCTAGGTATTATAGTAGTACAAGAAATTTTTCTGTAGTTAATATTTACTGTAAAACTTGCTTTTCAGACGTTTTAACGCACCTTAATACTAAACTATTAAACTTGAATTTTTTGGATGTAGAAAAATTAAATATAACAGTTTGCAACCTTTGCAACAATTCTAAGACAGCTTCTGATCACTTGCTAGTGTTGGCACGCTTACCAGGGATAACATTAATATATTTTGAGCGTCACTAGGTATTACAGTAGTACAAGGAAATTTTTCTGTAGTTAATATTTACTGTAAAACTTGCTTTTTAGACGGTTTAGCGCACCTTAATACTAAACTATTAAACTTGAATTTTATGGATGCCGAAAAATTAAATATAGCAGTTTTATATGGCTAAATTAGCTAAAAATACACTCCTACAGCGTTTACAACATCTGCAATCAATTCTAAGCCAGTTGTTAAGCACTTGTTAGTGTTGACACGCTTACCATGTATAAAATTAGTATATATTGATCGACACTAGGTATTATAGCAGTGCAAGAAAATTTTCTGTAGTTAATATTTACTGAAAAAGGTGCTTTTCAAACGTTTTAACGCACCTTAATACTAAACTATTAAACTGGAATTTTTTCGATGCAGATAAATTAAATATAGCAGTTTTATACGGCTAAATAAGCTCCATATGCACTCCTACACCTTTAACAAACTTTGCAATCAATTCTAAGCCAGTTGTTGAGCAATTGTTAGTGCTCGCACGCTTACCAGGGATAAAATTAATATATTTTGACCGACGCTAGGTATTATAGTAGTACAAAAATTTTTCTGTAGTTAATATTTACTGTAAAACTTGCTTTTCAGACGTTTTAACGCACCTTAATACTAAACTATTAAACTTGAATTTTTTGGATGCAGAAAAATTAAATATAACAGTTTGCAACCTTTGCAATCAATTCTAAGACAGTTTCTGTTCACTTGCTAGTGTTGGCACGCTTACCAGGGATAACATTAATATACTTTGATCGTCACTAGGTATTACAGTAGTACAAGAAAATTTTTAGTAAATAATATTTACTGAAAAAAGTGTTTTTAGACGGTTTAGCGCACCTTAATACTAAACCATTAAACTTGAATTTTATGGATGCAGAAAAATTAAATATAGCAGTTTTATATGGCTAAATTAGCTAAAAATTCCCTCCTACAGCGTTTACAACATCTGCAATCAATTCTAAGCCAGTTGTTAAGCACTTGTTAGTGTTGACACGCTTACCATGTATAAAATTAGTATATATTGATCGACACTAGGTATTATAGCAGTGCAAGAAGATTTTCTGTAGTTAATATTTACTGTAAAGCTTGTTTTTCAGAGTTTTTAACGCACCTTAATACTAAACTAATGCATGTGAATTTTTTGGATGCAGAAAAATTCATTATAGCAGTTTTATATGGCTAAAAGGTACCAAATGCACTTCTACAGCATTTACAACCTTTGAAATCAATTCTGAGCCAGTTGTTGTGCACCCGTTAGTATTGGCAAGCTTACCAGAGATAAAATTAATATATTTTGATAGGCACTAGGTAATATAGTAGTACAAGAAAATCTTCTGTAGTTAATATTTACTGAAAAACGTGATTTTCAAACGTTTTAACGCACCTTAATACTAAACTATTAAACTGGAATTTTTTGGATGCAGATAAATTAAATATAGCAGTTTTATACGGCTAAATAAGCTCCATATGCACTCCTACACCTTTAACAAACTTTGCAATCAATTCTAAGCCAGTTGTTGAGCAATTGTTAGTGCTCGCCCGCTTACCAGGGATAAAATTAATATATTTTGAGCGACGCTAGGTATTATAGTAGTGCAAGAAATTTTTCTGTGGTTAATATATACTGTAAAACTTGCTTTTCAGACGTTTTAACGCACCTTAATACTAAACTATTAAACTTGAATTTTTTGGATGCAGAAAAATTAAATATGACAGTTTGCAACTTTTGCAATCAATTCTAAGACAGTTTCTGATCACTTGCTAGTGTTGGCACGCTTACCAGGGATAACATTAATATACTTTGATCGTCACTAGGTATTACAGTAGTACAAGAAAATTTTTAGTAAATAATATTTACTGAAAAAAGTGTTTTTAGACGGTTTAGCGCACCTTAATACTAAACCATTAAACTTGAGTTTTATGGATGCAGAAAAATTAAATATAACAGTTTTATATGGCGAAATTAGCTAAAAATTCACTCCTACAGCGTTTACAACATCTGCAATCAATTCTAAGCCAGTTGTTAAGCACTTGTTAGTGTTGACACGCTTACCATGTATAAAATTAGTATATATTGATCGACACTAGGTATTATAGCAGTGCAAGAAGATTTTCTGTAGTTAATATTTACTGTAAAGCTTGTTTTTCAGAGTTTTTAACGCACCTTAATACTAAACTAATGCATGTGAATTTTTTGGATGCAGAAAAATTCATTATAGCAGTTTTATATGGCTAAAAGGTACCAAATGCACTCCTACAGCGTTTACAACCTTTGAAATCAATTCTGAGCCAGTTGTTGAGCACCCGTTAGTATTGGCAAGCTTACCAGAGATAAAATTAATATATTTCGATAGGCACTAGGTAATATACAAGAAAATCTTCTGTAGTTAATATTTACTGAAACACGTGCTTTTCAAACGTTTTAAAGCACCTTAATACTAAACTATTAAACTGGAATTTTTTGGATGCAGATAAATTAAATATAGCAGTTTTATAGGGCTAAATAAGCTCCATATGCACTCCTACACCTTTAACAACTTTTGCAATCAATTCTAACCCAGCTGTTGAGCAATTGTTAGTGCTCGCACGCTTACTAGGGATAAAACTAATATATTTTGACCGACGCTAGGTATTATAGTAGTACAAGGAATTTTTCTGTACCTAGTTAATATTTACTGTAAAACTTGCTTTTCAGACGTTTTAACGCACCTTAATACTAGACTATTAAACTTGAATTTTTTGGATGCAGAAAAATTAAATATAACAGTTTGCAACCTTTGCAATCAATTCTAAGACAGTTTCTGATCACTTGCTAGTGTTGGCACGCTTACCAGGGATAACATTAATATATTTTGATCGTCACTAGGTATTACAGTGTGACGTTAGCTCCGGCCAAAATTATTATTTCTACGCATTGGAATGCGTTCAAATTTCGTCCCGCTAAAACTTCGTCACATTCAGCTAGAAAACCATCGCCGAGGAGTGGGAAAAATCAACATTCTGCGCCCGCATCAACGAGACGTTGTTCGGCGCATCCCTACCCGAAATCCAGGACAGATAAAGAGTATTGGTATTGTATAAATAGCAAGCGCACGAGGTTAGAGAGCTGACGTCCACCGTCCCTGAACAGCGTCTAGCTCTAGGTCCCCCTGGGGCCTAGTTCCTGAAACCGATCCGAAACACTTCATTCCTGCGACTAGAAATTCCTGTAGAAAACTTTCCTGGACCTGCTATAATAACAATCGTTTAGGGCTTCGTGATTAACGACCAAAGCGATCTGTTATAAACAAGTCTCGATTTCGGTAAAACCTCCGCGGTATTTGCTATAATAACAATCGTTTAGGGCTTCGTGATTAACGACCAAAGCGATCTGTTATGAACAAATCTCGATTTCTGTAAAACCTTCGCGGTACTTACTATAATAACAATCATTTAGGGCTTCGTGATTAACGACCAAAACGATCTGTTATAACTTTTTCTCAGCCGGTAGAAACGGTTCCTAGGATACAGGCCTGTCTTTTCCCGATTTTAAAGCCTCTCTGGAGAAGCTCACCACTCTTTATTCTAGCAAAAATCCCAAATTCCTGGTGGAGCCAAAACACGAAGTTAATTCGTAAGTCCTAAGAGAGCTTCACTCGCCCCTCAGAAAATTGATAATTGGTGTCATGCAACCCCTGCGAGCGCGTTGGCATCCAAGTAAAAGTCTCGAATCCCGAAATTATTTACGTAAACCTCCCTCGACGTCAAGGTCACGACACCGGCGAAGCTCGCCGCAAAAACAGTTTTAGTACAAGAATACAGAGCTTTACTCACCTAGAGGGATCCTGGTTTATAAACGTCCTGAGCCGATCCGTAGTGCTTTAACTTAACAATTAAAATCTCCGTGGTTTAATTAGTAACTTTGAAGGTTATCACCGTTTCTAAACGAATTTGATACACTGTCATTTCACTTGCCAATAGAAGCTATTCGGCACTACGGATTAGGTTGGGGCAAGCCAGGCCTTTGCCCCACGTCTATTTGTAAGCACAGCCCCTGAAATAAACAAGATTGTACCCGAATTTACAATGTTCGTCCAATATAAACAAAGTTAACCTCGAATTTTTCTGTTTACAGTCTTGGCCGTTAGAGGGCGTTTACGCAAGCCACTACAGCGGTACGTGTGCAATTTTAGCGATCCGCAACCCGTCCAGCTCGTGAAGCAGAAAGGGTTGTCCGCCCGCCAGACGTACAAGATAGAAGAAATCATATTATTTTTGTACAGAATACGGGAAATAATTTTATTATGTTACAATGTAAATAGGTATATAAAATAAATCCCTTTGATGTTATGTGTACTTTTCTATATACTTGAGAGAGTAAATTGAACCCTGGCATCTGCTGCCCGGGACTAAAAAGTTCATTAACAGTGGTACTCATTTATGGCTCAAAATTAAATAACTCAATAAGAAATGCAGGTTATTACAACAGTAGTACAAGGAAATTTTTAGTAAATAATATTTACTGAAAAAAGTGCTTTTTAGACGGTTTAGCGCACCTTAATACTAAACTATTAAACTTGAATTTTATGGATGCAGAAAAATTAAATATAGCAGTTTTATATGGCTAAATTAGCTAAAAATTCACTCCTACAGCGTTTACAACATCTGCAATCAATTCTAAGCCAGTTGTTAAGCACTTGTTAGTGTTGACACGCTTACCATGTATAAAATTAGTATATATTGATCGACACTAGGTATTATAGCAGTGCAAGAAGATTTTCTGTAGTTAATATTTACTGTAAAGCTTGTTTTTCAGAGTTTTTAACGCACCTTAATACTAAACTAATGCATGTGAATTTTTTGGATGCAGAAAAATTCATTATAGCAGTTTTATATGGCTAAAAGGCACCAAATGCACTCCTACAGCGTTTACAACCTTTGAAATCAATTCTGAGCCAGTTGTTGAGCACCTGTTAGTATTGGCAAGCTTACCAGAGATAAAATTAATATATTTTGATAAGCACTAGGTAATATAGTAGTACAAGCAAATCTTCAGTTTTATACGGCTAAATAAGCTCCATATGCACTCCTACACCTTTAACAACCTTTGCAATCAATTCTAAGCCAGTTGTTGAGCAATTGTTAGTGCTCGCACGCTTACCAGGGATAAAATTAATATATTTTGACCGACGCTAGGTATTATAGTAGTACAAGAAATTTTTCTGTAGTTAATATTTACTGTAAAACTTGCTTTTCAGACGTTTTAACGCACCTTAATACTAAACTATTAAACTTGAATTTTTTGGATGCAGAAAAATTAAATATAACAGTTTGCAACCTTTGCAATCAATTCTAAGACAGTTTCTGATCACTTGCTAGTGTTGGCACGCTTACCAGGGATAACATTAATATATTTTGATCGTCACTAGGTATTACAGTAGTACAAGGAAATTTTTAGTAAATAATATTTACTGAAAAAAGTGCTTTTTAGACGGTTTAGCGCACCTTAATACTAAACTATTAAACTTGAATTTTATGGATGCAGAAAAATTAAATATAGCAGTTTTATATGGCTAAATTAGCTAAAAATTCACTCCTACAGCGTTTACAACATCTGCAATCAATTCTAAGCCAGTTGTTAAGCACTTGTTAGTGTTGACACGCTTACCATGTATAAAATTAGTATATATTGATCGACACTAGGTATTATAGCAGTGCAAGAAGATTTTCTGTAGTTAATATTTACTGTAAAGCTTGTTTTTCAGAGTTTTTAACGCACCTTAATACTAAACTAATGCATGTGAATTTTTTGGATGCAGAAAAATTCACTATAGCAGTTTTATATGGCTAAATTAGCTAAAAATTTACTCCTACAGCGTTTACAACATCTGCAATCAATTCTAAGCCAGTTGTTAAGCACTTGTTAGTGTTGACACGCTTACCATGTATAAAATTAGTATATATTGATCGACACTAGGTATTATAGCAGTGCAAGAAGATTTTCTGTAGTTAATATTTACTGTAAAGCTTGTTTTTCAGAGTTTTTAACGCACCTTAATACTAAACTAATGCATGTGAATTTTTTGGATGCAAAAAAATTCATTATAGCAGTTTTATATGGCTAAAAGGCACCAAATGCACTCCTACAGCGTTTACAACCTTTGAAATCAATTCTGAGCCAGTTGTTGAGCACCCGTTAGTATTGGCAAGCTTACCAGAGATAAAATTAATATATTTTGATAGGCACTAGCTAATATAGCAGTACAAGAAAATCTTCTGTAGTTAATATTTACTGAAAAACGTGCTTTTCAAACGTTTTAACGCACCTTAATACTAAACTATTAAACTGGAATTTTTTGGATGCAGATAAATTAAATATAGCAGTTTTATACGGCTAAATAAGCTCCATATGCACTCCTACACTTTTAACAACCTTTGCAATCAATTCTAAGCCAGTTGTTGAGCAATTGTTAGTGCTCGCACGCTTACCAGGGATAAAATTAATATATTTTGACCGACGCTAGGTATTATAGTAGTACACAAAATTTTTCTGTAGTTAATATTTACTGTAAAACTTGCTTTTCAGACGTTTTAACGCACCTTAATACTAAACTATTAAACTAGTATTTTAGTCCAGTCAATCTGTCATCAAAAGGGGGTGTTACCTTGCATCAAATCGGGTAGTTCTGATTTTTTTATATGTCTTATATGGTTGAGGCCTAATGATGAATCTAAGTTTTCGACCTCGGCCGAGTGCCGGAAGTACTTCAAATAACTAAAAAAAGCCAAAATTTTTTACCTTGTTTCGGTTTTCGTCAATTTTAACCCCGAAGAACTAGTTTTCGTAAATGTTGAACGTATATGAAATGAAATAAGATAACATTTCCTACATTTTATGAACTAGAGTTTTTTTTCTCCGATCAATCGTTCAGCCGCGAGAGCGCCGCGAAGTTATAGTGCAGTCAAATGGTAGAAAATAGTGGAAAGTTTTGATGGAATTGTGATATTTGCTTCCTATATGGTTTTTGGGTCGCTGTATATGAATATCAGGTTTTCCAACAATAATTTTGACCGAAAACAAGTTTTTTTAAGCAAAAACGGTCTTAAAAAACAATTTTTTTAAAATTTTTCTAAAGTTACTCGAAAACTATCCAATTTCGTCAATGTTAAACCTATATGAAACGAAAGAAGATACAATTTCCTACATTTTATGTACTAGAGGTTTTTTTCTCCAATCAAACGTTCAGTCGCGAGAGCGCCGCGAAGTTAGGTGTTAAAAGCAAAAAAAAAGGAAATTATCCCAATTTATTTCAAAGTAACTCGAATACTATCCATTTTTCGTAAATCAAAAATGGTATATGAAATGAATCTTCATAAATAAAATGTTGGAAAACCTGATATTCGCGTACAGGGACCCAAAAAACATTTAGGAAGCAAATATCAAGACTCGTAAAACTTTCCTCTATTTTCTACCATTTGACTGGACGATAATTTCGCGGCGCTCTCTTGGTTGAACGATAGATCGGAGAAAACAAACTCTACTTCATAAAATGTAGGAAATTTTATCTTCTTTCGTTTCATATAGGCTCAACATTTATGAATAATGGATAGCTTTCGGATAATTTTAGAAAGACTTAAAAAATCGGTTTTTTACACTGTTTTTGCTTAAAAACATGTTTCCGGTCAAAATTTTTGTTGGCAAACCTGATATTTGTGTTCAGCGACCTAAAAAACATAGAGGAACCAAATATCAAAACTATACCAAAACTTTCCTCTATTTTCTACCATTTGACTGGACTATACAGGGTGATTTATAACGAAACATAAATTTCAAATTCTGTTTACGCCAATGTCCTAGTTTTCTTAATACTATCTAGCGAATGAGATAATTTCATAAAAATCTTACAAAGGGAACTTGACCTTTTCAAACTTATTTTTTACATTTTTTTAGAATTTAGTCTATTTTTTATCTCATACACTAGAACTGTGAAAAAGAATAATTCTGATATAAAAAAGATTAAGATTGGACAAGCCGTTTGGGAGAAAAAATCTTTGGAGATAAATTGCAATGTGTTTTTAAAATATTTTTTTAATGCCCTTCCTACCAATAAATTGCCATCAAATCCATATCGTTTGACAGATAAAACTACAGGCTATCATACAAAAAAAAGTTTGATATGGTTGGCCCACATACTCGTACGTAGTAGATATGACGCTTGAAACATTGGCTACTTTGAGCGGTTTTACCTTTACCCGCCCCTTAATAAAACTTTGGTCTCTTGTAGTTGGGTAACTAAATGGAATACGACCTATGTTCATCTGCCATTTTTTACTCAAAATGACCTCCCCAACATACTGTTGAAGTTTGGTCCGCCCGTTATAAATCACCCTGTATACAGAAGATATCTTTTAGGTACAGACAGTTTTTGAGTTATTTTTCAACAATTCTACAATGTAACATAGCTTATCACAGAACGAGGTACCAAGGACCATTTTCGTCTCATATTATTATAATTTAAATGCAGATTGATTTGCTTAACATTATTTGTATTGTACTACTACGAACCTTTCGAGGTAGAACCGACTAAAATCCTAAAAATGAAAATGTGAAAAATTATTAAACTTTGAAAAGCTGTATCTTCAAAACTATTAGGTCTACAGACACCGTTCTGGTCTTAAATTGTATAAAATTTTCTCTAATTTAACACAGGATATAACAACTTTTGCTGAAAATCCAGTGGTTCAGGATGAAAATCGACGAAAACCGTATTTCGGTCGAAAAATTCGCGTTTTTTTGTTATTTTAGGTACTTCCGGTACTCGGCCGAGGTCGAAAACTTAGATTCATCATTAGGCCCCAACCATATAAAACATATAAAAAAATCAGAACTACCCGATTTAATGCAAGGTGAAATATACAGATTGACTGGACTATTTTTTGGATGCAGAAAAATTAAATATAACAGTTTGCAACCTTTTCAATCAATTCTAAGACAGTTTCTGATCACTTGCTAGTGTTGGCACGCTTACCAGGGATAACATTAATATATTTTGATCGTCACTAGGTGTTACAGTAGTACAAGGAAATTTTTAGTAAATAATATTTACTGAAAAAAGTGCTTTTCAAACGTTTTAACGCACCTTAATACTAAACTATTAAACTGGAATTTTTTGGATGCAGAAAAATTAGATATAGCAGATTTATATGGCTAAATAAGCTCCTTATGCACTCCTACAGCGTTAACAATCTTTGCAATCAATTCTAAGCCAGTTGTTGAGCAATTGTTAGTGCTCGCAGGCTTACCAGGGATAAAATTAATATATTTTGACCGACGCTAGGTATTATAGTAGTACAAGATGTGTTTCTGTAGTTAATATTCACTGTAAAACGTGCTTTTCAGACGTTTTAACGCACCTTAATACTAAACTATTAAACTTGAATTTTTTGGATGCAGAAAAATTAAATACAACAGTTTTCAACCTTTGCAATCAATTCTAAGACAGTTTATGATCACTTGTTAGTGTTGACACGCTTACCATGTATAAAATTAGTATATATTGATCGACACTAGGTATTATAGCAGTGCAAGAAGATTTTCTGTAGTTAATATTTACTGTAAAGCTTGTTTTTCAGAGTTTTTAACGCACCTTAATGCTAAACTAATGCATGTGAATTTTTTGCATGCAGAAAAATTCATTATAGCAGTTTTATATGGCTAAAAGGCACCAAATGCACTCCTACAGCGTTTACAACCTTTGAAATCAATTCTGAGCCAGTTGTTGAGCACCTGTTAGTATTGGCAAGCTTACCAGAGATAAAATTAATATATTTTGATAGGCACTAGGTAATATAGTAGTACAAGAAAATCTTCTGTAGTTAATATTTACTGAAAAACGTGCTTTTCAAACGTTTTAACGCACCTTAATACTAAACTATTAAACTTGAATTTTTTGGATGCAGAAAAATTAACTATAACAGTTTGCAACCTTTGCAATCAATTCTAAGACAGTTTCTGATCACTTGCTAGTGTTGGCAAGCTTACCAGGGATAACATTAATATATTTCGATCGTCACTAGATATTACAGTAGTACAAGGAAATTTTTAGTAAATAATATTTACTGAAAAAAGTGCTTTTTAGACGGTTTAGCGCACCTTAATACTAAACCATTAAACTTAAATTTTTTGGATGCAGAAAAATTAACTATAACAGTTTGCAACCTTTGCAATCAATTCTAAGACAGTTTCTGATCACTTGCTAGTGTTGGCAAGCTTACTAGGGATAACATTAATATATTTCGATTGTCACTAGATATTACAGTAGTACAAGGAAATTTTTAGTAAATAATATTTACTGAAAAAAGTGCTTTTTAGACGGTTTAGCGCACCTTAATACTAAACCATTAAACTTGAATTTTATGGATGCAGAAAAATTAAATATAGCAGTTTTATATGGCTAAATTAGCTAAAAATTCACTCCTACAGCGTTTACAACATCTGCAATCAATTCTAAGCCAGTTGTTAAGCACTTGTTAGTGTTGACACGCTTACCATGTATAAAATTAGTATATATTGATCGACAGTAGGTATTATAGCAGTGCAAGAAGATTTTCTGTAGTTAAAATTTACTCTAAAGCTTGTTTTTCAGAGTTTTTAACGCACCTTAATACTAAACTAATGCATGTGAATTTTTTGGATGCAGAAAAATTCATTATAGCAGTTTTATATGGCTAAAAATCATCAAATGCACTCCTACAGCGTTTACAACCTTTGAAATCAATTCTGAGCCAGTTGTTGAGCACCTGTTAATATTGGCAAGCTTACCAGAGATAAAATTAATATATTTTGATAGGAACTAGGTAATATAGTAGTACAAGAAAATATTCTGTAGTTAATATTTACTGAAAAACGTGCTTTTCAAACGTTTTAACGCACCTTAATACTAAACTATTAAACTGAAATTTTTTGGATGCAGATAAATTAAATATAGCAGTTTTATACGGCTAAATAAGTTCCATATGCACTCCTACACCTTTAACAACCTTTGCAATCAATTCTAAGACAGTTGTTGAGCAATTGTTAGTGCTCGCACGCTTACCAGGGAAAAAATTAATATATTTTGACCGACGCTAGGTATTATAGTAGTACAAGAAATTTTTCTGTAGTTAATATTTACTGTAAAACTTGCTTTTCAGACGTTTTAACGCACCTTAATACTAAACTATTAAACTTGAATTTTTTGGATGCAGAAAAATTAAATATAACAGTTTGCAACCTTTGCAATCAATTCTAAGACAGTTTCTGATCACATGCTAGTGTTGGCACGCTTACCAGGGATAACATTAATATATTTTGATCGTCACTAGGTATTACAGTAGTACAAGGAAATTTTTAGTAAATAATATTTACTGAAAAAAGTGCTTTTTAGACGGTTTAGCGCACCTTAATACTAAACCATTAAACTTAAATTTTATGGATGCAGAAAAATTAAATATAGCAGTTTTATATGGCTAAATTAGCTAAAAATTCAGTCTTACAGCGTTTACAACATCTGCAATCAATTTTAAGCCAGTTGTTAAGCACTTGTTAGTGTTGACACGCTTACCATGTATAAAATTAGGATATATTGATCGACACTAGGTATTATAGCAATGCAAGAAGATTTTCTGTAGTTAATATTTACTGTAAAGCTTGCTTTTCAGAGGTTTTAACGCACCTTAATACTAAACTAATGAACTTAAATTTTTTGGATGCAGAAAAATTGAATATAGCAGCTTTAAATGGCTAAATAAACTCCAAACGCTCTCCTACAGCGTTTATAGAATCTGCAATCAATTCTAAACTATTTGTTAAGAACCTGTTAGTATTGGCACGATTACCAGGGATAAAATTAATATATTTTGATCGACACTAGGGGCCGGTTGCAGAAAGCAATGTTAAGTCTGGTGTTAGCTAACGTCGCGTCAAAGTGAACAAAATCGCATCAAAATTTGTTTACTAATGTATTAGTTACCATAAGCATTAGAGATTTGATGCGTTTTTGTTCACTTTGACGTCTCGTTAGCTAACACGAGACTTAACATTGCTTTCTGCAACCGGCCCTAGGTATTATAGTAGTAGAAGAAAATTTTCTGTAGCTAATATTTACAGTAAAACTTGCTTTTCATACGTGTTAATGCCCCTTAATACTAAACTATTAAACATGAATTTTTTGGATGCAGAAAAATTACATATAGCAGTTTTATGGCTAAAAAATCTCCAAATGCACTGCTACAGCGTTAACAACCTTTGCAATCAATTCTAAGCCAGTTGTTGAGCACTTGTTAGTATTGTGACGCTTACCAGAGATAAAATTAATATATATTGATCTACGCTAAGTATTATAGTAGTACAAGAAAATTTTCTGTAGTTAATATTTTCTGAAAAAAGTGCTTTTCAAACGTTTTAACGCACCTTAATACTAAACTATTACAGTAGTACAAGGAAATTTTTAGTAAATAATATTTACTGAAAAAAAGTGCTTTTTAGACGGTTTAGCGCACCTTAATACTAAACCATTAAACTTGAATTTTATGGATGCAGAAAAATTAAATATAGCAGTTTTATATGGCTAAATTAGCTAAAAATTCACTCCTACAGCGTTTACAACACCTGCAATCAATTCTAAGCCAGTTGTTAAGCACTTGTTAGTGTTGACACGCTTACCATGTATAAAATTAGTATATATTGATCGACACTAGGTATTATAGCAGTGCAGGAAGATTTTCTGTAGTTAATATTTACTGTAAAGCTTGTTTTTCAGAGTTTTTAACGCACCTTAATACTAAACTAATGCATGTGAATTTTTTGGATGCAGAAAAATTCATTATAGCAGTTTTATATGGCTAAAAGGCATCAAATGCACTCCTACAGCGTTTACAACCTTTGAAATCAATTCTGAGCCAGTTGTTGAGCACCTGTTAGTATTGGCAAGCTTACCAGAGATAAAATTAATATATTTTGATAGGCACTAGGTAATATAGTAGTACAAGAAAATCTTCTGTAGTTAATATTTACTGAAAAACGTGCTTCTCAAACGTTTTAACGCACCTTAATACTAAACTATTAAACTGGAATTTTTTGGATGCAGATAAATTAAATATAGCAGTTTTATACGGCTAAATAAGCTCCATATGCACTCCTACACCTTTAACAATCTTTGCAATCAATTCTAGGCCAGTTGTTGAGCAATTGTTAGTGCTCGCACGCTTACCAGGGATAAAATTAATATATTTTGACCAACGCTAGGTATTATAGTAGTACAAGAAATTTTTCTGTAGTTAATATTTACTGTAAAACTTGCTTTTCAGACGTTTTAACGCACCTTAATACTAAATTATTAAACTTGAATTTTTTGGATGCAGAAAAATTAACTATAACAGTTTGCAACCTTTGCAATCAATTCTAAGACAGTTTCTGATCACTTGCTAGTGTTGGCACGTTTACCAGGGATAACATTAATATATTTTGATCGTCACTAGATATTACAGTAGTACAAGGAAATAGTTAGTAAATAATATTTACTGAAAAAAGTGCTTTTTAGACGGTTTAGCGCACCTTAATACTAAACCATTAAACTTGAATTTTTTGGATGCGGAAAAATTAAATATAACAGTTTGCAACCTTTGCAATCAATTCTAAGACAGTTTCTGATCACTTGCTAGTGTTGCCACGCTTACCAGGGATAACATTAATATATTTTGATCGTCACTAGGTATTACAGTAGTACAAGGAAATTTTTAGTAAATTATATTTACTGAAAAAAATGTTTTTTAGACGGTTTAGCGCACCTTAATACTAAACTATTAAACTTGAATTTTATGGATGCAGAAAAATTAAATATAGCAGTTTTATATGGCTAAATTAGCTAAAAATTCACTCTTACAGTGTTTACAACATCTGCAATCAATTCTAAGCCAGTTGTTAAGCACTTGTTAGTGTTGACACGCTTACCATGTATAAAATTAGTATATATTGATCAACACTAGGTATTATTGCAACGGTACCAGCCCTCTGCTAATTAGGACTAATGAATTTAATTAATTTCCTTCGGGTAGCTTGTCAGTCGGAGAATAACTTAGTTCGGCCAGATATACCCTCGAATATTAGCAAGCAAACACTAGGATAATGTTAAACAGTTTAATTGTAATGTTCAATATGTACAAACATAAGAATTCCTCGTAAAGATTCAAATAAAATGTATTTAACAATAAATTTCAATAATTGTGCTGGATGCTCGGTTGTTCGTTCCTTACGCCTCGGCAACCCGTACTACGTCCATGTATCGAAGGTCCGGTGGCCCGCCCTCTGGAGAAATTGTCGGAACGCCACTGGTCGGGATGCCGGTTTGCCCAAAGTAATTTGCAGGGCTACCAACTTCCGGGTTCAAACGTCAAGTCCGACGAAGAAACCGCGTGTAACTGCAAATATAGGTTAATTCTAATATTTGTATTTCGCCTTACAACCCCGTGAAAGCGTTGCGACTCGCGGGGATATGGTGTGGTGCTTGTGTGAGTGGTGGCGGAAAGAGGCAGTTGACGGTGCCGGTCCAGCTGGAGCTCCTCTTCGTTGTGGTGGTTTACGACAGCCCACGGCCAGGATGTTGTTGCCGAGCCTCCAGGTTACGGTAGGGACTGTTAAGTACGGTGAGTACGATTCTGCAGTCAAACAGAAATTAAATGCAATCTAATCGGGACTTGCAGAAGGTCAGCTACGTGTGACTCTTGTTATGACATGAAATCTACTATATCCGGACTGGGCAAATGTTATATTGGTTTGTAGGTTTATTGTTACTTAATTGACATATGAAACGGCCTGGTGGTTACCCCTTCGTCTCGAATATGCCTTGCGGGGAAGTTTGATATAGTTATTTGCCAACGTCCTCCAGGAGAATTTTGAATATAATTTTTATACAGGATTTTAACAAGGATTAGCAATTTATTTATTATTACGAAGTCGACATATGAAACGGCTTGGTTGTTAACCCTTCGTCTCGAATATTCCTTGCAGGAAATTTGTAATATAAATATTAATACCAGGTTTTAACAGGGATTAGTGATTTAATTATTACGAGATCGACATATGAAACGGCTTGGTTGTTAACCCTTCGTCTCGAATATGTCCTGCATGAAATTTAGATATGATTAAAACGCTAAGGCATCGGGTTCGGTTGCAGCTACGGGAAACTACTATTGGATATCGGGATCTGGAGTTTAGACAGGAATAAGTCTCTCTAAACGGTCGGATAGGATCAGGATTGGGGAGGATTTGGGGCTGGAAGGATACTGGAATGTATGCGGATGAATGTATGAATGAAGTCTGCCCCTTGGAACGGACGAGAAACGGCTTTTATAGCTCCTCTTCGGGTTTCGTGCATCAAGCCACCACCTCGGGCCTTCTAAGTGGGAGAGCAGTACGTGGAGCAGGGATCTCTTGATGACGTAGCCGGCCGCGCGTGCGAAAAATTCAAACTTGTGACGTAGAAATCGCTAGGCTGGAACGCGCGAATTGATTTTAATTCACAAAAACGCGTTTCGACTAGGCGAATCGTTACACATGATCCTCCTCTCGGGAAAATGAAGGATAACCGGCGGAGAAGACGTCGTGAAGATACCTGGAGATCTCGACACAGAAAACATTCATAACTTTCAGTATACGTTCTGGGAATATTTAGTGATGTGAAAGTATTCAGGTTTCAGGGCAATTCACTTTCACACAACTTTTCAACTGGGGAGAAATTGCATAGGCCGCGGAGACCGGCGTACAATATCCAGGAAACAGGTGTACGGGATTAAACTTACAGGCACTGGTACAAAAAAAACAGCGACTTCCTTTCTACATTCTCCTTCAAGCTTCGGTATACCTACAATCTCCAGCTATAATCCGGGTCTACGGTAGCTACGAGTACGCTTCAAAAGGACAAAAAAAATCAGTATTATCAATCACACTTTAAAATCAATCGCATTTTAAAATTAAACGCTCTGTTACAGGTACATTCGTTCAGGGAAAACTCTCTCACGCTTATCTGGATTAAGCGAAGAGCTTCGAACTCACGGAGCGGATTCACAGTTGCGGTATCAACGTAATCACACTAGCAGGGTTCTCTGGAGCGAATTCATCTCTGAAAAAATGCATCGGTCGCGGTATCGACCTACATTCACACTAGGAGATTCTAAGTCTGCGAGAGGATTCAGGTTGCAGGATAACCTTTTTTTCACACAAAAATTTCACTAGAGGAAATTGCAGAGGCTGCGGGAACCAGCGTACACTTTCCAGAAAACAGCATACTGGACTCAGGATTCTGGCACCGAAAACGCATTTTCACCTCCAAGCTTCGACTTATAGTCTATCATCTCCTGTCAACACCCAGGTTCACGGTGACAGAAGCACGCTTCAAAAGGATGATCTTTCAGGGTAAGCATTCATGCTAACTATGGCGGCATTCACACAAACTTACATATCTCACTTTTTCAGATTCACCAGGCACTTATATGCGGATACCTGCGGCTCTGGGACTGAAAAATGTCGGATACAACGGCGGAACTGGAACACGAAGACTTCCACTCGCGGACATCTGGATTGTCCTGTCTTCGGCCATCTTCCACGGGCGGACACCTGGATTGCCCTGTCTTCGGCCACCTTTTGGCATTCCGGCCATCATCTTCATCTGGGATTCGCTCGGGTGCCTCGGGAACGCTAGGCCCGTGTCAGCTGATGAGGCTGACCCCTGAGGTTTGCAGGAGGATTCACGGACTAGACTGGATTTCGGAAAGATCTTATCTGGACTACACGGGATTTCGGAAAGATTTTATCTAGATACAGGAAAGGACTTGGACAGGGATCTAGGGATGCTATACTGGACATCACTGGTTCTGACTGGTTCTGGGTTCCGGAAGATTTCGCTGGACGGCTATGCTGTAACAGGTTTTGTAAATTATTCATATTACAAAATTTTAAACAAATATTTTTCAGGTCCCGGATGCCACATTGTAGTTTTGGAGTTTCCGGCTGGTGCTTGCTAATCTCTATGTATATCTGAGCTCAGGTTGCCTGCTCGGGCGCCATTTTGCAACGGTACCAGCCCTCTGCTAATTAGGACTAATGAATTTAATTAATTTCCTTCGGGTAGCTTGTCAGTCGGAGAATAACTTAGTTCGGCCAGATATACCCTCGAATATTAGCAAGCAAACACTAGGATAATGTTAAACAGTTTAATTATAATGTTCAATATGTACAAACATAAGAATTCCTCGTAAAGATTCAAATAAAATGTATTTAACAATAAATTTCAATAATTGTGCTGGATGCTCGGTTGTTCGTTCCTTACGCCTCGGCAACCCGTACTGCGTCCATGTATCGAAGGTCCGGTGGCCCGCCCTCTGGAGAAATTGTCGGAACGCCACTGGTCGGGATGCCGGTTTGCCCAAAGTAATTTGCAGGGCTACCAACTTCCGGGTTCAAACGTCAAGTCCGACGAAGAAACCGCGTGTAACTGCAAATATAGGTTAATTCTAATATTTGTATTTCGCCTTACAACCCCGTGAAAGCGTTGCGACTCCCGGGGATATGGTGTGGTGCTTGTGTGAGTGGTGGCGGAAAGAGGCAGTTGACGGTGCCGGTCCAGCTGGAGCTCCTCTTCGTTGTGGTGGTTTACGACAGCCCACGGCCAGGATGTTGTTGCCGAGCCTCCAGGTTACCCTAGGGACTGTTAAGTACGGTGAGTACGATTCTGCAGTCAAACAGAAATTAAATGCAATCTAATCGGGACTTGCAGAAGGTCAGCTACGTGTGACTCTTGTTATGACATGAAATCTACTATATCCGGACTGGGCAAATGTTATATTGGTTTGTAGGTTTATTGTTACTTAATTGACATATGAAACGGCCTGATGGTTACCCCTTCGTCTCGAATATGCCTTGCGGGGAAGTTTGATATAGTTATTTGCCAACGTCCTCCAGGAGAATTTTGAATATAATTTTTATACAGGATTTTAACAAGGATTAGCAATTTATTTATTATTACGAAGTCGACATATGAAACGGCTTGGTTGTTAACCCTTCGTCTCGAATATGCCTTGCAGGAAATTTGTAATATAAATATTAATACCGGGTGTTAACAGGGATTAGTGATTTAATTATTACGAGATCGACATATGAAACGGCTTGGTTGTTAACCTTTCGTCTCGAATATGTCCTGCATGAAATTTAGATATGATTAAAACGCTAAGGCCTCGGGTTCGGTTGCAGCTACGGGAAACTACTATTAGATATCGGGATCTGGAGTTTAGACAGGAATAAGTCTCTCTAAACGGTCGGATAGGATCAGGATTGGGGAGGATTTGGGGCTGGAAGGATACTGGAATGTATGCGGATGAATGTATGAATGAAGTCTGCCCCTTGGAACGGACGAGAAACGGCTTTTATAGCTCCTCTTCGTGTTTCGTGCATCAAGCCACCACCTCGGGCCTTCTAAGTGGGAGAGCAGTACGTGGAGCAGGGATCTCTTGATGACGTAGCCGGCCGCGCGTGCGAAAAATTCAAACTTGTGACGTAGAAATCGCTAGGCTGGAACGCGCAAATTGATTTTAATTCACAAAAACGCGTTTCGACTGGGCGAATCGTTACATTATAGCAGTGCAAGAAGATTTTCTGTAGTTAATATTTACTGTAAAGCTTGTTTTTCAGAGTTTTTAACGCACCTTTATACTAAACTAATGCATGTGAATTTTTTGGATGCAGAAAAATTCATTATAGCAGTTTTATATGGCTAAATAAGCTCCAAACGCACTCCTACAGCGTTTATAGAACCTGCAATCAATTCTAAACTATTTGTTAAGAACCTGTTAGTATTGGCACGATTACCAGGGATAAAATTAATATATTTTGATCGACACTAGGGGCCGGTTGCAGAAAGCAATGTTAAGTCTGGTGTTAGCTAACGTCGCGTCAAAGTGAACAAAATCACATCAAATTTTGTTTACTAATGTATTAGTTACCATAAGCATTAGAGATTTGATGCGTTTTTGTTCACTTTGACGTCTCGTTAGCTAACACGAGACTTAACATTGCTTTCTGCAACCGGCCCTAGGTATTATAGTAGTACAAGAAAATTTTCTGTAGCTAATATTTACTGTAAAACCTGCTTTTCATACGTGTTAATGCCCCTTAATACTAAACTATTAAACATGAATTTTTTGGATGCAGAAAAATTACATATAGCAGTTTTATATGGCTAAAAAAGCTCCAAATGCACTGCTACAGCGTTAACAACCTTTGCAATCAATTCTAAGCCAGTTGTTGAGCACTTGTTAGTATTGTGACGCTTACCAGAGATAAAATTAATATATATTGATCTACGCTAAGTATTATAGTAGTACAAGAAAATTTTCTGTAGTTAATATTTTCTGAAAAACGTGCTTTTCAAACGTTTTAACGCACCTTAATACTAAACTATTAAACTGTAATTTTTTGGATGCAGATAAATTAAATATAGCCGTTTTATACGGCTAAATAAGCTCCATATGCACTCCTACACCTTTAACAACCTTTGCAATCAATTCTAAGCCAGTTGTTGAGCAATTGTTAGTGCACGCACGCTTACCAGGGATAAAATTAATATATTTTGACCGACGCTAGGTATTATAGTAGTACAAGAAATTTTTCTGTAGTTAATATTTACTGTAAAGCTTGCTTTTCAGACGTTTTAACGCACCTTAATACTAAACTATTAAACTTGAATTTTTTGGATGCAGAAAAATTAAATATAACAGTTTGCAACCTTTGCAATCAATTCTAAGACAGTTTCTGATCACTTGCTAGTGTTGCCACGCTTACCAGGGATAACATTAATATATTTTGATCGTCACTAGGTATTACAGTAGTACAAGGAAATTTTTAGTAAATAACATTTACTGAAAAAATGCTTTTTAGACGGTTTAGCGCACCTTAATACTAAACCATTAAACTTGAATTTTATGGATGCAGAAAAATTAAATATAGCAGTTTTATATGGCTAAATTAACTAAAAATTCACTCCTACAGCGTTTACAACATCTGCAATCAATTCTAAGCCAGTTGTTAAGCACTTGTTAGTGTTGACACGCTTACCATGTATAAAATTAGTATATATTGATCGACACTAGGTATTATAGCAGTGCAAGAAGATTTTCTGTAGTTAATATTTACTGTAAAGCTTGTTTTTCAGAGTTTTTAACGCACCTTAATACTAAACTAATGCATGTGAATTTTTTGGATGCAGAAAAATTCATTATAGCAGTTTTAAATGGCGAAAAGGCACCAAATGCACTCCTACAGCGTTTACAACCTTTGAAATCAATTCTGAGCCAGTTGTTGAGCACCTGTTAATATTGGCACGCTTACCAGAGATAAAATTAATATATTTTGATAGGAACTAGGTAATATAGTAGTACAAGAAAATATTCTGTAGTTAATATTTACTGAAAAACGTGCTTTTCAAACGTTTTAACGCACCTTAATACTAAACTATTAAACTGAAATTTTTTGGATGCAGATAAATTAAATATAGCAGTTTTATACGGCTAAATAAGTTCCATATGCACTCCTACACTTTTAACAATCTTTGCAATCAATTCTAAGCCAGTTGTTGAGCAATTGTTAGTGCTCGCACGCTTACCAGGGAAAAAATTAATATATTTTGACCGACGCTAGGTATTATAGTAGTACAAGAAATTTTTCTGTAGTTAATATTTACTGTAAAACTTGCTTTTCAGACGTTTTAACGCACCTTAATACTAAACTATTAAACTTGAATTTTTTGGATGCAGAAAAATTAAATATAACAGTTTGCAACCTTTGCAATCAATTCTAAGACAGTTTCTGATCACATGCTAGTGTTGGCCCGCTTACCAGGGATAACATTAATATATTTTGATCGTCACTAGGTATTACAGTAGTACAAGGAAATTTTTAGTAAATAATATTTACTGAAAAAAGTGCTTTTTAGACGGTTTAGCGCACCTTAATACTAAACCATTAAACTTGAATTTTATGGATGCAGAAAAGTTAAATATAGCAGTTTAATATGGCTAAATTAGCTAAAATCTCACTCTTACAGCGTTTACAACATCTGCAATCAATTTTAAGCCAGTTGTTAAGCACTTGTTAGTGTTGACACGCTTACCATGTATAAAATTAGTATATATTGATGGACACTAGGTATTATAGCAGTGCAAGAAGATTTTCTGTAGTGAATATTTACTGTAAAGCTTGCTTTTCAGAGGTTTTAACGCACCTTAATACTAAACTAATGAATTTAAATTTTTTGGATGCAGAAAAATTGAATATAGCAGCTTTAAATGGCTAAATAAGCTCCAAACGCACTCCTACAGCGTTTATAGAATCTGCAATCAATTCTAAACTATTTGTTAAGAACCTGTTAGTATTGGCACGATTACCAGGGATAAAATTAATATATTTTGATCGACACTAGGGGCCGGTTGCAGAAAGCAATGTTAAGTCTGGTGTTGGCTAACGTCGCGTCAAAGTGAACAAAATCGCATCAAATTTTGTTTACTAATGTATTAGTTACCATAAGCATTAGAGATTTGATGCGTTTTTGTTCACTTTGACGTCTCGTTAGCTAACACGAGACTTAACATTGCTTTCTGCAACCGGCCCTAGGTATTATAGTAGTACAAGAAAATTTTCTGTAGCTAATATTTACTGTAAAACTTGCTTTTCATACGTGTTAATGCCCCTTAATACTAAACTATTAAACATGAATTTTTTGGATGCAGAAAAATTACATATAGCAGTTTTATGGCTACAAAAGCTCCAAATGCACTGCTACAGCGTTAACAACCTTTGCAATCAATTCTAAGCCAGTTGTCGAGCACTTGTTAGTATTGTGACGCTTACCAGAGATAAAATTAATATATATTGATCTACGCTAAGTATTATAGTAGTACAAGAAAATTTTCTGTAGTTAATATTTTCTGAAAAACGTGCTTTTCAAACGTTTTAACGCACCTTAATACTAAACTATTAAACCGGAATTTTTTGGATGCAGATAAATTAAATATAGCAGTTTTATACGGCTAAATAAGCTCCATATGCACTACTACACCTTTAACAACCTTTGCAATCAATTCTAAGCCAGTTGTTGAGCAATTGTTAGTGCACGCACGCTTACCAGGGATAAAATTAATATATTTTGACCGACGCTAGGTATTATAGTAGTACAAGAAATTTTTTTGTAGTTAATATTTACTGTAAAACTTGCTTTTCAGACGTTTTAACGCACCTTAATACTAAACTATTAAACTTGAATTTTTTGGATGCAGAAAAATTAAATATAACAGTTTGCAACCTTTGCAATCAATTCTAAGACAGTTTCTGATCACTTGCTAGTGTTGCCACGCTTACCAGGGATAACATTAATATATTTTGATCGTCACTAGGTATTACAGTAGTACAAGGAAATTTTTAGTAAATAACATTTACTGAAAAAAATGCTTTTTAGACGGTTTAGCGCACCTTAATACTAAACCATTAAACTTGAATTTTATGGATGCAGAAAAATTAAATATAGCAGTTTTATATGGCTAAATTAGCTAAAAATTCACTCCTACAGCGTTTACAACATCTGCAATCAATTCTAAGCCAGTTGTTAAGCACTTGTTAGTGTTGACACTCTTACCATGTATAAAATTAGTATATATTGATCGACACTAGGTATTATAGCAGTGCAAGAAGATTTTCTGTAGTTAATATTTACTGTAAAGCTTGTTTTTCAGAGTTTTTAACGCACCTTAATACTAAACTAATGCATGTGAATTTTTTGGATGCAGAAAAATTCATTATAGCAGTTTTATATGGCGAAAAGGCACCAAATGCACTCCTACAGCGTTTACAACCTTTGAAATCAATTCTGAGCCAGTTGTTGAGCACCTGTTAATATTGGCAAGCTTACCAGACATAAAATTAATATATGGTGATAGGAACTAGGTAATATAGTAGTACAAGAAAATATTCTGTAATTAATATTTACTGAAAAACGTGCTTTTCAAACGTTTTAACGCACCTTAATACTAAACTATTAAACTGAATTTTTTTGGATGCAGATAAATTAAATATAGCAGTTTTATACGGCTAAATAAGTTCCATATGCACTCCTACACCTTTAACAACCTTTGCAATCAATTCTAAGCCAGTTGTTGAGTAATTGTTAGTGCTCGCACGCTTACCAGGGATAAAATTAATATATTTTGACCAACGCTAGGTATTATAGTAGTACAAGAAATTTTTCTGTAGTTAATATTTACTGTAAAACTTGCTTTTCAGACGTTTTAACGCACCTTAATACTAAACTATTAAACTTTAATTTTTTGGATGCAGAAAAATTAAATATAACAGTTTGCAACCTTTGCAATCAATTCTAAGACAGTTTCTGATCACATGCTAGTGTTGGCACGCTTACCAGGGATAACATTAATATATTTTGATCGTCACTAGGTATTACAGTAGTACAAGGAAATTTTTAGTAAATAATATTTACTGCAAAAAGTGCTTTTTAGACGGTTTAGCGCACCTTAATACTAAACCATTATACTTGAATTTTATGGATGCAGAAAAATTAAATATAGCAGTTTTATATGGCTAAATTAGCTAAAAATTCACTCCTACAGCGTTTACAACATCTGCAATCAATTCTAAGCCAGTTGTTAAGCACTTGTTAGTGTTGACACGCTTAAGAGGGATAAAATTAATATACTTTGATCGACACTAGGTATTATAGTAGTACAATAAAATTTTCTGTAGTTAATATTTACTGTAAAACTTGATTTTCAGACGTTTTAACGCACCTTAATACTAAACTCACGAATGTGAGTTTTTTGCATGCAGAAAAATTGAATACAGAAGCTTTGAATGGCTAAATAAGCTCCAAATGCACTCCTACAGCGTTTACAACCTTTGCAATCAATTCTAAGACAGTTGTTGAGCATTTGTTAGTATTGGCACGCTTACCAGAAATAAAACTAATATATTTTAGTTGGCACAAGTATTATAGTAGTACAAGAAACTTTTCTGTAATTAAAATTTACTACTTAACTATTAAACTTGAATTTTTTAGATGCAGAAAAATTAAATATAGCAGTTTGCAATCAACTCTAAGCCAGTTTTTGAGCACTTGTTAGTGTTGACACGCTTAAGAGGGATAAAATTAATATACTTTGATCGACACTAGGTATTATAGTAGTACAATAAAATTTTTTGTAGTTAATATTTACTGAAAAACGTGCTTTTCATAAGTTTGAACGCACCCTAATACTAAACTATTAAACTTGAATTTTTTGGTAGCAGAAAAATTGAATATAGCAGGTTAATATGGCTCAGTAAGCTCCAAATGCACTCCTACAGGGTTTACAACCTATGCAATCAATTCTAAGCCAGTTGTTCAGCACCTGCTAGTATTGGTAAGCTTACCAGGGATAAAATTAATATATTTTTATTAACACTAGGTATTATAGTAGTACAAGAAAATCTTCTGTAGTTGATATTTACTGAAAAACGTGCTTGTCAGACGTTTTAACGCACCTTAATACTAAACTAAAGAATGTGAACTTTTTGGATGCAGAAAAATTAAATATAGCAGCTTTAAATGGCTAAATGAGATCCAAATGCATTCCCTCAGCGTTTATAACCTCTGCAATCAATTCTAAGTCAGTTGCTGAGCCCCTGATAGTTTTGGCACGCTTACCAGGGATAAATTTATTATATTTGATTGACACTAGGTATTATAGTAGTACAAGAGTAGAGTACCTATAGGCGTTCTGGCTCACATTTGACCTTGAACTTTTTTCAAGGTCACGGGTCTAGCCGAGGTCAAGGTCACAGGCCTAGCCGGTGGGCGTGGCCTAGTCGGGTCATTGACCTCGGCCGCTTCCGGGAATTTTTTGGCCGAGGTCAAGGTCACAGGCCTAGCCGGTGGGCGTGGTCTAGTTCTGGGTCATTGACCTCGGCCACTTCCTGGAATTTTTTTTGGCTAAAAGTGTAGTTTTTGAAATTTTCCCACGCTCGAGCGTCTGGGATGCAGAGATGTCTATTCTTGCAGGATGTTGTTATCAGTAAATCAGAAGCTATTGTTACGCTTATCAAAATTTTCTCAGGCTCGACCGGATGTGACTCATCGTCTGACAGACATGTCTATTCTTGCAGGATGTTGTTGAACAATGGCATCCCTTGTTTTAAAATCAGCACGAAATTCGAGAACAATGAAGCTATTGTTGCCTGGAGATTAAAAATGTGTTGATCTGCAAAAAAAAATTCAAACAAAGAAACCCATTGTTTAAGAAAGATCAGCACAGTTGGAAGTTTTTGCTAATACAGTTAGAGTCTAGAGATTAAAATGTGCTGATCTGCAAAAATGATCTTGAAATAAATTTGTCAAGTACTGATGTCTGTTAGACGCACAATGGTGTAATAAAACAACAATGTAAATATACTTGTATTTATTTACCTAAAACATACATGTATAAAAATTACTATAAATACATATCAGCTAATTATTGTGCTACGGATGTTATCTCTGTCTGAACGATTTCCTCGAAGACCAGTTTCGTGCTGCTCCCACACTTGCCACCCGAGATGATATAGTAGCGACGTTTTCCTAATTGTTGTAGGTCTGCGTCTGTTAGGCAATCGTAGCGTGCTGGTAGAATGAATCTGAAGTTGTCCAATTCCACCACTACTTTATTGCCGTATTTAGTCGGACATCGATACACATTTATTATTAGATATTTTTCGTCAATCTTCAAATCTCGTACATTTCTCCACTCTTTAACCTCATTTAAGTTGCAAAGTTTCTGGTTGAAATCTGCCATGTTTTTGGAAGGAACGTGTACAGGAGAATGATAAAAATACTACAGCACATCAGGTTTATATTTTCGTTTTATTACACGTTCAACGAGATCTATGTCTGGATATTTAACTTTTTGAAGCTCAAGATCGTAGAAACATCCTTGAATAGACCGATTGGAAACATCTTTTATTAGATAGGTAATAGGATTAGTTAATTTAACTTGATCGATTGTGAATATTTCATTAGTCCAGTTGGGAGTATATCCTTTATCGAATATTGTTCGATATTTGCTAATTCGCACAGGATCGCCAACCTTAAATTTTACATTACTTAAATCGGTCATTTTTATATGATTATAGGCTTGATTGAGAATTTCCTTCTCATTACTCTTATTCACATCAACCGGTCTTTTACCAATTGTACTATGTTTTTTATGATTGTAGGTGTGACTGACTTGAGATAATAGAGAAAGCCATTTGTATGAACCTTGCAAACTAAACATCTTCCACATAATAGATTTAAGTGTACGATTTACTCTTTCAACGACACACGCTTTCTTTGAACTAAATGTTGAGAAATGGTTAATTTTATATTTATTCATTAGTGTTTGAAAATCTTTATTGAAAAACTCTTTACCCTGATCTGTCTGCAAGTTCTTCGGAATTCTACCGCTTTCAGATAGTATTTTTTCAGTTGCATTAGTAACTTCCTTAGAGGTTTTGGTTTTTATAGGCTCTAACCAAACATATTTTGAAAATACATCTATAATTACTAAAATATATCGATAACCTTTATTTACTTTAGAGTATGGTATCATTTCTACTAAATCGGCCTGATGAAGATCATCCAATCATTTTACTATTACACGACGCCTTCGAAAATTTATTCGTGCAGGCTTATGCAACTCATCTACTATTTGAGCCTTAATCGAACTGTTTATTTTCTTCCGGGTCATTTTGAACCTCTCTAAATGAGACAGTTTCACTAACTGAAGGTTTAGGCGGAGGTTTAGTTAGTTTTAGAGAAAAGTAGAGTTGATCACTTTCAGATTGAATGTCTGCAATAATTTCATTTGCTATTTTATTTCTATATTTGTACTAGCAGAGTTTTGGTGTTTGGAAAGTCGGTAAATAATCTTATTAAGTTCTTTGTTAAGGAGGGTCTTGGTGACAGCATCCTCTTCAAATAGAAGATTGGCTAATCGTTTATGTTGAAGATTAAAATAATCACAGTCATCGTAAAAGTATAGATTTCTGTGCTGAATGTGACGACCGAACTTATCTCTCGACATTGTCGAACTGACTTTATTCAATGATTCCCGCCGCCTCTTTTAACTCTTCTATTATACTAACAATTTCATTTCTATGATTTGTGTGACCGGATGCTTGAGAGGCATACAGTAACTTAAATCGATCGACTAACTCATTCGGATCATCCCAGTAAACATAATCCATCGGTTTAGTGCTAACTTGTTTATACAATTGCTGCATACCTTTACCAGAACGCTTTTTAGCTCTTAATGGCACTGATGAAGACGAGGGTGATGATGACAGGTTAGATTTTATAAATTTCTTGTATTTCGTTTGGTTGAAACCTACCTTCTGCACATTTTTATCAAAATTTCTATGCGCCGCACCTGTTCTGATTATGATATCATTATAATTTGCTCTATCTGTCGACGTTGGAGTTATTTGAAGATCGTTTTTAAATAGTAATTCGTACAAACCAGGCGTACCTTCATAGCGAAAACTTTTTACAATTATATCAGAACCCTTTATATCTAGCTCATCTCCACCAAAATAAAATTGGTTTTTGTCAAAATCATATCTAATTCCATACCTCCCTAGATTTGGTCTTTCTATAAGATAATTGCTTACATATTTCCTAGGAAGTTTATCATACTGTTCTAAGAAAGAACTTATAGCTTGCGGTTCTATGTTGGTAGACGGTTGAAATTTGTTTGCTATAGTCGTATTAGAATCATCTTCGGCGGTTTCGCACAATACTTCATCAACCGGTTTTGGTGTAAATAATTCTAGTTTTGAAGATGGGAGATTCTCTTTTTTATTTATCACTTTTGCAACACTTTGCATTTGTTCGATAACAGGTTTAAAAAATTTACCGAGGAGCTGTTGTTCCACCAACTTACCCTCCTTAAGAGCTCGAACTTTCTGTCTTATAATATTTTTAGTTTTAATAAGTTCTGTCGCTACATTCGATTTCATTATCGGCGCAAGTATGTAAGCGGTAGACGGGTAGACAGCTAGACAGGTAGACAGCTAGACAGGTAGACAGATAGACAGGTAGACGGACCACGACGTGGGAACGTAGGGGCTAGCCACTCCGAAGCTTGGATGTTGGGAAACCAGAGGTCTCTTCTCGATGAACGGAGGGAAGACAATGGACGCCCGGCCCCGCACCCGCGCGGTTCCGGCTGTGGGGAAAATATATAGGCCGTTCACCACGAACGTGGTTTACGTTGAAATAAAGTGAAATAAGGCTTCTATTAAAACTTTTAACGTGTATTTAGAAGGTAAAAAGGGCTGGCTACCCTAAAAAACATTCAAATTGCAAAAGTTTACTATAAATATGATGGAAAAAGAGTTTCGAGCTGGAGATATGGATGCTACAGGAGATACAGAAGACCCATTTGCAAGGCGAAGCAGATTGTCGGAAAGTCCACCCAAACCTAGGGCACATTCAGTCGCTACTATGGAGTCAGACCGGATACTGGTGGACAGAAGTAGTCCCGAAATGCAGCCGCAACTAAGACCCATAACAAAGAAGAGGAAATTTGGAAATAGCCCGCAGACAACAACTCAAGGGAGGGTGGACGTTGATGAAAACAACATGAAAACAGTAAAAAGTGTTCTAAAGGGACTCCGACATAACATTGAAAGACTACAGAAAACACTAGAAAACTCATATAATCCTAAAAAGGAAATAAAAGACTCTGCCCAACATCTAACAATGTATATTGGAAAGATGACAGAAGATTTGATGAGCTGGCTAATCGACAGCATGGAATCGTACTGTGAAAACAAAACGATTAAAGAGGATAGAAAAACCCAAACCGACGCTACCTACCAGACAACCCCGAAAGTACAGAACATAAGCACACAGACATGGAGCGAGGAGGAGATGATAGTGAACATAGAAACAATCAGAAATATCGAGGATGCAACAAAACTAGAAGAGGTAATGGGGAAAAGATGGCTAGAAGAGGTATATGTGCAAACACAAACGACACTAGGAAACCCACTAACAATAGCAAAAGATGACGTCGCAATAATATTAATTGGCGAAGAGCAGAAAATGGAAAAAGGTCTCCCCAAACAATTCAGGGAAAAGTACCCAGAATTGATGGAACTCGGAGAACGGGGACTGACGACTATCAAGCAAGTGACAAAAGCCAAAGTAGGAGGAGAGGAGAGACAGTGGGAAAAGAACATACACAAACTGAACATATCGGAAAATGTAGACCAAAGCTTACTCGAAGGGCTGAGAGAGCTGAGAAGGGAGATGGGCGAAACAGGAAAGAAGAAGGTGGCACTACCGATCACTAAAGAAATAGATGAAGAGAGGCTACGAAAACTCGCAGAAATAGCCTTCATAGATAGCGAGATAACGATTACCATACACACACCGCCGAAATCAAAAACAGCCAAACCCGAAAAGGCAAAGACAACAGGATGCGAAAACGAAGACGGAAAGATGATAGACAGGCGAAAAATCAAAACCACAGAGGCCTTAATATTACAACAAAAAGACAAGAGCTACGCAGACTTGCTGAGAGGAGTGAGACAAGCTATGAAAGACAACCCGGACAACAAAAAGATCAGGTCTGTCCGAAAAACAAGAGAGGGAAAGCTATTACTGGTGACGGAGAAAGGGGCTGGAGAAGCACTCAAACGCTCTATCAGAGAAGAAATGAAGACAGTAACGGTAAATACAAAGAAGGCGGATATCGTAACCCTACACGTAAAGGGTATGGACAGCCTTACCACAAAGGAGGAAGTAGACGCTGCTATCAGAGAACTGCTGCAGGAAGATGAGGGAACAGGCACCATTACGGTAGGAAAATTAAGGCCTATCTCTGGGGGAAACCAGGCTGTAACTGTCCAGACAACCAACAGCCAAGCACGGAAACTGTTGGAGAAGGGAAAGATGAGAATAGGCATAAGTACATGCAAAATAGAAGAAAGGCTAGAAATCAAAAAATGTTTTGCATGCTGGAACTATGGACACGATGCAAGACACTGCACTGGGGTAGACAGAAGTAGACTATGCCATGGTTGTGGACAAGAAGGACATAAGGCTCATGAATGCCAAAATGAACAATATTGTCCAATATGTGATATAAAAGGACACTGCGCAGGAACGGCAAGGTGCGACAAATTCAAGCAAGCATTGGCGAAAGCCAAAGAAAGGTCGCCCCAAAAATGGGTGTAAAAACTCGAATCCTGCAGACAAATCTGGGGAGAAAAAGAGCAGCTCACGACGTCGCTTTTGCTACGGCTGCAGAGCATAACATAGATATCATGGTGGTGGGGGAACCAAACAAGAAAATATCGGACGGACGCGGATGGATAAGAGACAAGGAGGAAAGTGTAGCTGTTTACTTCAGAAACCGGAAGGTAGAAGTAAAAAAAGTGGAGCCAAAGAGGAAATATATAATCATAAGCCTAGAAAAATGCGATATCTTCTGTTGCTACATTTCGCCAAATATCCCATTGGAAGAGTACAAGAGGAAAGTAGACGAAATCATGGGACGCTGCAATAGCGCCAACAAGGAGTGCATTGTAATGGGCGACATAAACGCCAAAGCGGCCGAATGGGGATCGCCAGTGTCCGACCAAAGAGGACAGTATTTTTGCGAATGGCTAGCAACGACAAACATGATTGTACACAACACTGGAACTAGCCCTACGTTTGTCAGGGGACTCAGTGAGTCGTACATCGACTTGACCTGCTCCACACAAGGGGTAGGAAGAAAAATCAAAGAATGGAAGGTGATGGAAGAGGAAACCATCACAGAGCATCGATATATATACTTTGAAATGAGGGATCAAGTGGTGGCCGGAAAGCCGGGGCAAACAGTGATAACAGTAGACTGGGAGACGTTTAAAGAAACGCTCACATGGAGCCTGGAGAGAAAGGATGGAGCAGATGCGTCGATAGAGCAATATACCCAGATAATGAAAGAGGCATACAAAGGTAGCATACAGACAGGGAGAACAGAACACCGGAAAATGCCTTATTGGTGGAATGAAGAAATTGCGCTAAAAAGAGACGAATGCCACAGAGCTCGAAGGATATCTACCAGAATGTCAAGAGATAGTAGATGCACAGCAGAACAACGAGAACTATACAGACAAGAGTACAAAAGGAAAAAAAACGAACTGCAGTACTTAATAAATACAACAAAAAAGAGACACTGGGACGAGCTATGCGACAACGTCAACGAAGACGTATGGGGACAAGGTTACCAAATCGTCATGAAGAAGTTCAAGGCCTATGTACCTTACAATATGACGATGCAAGAGAGAAAAGAAATAGCTAGAGAATTGTTCCCAAAACGACGAGACATACGCCAGAGGAGGTGGAGAAGAGAAAACATAGCATTGTTCACTGAAGAAGAACTAGAACAAAGCATACATAAGCTGAAATCGGGGAAAGCCCCTGGCATAGATCAAATACCGGTTGAAGCACTAAAGCTAGCGTTTAAAATACAACCCCAATGGCTTCTAAGAGTAATAAATAAGTTACTTGAAGCGCGCGACTTCCCAAAACAGTGGAAGACCGCAAGACTGGTTCTGATCCCGAAGGGAAAGATCGAAGAACGGAAATTTAGACCACTATGTCTACTAAACACCATAAGCAAGCTTTACGAGAGCCTAATAAAGGCGAGACTAGAGATAGAAATAGAGGAAACAGGAGGTGGAATATCCAACCATCAGTATGGTTTCCGCAAAGGCAAGTGCACGCTACATGCGGTAAATGAAGTCTTGCAGGCTGCAAGGGCTAGCACGAAATGGGGAACGCTCATCACCTTGGACGTCAAAAACGCCTTTAACACCATATCATGGCAGGCAATAATGGAAGAGCTTCAGCGTAGGCAAATATCTCAGTACTTACAGGAGATCATAGGAAGCTACCTAAAGGACAGAAAGCTGCAACTTTCGAAGGACGAAGAACTAGAAGTGACAGCAGGAGTTCCCCAGGGATCTGTGCTCGGTCCCACTCTGTGGAATATCGTATATGATGGTATCCTGAGACAGGAATGGCCAGATGGAGTACGAGCCTTTGGTTTTGCAGACGACCTGGCCTTAGTGGTAGTTGCTGACAAAACAGACACCCTAATGAGAAGAGCAAACGATGCCTTAAGGATAACGGAAAATTGGATGCGGGAAAAGGAATTGGAGTTGGCGCCCAACAAAACTGAGGCAGTCATCATCAAAGGGCCTAGGAACAAAGAAGGCATCGTTTTTGACAGCATGGGGGTTATTGTCAGGCCCAGAAAATCGGTTCGCTACTTGGGAATCATCATCAGCGAAAGGGGATGGTGGGGCGAACATATAAGGAACACGGTGCAGAAAGCGGAGACGAGGGCAGCGGCGCTGGCTAGAATAATGCCAAACATCGGAGGCCCGAGAAGTAGAAAAAGAGAGGTGATAAGTGCGGTAGTGCAATCCTCCATCTTGTACGGGGCACCTATCTGGCACGGAGCGGTCAGGGTGGCACTTTACAGAAACATGTTAATTAGAGTTCAGCGAAAAATGCTATTACGTGTAGCTAGTGCTTATCGAACAGTGTCCGGGAAGGCCCTTACAGTAATAACAGGGACTGTGCCCATAGAAAAAATGGTGGATGAGAGGATGAGACTATATGAAAGGGCGGACGGGTCAACAAAAGAAGCCAAAAAAGAAGAAAGGGAGGCCTCATTGAGGACGTGGCAAGAGGAATGGGAACAGACAGTCGCAGTTGCCCAATGGACAAAGGAACTCATCCCGAACATTACCAGGTGGATGGAGTGTAAGCACAGAAACCTGGACTATTACCTTACGCAGGCGTTAACGGGTCATGGCTCGTACAAGACATATACCAAACGGATAGGTAAAGATGAAAATGACTTGTGTATGTACTGTGGCAACGTAGACACGACCAGTCACACCTTATTCGAGTGCCAAAGATGGGAAATTCCTAGAATCGATATGGAGATAAGATTGGGGGAAAGATTGAGCGTAGCAAACTTAGTCGAAAAAATGACATCAAGAAAAGAGACATGGCAATTGATACACACATACATTAAAAATGTAATGCGAAAGAAAGAAGCAGAAGAAAGAGAAAGGCAAGCAAGGGAGTAACAAGATAAAGGCAGACAGTCCACTGTTTCGATGGTATGCAATTAAGCGGTTCCGAACTTTGGTCTGAAGAAATAGGGGTTTTTAGCCGGTAAGAATCCGGCACTACTGGTGCTGGTGCAAGACACCAGATCCCAGTGCCTATGAAGGTTTTCCCCTATACTAAAAAAAAAAAAAAAAAAAAGGTAGACAGGTAGACAGCTAGACAGCTAGACAGGTAGACAGCTAGACAGGTAGACAGGTAGACAGGTAGACAGCTAGACAGCTAGACAGGTAGACAGCTAGACAGGTAGACAGCTAGACAGCTAGTCAGCTAGACAGGTAGACAGCTAGACAGCTAGACAGCTAGACAGCTACACAGGTAGACAGCTAGACAGGTAGACAGATAGACAGCTAGACAGGTAAACAGGTAGACAGTCAGCTAGACAGTTAGACAGACTGACAGATTCAAACTAGTTCACACGTCAACAGCTTTCTATCAAATAATAGACATCAGAATTGTTAAATGTATATATACGAATCAAATTCATAACGATAGCGCCCATTATTTAAATCACTATCTTTGTCTATTACCAAAAATCCGTGTTTATGACTATTCCAGCAATATGCGCACATTTCTTTAAATTGTTCGTAAGTCATGTCGGTATTAACATGATCTCGGTAGACCTTCTGCAAATTCATATCGTCCTGCTTAAACAGCACCAGCATGTTAGCATTATCGCGAATAAGATGTTTAGGAATACATGCATATGTTTGACAAAGATAGAAACAGTCTATATTTTTATGTCGACCCATGCTAAAATATTCTCTCATAACGTCCTGTTTGTCGCAAGCAATGTCATCAAAAATAAAAATGCTGTTAGATTTAGCTTGGTCGGGTGGTACAATGTTCACACCATCGCTGTATGTATAGTAGCCAACCTCAGGAATTAATTGAAACAACATACTTAGATATTCAAACTTTGCTTGAAACAGCGATTTTGAATATATATAAATATTTTCAAATCGTACTCTATTAACATCTTTTATTAGCGATATAATGATGTTTGTTTTACCGCAATTCGATGGACCTAGAATAAGACATCGTATCGTGGAAGGTAACAACGGTCCGTGTCTCCTGCTTAGAGATGCAGTATGATTATCATGATTTTTTATTGGCAAACTATTTTTTAGTTTAACTACCCTCATGACGTCTACTTGGAAACTCATACTAAAACTGCTACGCATATCTATATATATATATTAAGATCCTAATCGATCAGTTCTCAGTTCTATATAATGGTTCAACGTCGAAACAACAAACCAGTCCATCGCCGACGAGGTGCTGGTGTACTCAATACGCTCATTAATAAATTGCCTTTCAAATTGCACATACCAGGATATCAATATTGCGGGCCTGGCACAAAACTTGAGAAAAGAATTGCACGAGGAGATCCTGGAATTAACAAATTAGATCAAGCGTGTCGTGAGCACGATTTGGCTTATGCAAAACATTCTGATAATATAGAGGAACGACATAAAGCTGACAGAATTTTAGCTAAAAATGCTATTGGACGTATTAGAGCTTCAGACGCTAGCTTAGGTGAACGTGTCTCGGCTGCAGGAGTAGCTACAGCTATGACGGCAAAAGTAAAAATGGGGTTGGGAGCTAAAAATAAAACTGGTAAAAAGAGAAAGAGAACACCTGGAGATACGCTTACTTTCAATCAGGTAGTGAAAAAAGCACGAACTGAATTAGGAGGAGGACGACTGCTGCGAGACTTAAGCGATGCTACAAATATTGCTGTTAAGACAATTAATAAAATAAAGAGAAATAAGATTATTAAAACTCCTCGAGTAATACGTGTGCCAAAAACAGGTGGAATGTTACCCTTGATTCCAATCTTTGCAGGACTTAGCGCGTTAGGAGCTCTTAGCGGTGGAGCTGCAGGAATTGCAAAGGTGGTTAAAGATGCTCAGTCGGCAATAAAACAATTAGCAGAGTCTGAAAGACATAATAAAACGATGGAGGCAATAGCTTTAGGTAAAGGCTTATATCTAAAACCTTATAAAAAAGGATACGGATTGTTCACGACAAAAAACTTGTAATGCAGCTGCCAAACCGGGCTTTGTCAAATATCGATTTACAATCATACGCTAAACGTTTAAAAATTCCTAACTTTCGCGGCATTTTTATGAGAGATGATTTACCAAAACAGGTTCGAAATATAGAATGCGGTATTGTAAATTTGGATGATAAAACCAACCTTGGTACACATTGGGTGGCTTACATAAAACGGGGGAAAGATGCAATTTACTTTGACAGTTTTGGAGACTTAAAACCTCCAATAGAAATTGTGAAATATTTGACAAGTGGCAAAAATGGCAGCTGTCATCCTATTAAATATAATCACCAGGCATTTCAAACTTATGATTCTGTAAATTGCGGGCATTTATGTTTACAATTTTTGCACGATGCCATGTGTTAGCTTCCTACTAGTTTACTGCGAGAAAAACCTGTCCAGACCTGTCCAGACTTGTCAAGACTTGCAGATGTGGGGGGATGACGTCATCGTCTGAGGATGTACTTATAGTGTGGGAATTCTGAATTGTACACATTGGCATTATGAAGCAGCAGCAACGATACTATAAATATCGAATGCAGTTCAACCGCTTTACTAAAAATCTGGAGAAATTGAACAGAGATATTGAAATATATTGTAAATTAAAAGATATTTCAAAGGACTTTCTTGTTTAAAATTAAGCGAGCGGCAGCCAGACCTGAACTTGTTAATAACCCAGTTTAAACATGACTTGGTGTTGTACGACAAATATCGCCAGAAGTAAAATCAACAAGCAGGTTCACTTTGATCCGATTGTTGAAATTTGTCAGAAAGAAGAAGAAGAAGAAGAAGAGGAGGACGATGAACTTCCATACAATTACTGGCAGTTGTGTGCACTCGACAGGATGAGGTTTAAGAATAGAATAGATAAAATGTCTTTATTGTTAGAACCTATCTTAAATAAACAATTGCAATGTATACTGAATAAGGATGTAAAAGGAAAAATAAAACCTATTGTTTAATAAAAGTTGTTTTATTTCCAGTAAGATTCTTAGAGAAGGAAGAGGAGGAGAATGTAATTAAAATTAAAGGTATCTAGATGTTTTGTTTCAGTTCTAGTTAAACCGTCTACTATTAAACATGTCCTGGACGTTTACCTTATCTGGAAATGAATCTGTTCTCACAGCTCAGTATCCATCCATACATCTGGATCCGGAATCTGAATACGTTATAGGATTAATCAGTTTTGAAGCTTATAATACTATACCTAATATTGATTCGAATAATAATAAATTTCATTATACTGATATTGATGGTAAACAAGCTGTAATTGAAATACCTCACGGTTCATATAAAGTTGCCGATATAAGTCAATATATTAGACATGAACTGGGTATAGGTGTAACAAAGTCGCCTTCCCCTCAAGCAGGTAGTGCTAATGATATACTAGAAAAAAATATTGTGCAGCACCAAGCAGAACCTGTGCTACATATTAAGCCTAATAATAATACGCTCAGGAGTGAAATTAAATCGTCCTTAGCAATCGATTTTACTGCTAAAGATAGTATTGGACAATTATTAGGGTTCAAACCTAAGAAATTGAAAGCTTATGGTAGATATATTTCCGATAATCCTGTAGATATATTTAAAGTTAATACTATATGTATTGATTGCAATATCGTAACTGGTACTTATCACAACAGCAATGCTGTACACAGAGTTCATCAATTTTTCCCTACAGGTCCGCCAGGATTTAAGATTGTAGAAAATCCCTCTAACGTTATATATCTACCAATCAATACGAGAATTATTGATAACATTGTCATACAAATACTGGATCAAAACGGTAAATTGGTCAATTTCTGCGGAGAAGCCATCACGGTAAGGCTGCATCTCAAGAAACAAAATGGTGGTTAGATACAACTCTCAGCAGCAGCAGCAGCCGCACCAAACATATATTAGGGATGATCAGTTTGTTTCGAACATCAGTAGGCTGCCTGCAGTCGATAGATTAACATCTGCCAATAAACTGTTTCTAAAATCTTTAGGTTTGAAGCTAACTGCTACTAGAAGTGACGGCGAGGGGGAAATCAAAAAGAAAAAACATCTGGACTGTTATTAAATTAAATTTTACTGTTAATATTCGAAAAATTTTAATATTCTGTAATATTAAGAGCGCTTGTTTTACATCAAATAAAAATGACGACTTCTGAAATACTAAACGTTACTGAAACAGCTTTTCAAGATAACTCGATTGTCTATGCGGAGAAACATACACATCAGCCCTATTCTTCTACAACATTTAATAATAACGATGAAATACGAATACCTATTTTACATCAAGATGTGTACACTTTACCGTGCAACAGTGTTATATGTTTCGAAGGTAAATTGTTAAAGGATGCAGATAGTAAAGCTATTGCAACGGGATCATTTACAAATTTAGGCATATCTCACCTACTAGATGAAATTAGATATGAACTTAATGGTGTAGTGGTTGATCGTGTAAGAAATGTTGGTATAACTGCAACTATGAAAGCCTACGTGTCATATAATTCGACTCAAAGTATTCGCTTGGAGAATGCAGGTTGGACACCTACCAAAACATCTATTGACGGATTGGTCGATTCAAAAGGTAATTTTCAGATATTTGTGCCCTGCGAAATGTTGATGGAGTTTTTGAAGACTTTAGAAAAATTTTACTAAACGTTCGACAAGAATTAGTACTTATTAGAAGCAATCAAGATTTAAATGCTGTTATTAATACGGTCGATGAAAAACTTAAAGTAGAATTAACAAAAGTCTATTGGAGAGTACCGCACATTTCGGTAGCTGATGTAAATCGTTTAAAATTACTAAAATACATTGAACAAAGTAGTCAGTTGGAAATCAATTTTAGAAGTTGGTAATTGCACGAGTATCCTGCATTACAACAGACAAAACGACACACTTGGGCAATAAAAAATGTTAATCAAGTAGAAACTCCGCGTCACATTATTGTAGGTTTCCAAACAGACCGAAAAAATAAAACTGTTAAAAATATGGCCCAATTTGATTCTTGCGATTTAAGAAATATTACACTTTATCTCAATTCCGAAAGATATCCCTATGATAATTTAAATCTGGAATTTGCCAGCAATCGATATGCGCAATTGTATGAAATGTTTGCAGGTTTTCAATCATCTTACTACGAACATGACAATCAGCCTGTTCTTACGCCTGCACAATTCAAAAGTATAGCTCCGCTAGCCGTAATAGATTGTTCTAGACAAAATGAAACATTAAAAGGCGGTGCTGTAGATATTCGACTGGAATTCGAAACCAATACTGATATACCGAAAAACACTTCAGCTTACGCATTGATTTTATTCGATCGAAAAGTGAAATATAATCCTTTTACCAGTGACATAAAAATAGTTAGCTAGATACTAGTTCAACTAGTTGCAGATTGATTGTTCTTTCGACAACATTAGCGATGAAATTTATAGATATTCAAGGCTTTCAGTATAAAAATAGCAACTTTATTTGCAAAGAAATAGCTGTATATGATAGTGATACAAATGTTACAATCCACCGGATAGTAGAACCACCGATACCGTACGAACACCTTTCAAATTCTCTAAAAGATCAAGTGATTTGGCTTACAACTAATTTGCACGGGTTAGAATGGAGCAATAATAATCAGCATGACACAATACCCTACGAAAAATTGTCTCTGTACATAGGAGAGATCATACAAAGCGGTGATTCCATATTTCTCAAAGGGTTAGATAAAAGAAGATGGTTTAAAAAAATGCTGATCGAAGAACAAAGTGATAATGTAAAATTTGTCGATTTACCAGCTTGTCCAAATATAAAACAATTAAAGATCTTGTATAATTATATTAATTTTTGTTCTCATAATATTGGTACACGGGTTCAATGTGCCATACAAAATGTTCACATTTTGCACAAGTGGTATAATCAAAACCATTAATCGCAGTTATCGCATCTGCTGTCTACTTGTTCAGACATGTTCAGACTTGTCCAGACCTGTTATAGCTTACGCAAGCACTTCCTGCAGCCGGTGTAAGGTAGGGGGGAATATTATATATAAGAATACTAATCATAGAAACATTAGTTTTACGATAACAATGACCGAAGACTGCTTCTCAAATCATAGTTGGGGTTTTGACTCATGGGCTGACGATCCGTGGAGCCTGCAAGAGGAGGAGGAGGTTATACTCTGGAGTGAGACTGAAGAAAATACTCCTCCTCCACCTCCTCCAATGGGACAACCACACTCCTGGTCGTCTAACATAACAAAGGTGGAGGGCTGCAGCTGTATAAATTGTGCCAACATTCAGGGGTGGTTAAGCCCAACACAAAATTTTGAGGGGTGCGCATCACTACAGCAATCTGAACTGGAACAGGTGTCACCACCCCCACAACCCACGTCACCACCACCACCACCTCCTTCGTTTCAAGCAACATATAGTTTTACACTTCCTGAACCAACACTGCCTCTAGATTTAAATCCCATAAAGATAGAAATTAAGTTAGGCAATAAACTTATACATGTAATTATTAAAGATTAAAATAAAAGACATTTTATTTTTAATATGTGTTTTATTTCATTAATATATACAGTATTTATCTCATATGCAAGGCAAAACTTGACAAGGAGAGGGGAATAAATGTACACTTAAATATATGCTTTATTCAATTAATATACATCTTATTTATACATAAGGGAAACAGAACTTAACAATGTGTAAGTATCGATATAATCTTGAGGTGTTGTTGAAGGCCAGGGGCCGGAACATGGACCGCTTCTCCAACCAACATCTTCACCATTTTGAGCTTTTCTGATATTTTCCTGAAGCCATTTAAAAATATCTGTGTGGTGGCGTACAACGCTAGGCTGAAATATATAAGTTATATGGTTAGTATTTAAATATTCGAATACGTCTTCTATAAACTTGCTGTGGGCATAATAAGCAGCCTCAAAGACTGCATCGTGAAGAAAATATGGATATTGCTGTTGCTCGTCAGTTGCAAATTCGATTCGAGAGCCAGATGATATGGTTTCAATAAGAAAATGCTGCTCGTAGGAAGTAATGTTCTGTAACGATAATTTGAAAGGACTAAATTAAGATCTGTTTCAGTATTAATTTTCAACTCTCCTCTTCTTACTTCGTTAATAATTTCCCTAATAACATTAAAGGCTGCTAACATAGTTTTTAAAATTTCATTTACGATAGCGGTTTCAACACTTTAAAGTGCGTAGCCCAAATAAGAGTTTTGCTCGGTATAGCAATACAAATTTTGTGTAATATATACTTCAAAGTTTGCAAGTCGTTACGTCCAATAGCATTACGTAAATGGAAATTATAGATTTCTTTATTTTTAACATACAGATCTTTGTTCAACCACAGTATATTTGAATTTGACGACGACATTTTGCAGACTGAAATATCTTATACTTTTATCTTTGTCTTTATAGCACATGCGAGAAATGACGTCATCGCTCGAAGCGTGAGAGAGAGCTGGTGTTTATAATGTGGTTGGTAGGCAGTAACCCAAGGCAAAGTGTCAGTATACATACAGTTTACTATTCTTTTGTCATCATGTGGATCTAAAGCCTTTTTTCTTTGTTTTAAAGAAAATACGTTGTGGGTTTTTGAGCTAATTATTCTCTGATCGCAAATACTGTTTCGTTATTAAACAGGCAGTGTTTGTAATCCTCAAATGTAATTCTATTCAAAGCAGCTCTGGTAATACCTTTAGCTTTCTTTGAAATTTTAAATTCTCCATTCTCAGCATCCTCTAATGTTTTGAAAGCATACAATTTTGCACGTAGACCAACAAATTCGGTAATTATTTTACCACTCATTTCGTCTTTCATTAGACCTATTACTTTTTTATTAACTTGTGGAAGGTTATATGGATTGTTCGGAGGATAATCGCTTGTATCAAATTTGTGAATATCTTCCCGTATAAAATCGTATATATTTGGAAGGGTAAAATGATATATGAGACTATCAGTGTCTGTGTACAGCAGTTTTGCTTGATTACCCATCTTCTGTTTAATATAATTGTAATGAAAATCGTATATTAAAATTTTTGAAATATCTAGGATTGAAAATCCAACGAATATTGGCTTATTAAAAACTATTTCCAACTGATTTAATTCTATAAGTACCAAGTCTTTATCTAAAATAGTACAGCTGTGAAAATTTGGTTTTGATATGTATGCACTGGCTCCGTACCTACCTTCCCATTTAGAAATTAATTTTATTGTTTTGTATTTTCTAACATTTTCCATAGTTTTGCCAAATACAGCGTTATTCATAAGTTTATAAAAATCCTTTTCAAAATTATTTTTGGCGGCTTTAATTTTGTATTTAAATCTATGTATGGTTTAAGCCAAGCTGATTGCTTAAATTTTAATATTCCGTGAATTTTTACAATTTTCAGTCCTAAACTTACAGCTTGCTGCAGATTGCGGTAATGTATTACGTAGTTTTCTTTTTTAAATAAAATGGTTGTCAATTTTGATTGTTTGGATGTTGGTGGTGTATAATGGTCAGGACATAGAGGCAAATCTTTGTAAAGTTCAAATAAATTTTGAAGATATTCTAAATCGACTTCATAAATATAGCCTGTTTCAGAATCTTCCGGAGTATTTAAATGATCAATTTTAGGAATATCTAAATCATTTACCCATTCAAACCCTCCATACGGTAGATATTCAGACATCCCGGCTCCGTACATGTTATTAATATCTAAATATAGGATATACGATTCAAGATCGGCTTCTACGAATTTTTCACCCATATATCGATTATTAGCTTTAGCGTATCGATTCGAACACTGTGCTAGCCCTCCTCTAATACCCCTCTCTATGAACAACAGTTGATCTACATCTGTCAGCAGCTCAAGTTTAACTTTAGTAGTTTTTAACATTGCCTGAAATGCCAATCCTGGTGCTGTGTAAAAATGTAGAGCATCTAATCCATACGTTTTCATACAATTCTCTCTAAAATTCTCAAACACATCAGCTAAGAGTAGAACATCAACTGTAAGGTACATATCAGCATACTGACCTAGAGTTTGCATATTAAATGTGTTCCAAACACGCAGTGCATGTTCATAATTTTCATCTGAAATAGCTGTTCCATGCAGCTGACTAAAAAATTGCGTTTTGTCAGGAAGACTTTTATCATTCAACTTTTCAAAATTGTCTAGGTAGTCGTATGGAAAGATACCCTTACGTAGTAGTAATTCAAATTCTTCTAGGCTCTTGCAAAATTTACGTGTAATGATTTTTAAATTGTTCGGTAAATTTAATGACAATTGTTCTAAACTGCTAGCCATAAATCGAAATGAGTCTAAAAATCTGAAATCAATATTTGTACCATCCACATGTTTTGTAAATGATATAAATTTTTCCTTATTTATAGGCAACAATTTAATATCTCCCATAATCAGTTTTGCCAATGGTTTTATAATAAAATGAGCGTCATAACCACTGAGATTATGAAAGAGAACGGGAATATAATGTGCATCTTTATAGTTAAGATTACAGTGTTGATGAGCACTACCTCTATACTCACCTGTCTGATGATTGTGATCACGTACACGCACGTCTTTATCGGTGAAAGGTTGTTTACAAATGTAACAGCATACTGATTTTTGAAACGATTCGTTTTCCTGCTGGCTAATATCCATAGGCTCTATAGTTGACAATATATTATTTGCTTGATATGCTATAGATTGTAATTCTTTTACAAACCATTCCATACAGTCGGCACCACGATATATATTAAATCGAGATAAACTATCGTCATATGAACATTTTAAATAATATGCAACACTAAATGGAACATGTTTTTGATGAACCCCCACATTTTCGGAAACAACATTCTTTTCTTTCTCTAAAACACACTCCACGTCCGCGTATATTGAAAATGGTACTTTTTCCTGGTATTTATAGTCTTTAAATTCTATTTTTGTACCTTCTTCGGGCATTTTAATTTTGGTTTCATTTACACTATTACAATTTCTAATATGTCTTAAATGTGATTCTTTAGTTGCAAAATGATTTAAACACGTATCACATAATAAAGTTTGAGTGTGGCTCTTATGCAGTTGAGTTGTAACCAATCTCGATAAGTTTCTTATCCAACAGAAATGGAACTGCCCCTCATCGTTGGATATCATTAGTAAATGTATAGCATCTTTATTAATTTGAGTATTTTTACTAATATATATGGGCAATACTGAATTTTTACCAAATTTGTTTTTTCTTTCTAGCGTATATACATTTATACGTAAATCATTCATTGTTTCAAATTTTGATATATCTTTTAATTTCATTGGAAATTCTAGTCCCGAGTACTTTAAAACTTTACTGAAATGTGGATATGAAGATGTTCTATCAGAATTACCATTTGCAGGACGTAATGCAGAGACTACAGACCACAAAAAACAATATTCGTCATCATTTTACGTTAATCACGGCCTTTTTATTTTTAATATCTTTAGGTAACTCAATATATTTACCTACTGTTAATGGTGTGTAATGATTTAAATTTACTTTTAAATGTAATATCTCGAGCAAACTCCAACCTGAATCACGTTCTTGAAAATCTTCTAATTTCGTCAACAACTTATTCTCAACATTAGTCTCATACCACTCTTTTAAATTGGTGCCAGAATCAATTTTTTCATTTTTAGTACCAAACGTTTTTAAATCTATTTCACCACTACTAGGCTTTTTAAAATATGCACTAAATATTACATTAGCTTTAAGCATTAGGTTATTTTTAGTAATTTGTTTCACTTTTATTGAGAAACTTCTGTATGCTTTTGCAAGAAATTCTTGTGGTTCCTTATAACCTAAATTTACAATAATACCTGTTCTTATTCTACTGTTAAAACAAGATTCTACATCTTCCCATATTAACTTGTTCTTTTGTTGTTGTGTTGACCACTCCCTACACCCGCTCCCTTCTTTGCTAATTTTGTTTTTAAATTTCGCAATAATTGCCGTTGCCCCTTTAACAAACTTAAATTTGCCTCTAGCCTGAATGGATTTTCATTTTTAAAACTATGCTTACGTATAAATCTACTAACAATTAAAATGGTTTTATTTACATGTTTAATCAATGTCTCAGCCTCATCACTATATTTTACAATCGCTATCGCGTCTCTGATGGTTTTTATTGAGTTCGAACTTAATTCGGTAACGTTGTCTGTTGCAGACATGTTCGCGCGCGTGTGTCGTTGTAATACTAACTATTGCAGACAGCCGAGCCGCTCTATTATTCATCGTCGCAGCTGATAATGGAGGCCTGCATCAGCAAAAACATTTCAAACAAAGGCAGCATTCAATTTAGCTGTTGTGCAGATTTTCCTCAAACAATGGGTTCCTTTGTTCAATTTTTTAACAGCTTTGCAAACATGTCTGGACATGTCTGAAGCTTCACATCCTGTTTATCTGATAATGGAGGTCAGCAAAAAAATTCCTCCAGACAACAATGGCTTCATTGTCCAATTATCGTGCAGATTTCTCAAACAATGGCTTTCATTGTTCAATTTTTAACAACTTTGCACATTTTAATCTCCAGACAACAATGGCTTCATTGTCCAATTATCGTGCAGATTTCTCAAACAATGGCTTTCATTGTTCAATTTTTACCAGCTTTGCACATTTTAATCTCCAGACAACAATAGCTTCATTGTTCTCGAATTTCGTGCTAATTTTAAAACAAGGGATGCCATTGTTCAACAACATCCTGCAAGAATAGACATGTCTGTCAAACGATGAGTCACATCCGGTCGAGCCTGAGAAAATTTTGATAAGCGTAACAATAGCTTCTGATTTACTGATAACAACATCCTGCAAGAATAGACATGTCTGCATCCCAGACGCTCGAGCGTGGGAAAATTTCAAAAACTACACCTTTAGCCAAAAAAAATTCCCAGAAGTGGCCGAGGTCAATGACCCCGACTAGGCCAATGACTCCGACCTTGACCTAGGCTAGATCCGTGACCTAGAAAAAAATCTCGGAAGTGGCCGAGGTCAATGACCCCGCCCCCGCCCGTGACCTTGACCTCGGTTAGACCCGTGACCTTGAAAAAAGTTCAAGATCAAATGTGAGCCAGAACGCCTATAGGTACTCTACTTACAAGAAAATCTTCTGTAGTTAATATTTACTGAAAAACGAGCTTTTCAGACGTTTTAACGCACCTTAATACTAAACTATTAAACTTGAATTTTTTTTATGCAAAAAAATTCATATAGCAGCTTTCTATGGCTAAATAAGCTCCAAATGCACTCCTACAGAGTTTACAACTTCTGGATTCAATTCTAAGCCAGTTGTTGAGCACTTGTTAGTGTTGACACGTTTACCAGGAAAAAATTAATATATTTTGATCGACACTAGGTATTATAGCAGTACAAGAAAATTTTATGTAGTTAATATTTACTAAAAACGTGCTTATCAGACGTTTTATAGCAACTTGATACTAAACTATTGAACTTAAATTTTTTGAATACAAAAAAATTAAAGATAGCAGTTTTATATGGCTAAATAAGCTCCAAATGCACTCCTACAGCGTTTACAACTTCTGGATTCAATTCTAAGCCAGTTGTTGAGCACTTGTTAGTGTTGACACGTTTACCAGGAAAAAATAATATGTTTGATCGACACTAGGTATTATAGCAGTACAAGAAAATTTTCTGTAGTTAATATTTACTAAAGACGTGCTTATCAGACGTTTTAATGCAACTTGATACTAAACTATTAAACTTCAATTTTTTGGATACAAAAAAATTAAATATAGTAGCTTCATATAGCAAAATAAGCTCCAAATGCACTTCTGCAGCGTTAACAACCTTTGCAATCAATTCTAAGCCAGTTGTTGAGCACTTGGTAGCGTTGGCACGCTTACCAGGGATAAAATTAATACAGTTTGAGCGCGACTAGCTATTATACTAGTACAATAAAATTTTCTGTAGTTAATAGTTATTGAAAAACTTGCTTTTCAGACGTTTTAGCGCACCCTAATGTTAAACTAATGGATGTGAATTTTTTGGATGCAGAAAAATTCATTATAGCAGTTTTATATGGCTAAATAAGCTCCAAATGCACTCCTACAGCGTTTACAACTTCTGTAATCAATTATGAGCTAGTTGTTGAGCACTTGTCAGTGCTAACAGGCTTACCAGGAATAAAATTAATATATTTTGATCGACACTAGGTATTATAGTAGTACAAGAAAATCTTCTGTGGTTGATATTTACTAAACAACGTGCTTTTCCCACGTTTTACCGCACCTTAATACTAAACTATTAAACTTGAATTTTTTGTATGCAGATAAATCAAATGCACTTCTACAGCGTTAACAACCTTTGCAATCAATTCTAAGCCAGTTGTTGAGCACTTGGTAGTGGTGACACGCTTACCAGGGATAAAATTAATATAGTGTGAGCGCGACTAGGTATTATACTAGTACAATAAAATTTTCTGTAGCTAATATTTTCTGAAAAACTTGCTTTTCAGACGTTTTAGCGCACCTTAATACTAAACTAATGGATGTGAATTTTTTGGATGCATAAAAATTCATTATAGCAGTTTTATATGGCTAAATAAGCTCCAAATCCACCCCTACAGCGTTTACAAACTCTGCAATCAATTATGAGCCAGTTGTCGAGCACTTGTTAGTGCTAACAGGCTTACCAGGGATAAAATTAATATATTTTGATCGACACTAGGTATTCTAGTAGTGCAAGAAAATCTTCTGTGGTTGATATTTACTGAACAACGTGCTTTTCCGACGTTTTACCGCACTTTAATACTAAACTATTATACTTGAATTTTTTGGATACAGTAAAAATTAAATATAGCAGTTTTATATGGCTAAAAGGCACTAAATGCACTCATACAGCGTTTACAACCTCTGAAATCAATTCTGAGCCAGTTGTTGAGCACCTGTTAGTATTGGCAAGCTTGCCAGAGATAAAATTAATATATTTTGATAGGCACTAGGTAATATAGTAGTACAAGAAAATCTTCTGTACTTAAAATTTACTGAAAAACGTGCTTTTCAAACGTTTTAACGCACCTTAATACTAAACTATTAAACTTGAATTTTTGGATGCAGATAAATTAAATATAGCAGTTTTATATGGCTAAATAAGCTCCATATGCACTCCTACAGCGTTAACAACCTTTGCAATCAATTATAAGCCAGTTGTTGAGCAATTGTTAGTGCTCGCACGCTTACCAGGGATAAAATTAATATATTTTGACCGACGCTAGGTATTATAGTAGTACAAGAAATTTTTCTGTAGTTAATATTTACTGTAAAACTTGCTTTTCAGACGTTTTAACGCACCTTAATACTAAACTATTAAACTTGAGTTTTTTTCGATGCAGAAAAATTAAATATAACAGTTTTATATGGCTAAATAAGCTCGAAAAGCACTCTTACAGCGTTTGCAACCTTTGCAATCAATTCTAAGACAGTTGCTGATCACTTGCTAGTGTTGGCACGCTTACCAGGGATAACATTAATATATTTTGATCGTGACTAGGTATTACCAAAGAGCATATAATGAGAAGAGACTCAGCGCTGGGCAGTATTAGCGTATAGCTTAAAATTTCCCGCCCGCTAGGCTCCCAGGTCTTATCCCTCTGACGGAGGGGATCCCAGTTAAAACAGCCTAGAGCAAAACCATAGTTCTAGAATTCGTTGGTTTAAACTAAAGTGCGGTGTTGCCAAGGTTAACACAACCTTCGAACGAAAGTAACTTGGGTTACAAAACGCAGACAAAATTTCCCATTGTGTTTAAACTTGATTTAAACACACATAAATTTTATTTTCTAAAATTTACGAAATCCAGTCACACGTTTTTAAAATGCAATTCCGATTTAATAGCAAGAAAATTTTAATGCCGCAATCACCAGTCTTTGCCTCATAATTACTAAATTTAATATGTTTAAATTAGATTAAACATATATATATTTCAGTCCAAATTTACGGAACATTATTCATAATTTAAAAGCCAGTGTTATTACGCAATCAGACGAGTTAAAGACCAGGAAAAATGCAAATCTGCACTTCATGCACAATACCGACCTACAGTAGCAAGTTCAACGGGCGATCTTCGCTCTAGCAGGAAATAAAAACTGCAGAATTGCTACATTGCTGTTTTGTAATTTAAACGCTCTGGCCCAGTAAACTGTACATATGAACTTTGATATTGTTACTTAGTTAAGCGTTTTAGTTTTATATAAATACAAGTTTATTTTTATAATAAAAACAATCTGCATTTAATGTTTGATTCATTCACTACCCCTTCTAAGCCATAATATTTATGGGGCATGAGGCTGTGCTCCAGGGTTAGTGTTTCTACTGTCGTCCGTTCAAGTACCATTAACTACATTGGTTTAAAACGTAAATACAGTCTTGTTTACGTGCTTGACGGATAGAATCAGAGCAAAGTAACGGAATCCTGAAGCAGCCTCTCAGGCAATTCTGTTCACATTGTCTCTTAGCCAAAACAGAGTCGGGCGCTCACCCACATAAAGTGTCAGATTTCACAGGCCTCACAAAATCAGCTATATTAGTTTTGTCAGCATTATAGCAAAGAGCATTGAGTGCTCTTTGATTATAGTATATCGAGTGATCAATTAAATATCAGCTCTAGTTTACTGTAGTTTCATAATTGCGTGCATAATTTCGAAAAATGTTTTTAATTGTGAGAAATTAAAAAACACCGTAAAATCAATAAAACATTTATTATTTCAATCGCTCCCTGAGCCGACCTCCTCCGTTTGTTTACAGCTTCTTAAAATCTAACACATTTCACAAGTGTCACTTAAAACAGGAAACGGACCATTGGCAAATCTGGGCTAGATTTAACCCGTCCGACAACAAAAGACATCCAACCCAACGGCTCTTAAAGCTAAGGGTCGAGTTATTTATGGCCCTTTACTACTGTGCGTAAAAGAAACGTCATTATACACAAATAAGCTACTAAATGATCGTAAATATTATAACAGCATTATTTTTTGACTTAGGTAATTCCAAAAAACCTCCCCTATCTACATCATTTATCATTATTTTCAAATCAGATATACTGGAGCTAGAGTTCGTATGATATCAATTTGATATTCAGCAAAAAAATCGAGGCACTGCTAAATAAATATGACCGCTAGACGATTATTTTAAAGGCGGCACATTCCATGCAAAATGAACGGTGTATTTTGTTTTCTTTGTCAACGATCGTGTTTGCCGCGCCGCCACACGTGCAAGACTGCTATAGGAAATTCAATTCAAGTTATAAACAAGTTATTCTGTACAATTAAAATTTATTTTTAGTTAATAATATCTCGAATAAAATCTGTGGAACATCGTAAAATGAAGCATTCATTTCACTGTAGCCTGCCTTATTGAGATGACAAAATTGGAAGTTTATTTTTAGAATTATTATAATGTACCTTTTGAATTATATTTTTGTGAATGCTGTTAATCATAATTTTAATAAAAAGAGAAATGACATAATGTAAATGAGTTTCGCAGGTTACATTTCTAAAATCTTTCATAATTGTTATACATTCTTTTTGTATATTTACAGCTACACTGTTACATAATTTATAATTTTCATAAAATGTGGGAAATTGTTTTATCAAAATACTTATAAAAGCATTAAATTCGTTAGATGGTCGTTTTAAATATTTTATGTGACTAACATTATATAATCTCTAGCGAAAATAAATGCTTCATTTTCTTTATTTATTAGCTGTAACTCGCTAGAACGGGTAGGTCAATATCTATAAATAAATACGAGAACCGAGACAAATTGTACTTCTGCCTAAAATAGGTACTCTGTTCTTTGCTTTTGGGTTAGCCATAAATACTTCAAACTTTATAGTTGGTAAAGAAACATGTGATCTTTACAACAAAATGAATTAGGAAATTAGGACAAGTAATTTGATTTTAGTTTAGTTCAGAACAAGCTAGCTGATGGTACAGTACCTTACAGTTTAGTAAGATCTGGATTTAAATCCTGTATTCAACGTATTTACGTATTGAGATTGTGTTTTAAGTATTCTTCGGTTTAATAATTGGTGCGACGCAAGTCATAATAATACATTTTCAATGGCTCCTTTAACATGTGCCTATTTTGGTTGTTTGCGAAATCGCAAACAAGACTGCGATTTAAGTTTCTTTCGTTTTCCGAAAGATACCTGCAGACGTGGGAAGTGGTTAACTAATTGTGGAAATCTGAATCTTTATAAACTCTTCTGAACAATTACGTGAAAAGCGAATTTGTGCCGTGCATTTTAGTGAACACCATTTTATGAATTCACTAAAAAATAAATTAGTTTTTGATGCAATTCCGTTGCATTACAAAACGAATAAGGTTACCAGTATTCAGGGCTTGACTGAACAATGTGTTCCTGTGTCGCCGGAGAAAATTTTGTTAAACAAAGAAATTGCTCCGAAAGTGTATACGAACACCACAAACCGAGGGAAATTGCCAATTGAAGAACATCTCTCACCGTCACGCTATTCTGGTTCGGAAGAAGACCTTATTTTATTACAGGTGAGTGCTATTGTACAATAATTAATGATAGACAGTATTTTCAAGGGTAATACCACACAAGGTGAAATTTTTTTGAGATTTTTTTTCGTTCATATGCAAAATATTGCGTTTAAATTTCTCGAAACCAAAACTGCGTTAAAAATTTCGCGATACCGCAGGTCGAGTGGAATTTGAGCAGTTTTTGTTGAGAGAAATTTGCAATAATTTGCATGCTGACGAAAAAATTTCTCTTAAAAAATGTTGCCTTGTGTGGTATTTGGAAAGATTATTCAACAATATTGGTAGATGACTTTTACCATGTTCGACAGCACACATTTTTAACGATTTCCACTATTAATTCAATACTGGAGCTTCCAACATAATTATTATGAGTTTTTAGAACGAATATGATTTGCAAACTTCATTTTGCCGTTTTGGTGAAATGTCCGTCAAAGGCTACTCACTAAATTGAAATTATTAATACGAATCGGGCTCGCGTGAAAACACTGCGACATTAGGTGTTTTCAAAGATAGTCAATTTGATTGGCCGTTTCTGACAAATTGAACAATTTTCATTGGTTCGTTCATTATAGTGTTGAATAATCTATATAAGTGATCTTTGAGTAAGTCTAATAGTTTTAGAAATATATTCCAACCTCACATAATGGGTGGACCTTGTACAGGGTCCGGCAGGATGACCGACCCTATTTAAATTGTTAAAACTGTTTCAAATTTTAAAATATTAATTTTCACACTAATACAGATTTACCTAATCCCTAATTTGATTAAATTCATCAAGTTGGGCAACTTGATTAAATTCATCAAGTTAGGTCTATCAAACAGAACTCTTCGCCGTATTTTAAATGATTTAAAATGCCATCCTTACAAAGTTCAAGAAGTCGTGCACCAATTACTACCATGAGATTTAGAAGTTCGGGTTACGTTTTGTGAACAATTTCATCAATTACTGAATAATAACCAAATTAATTTGGAGCAAGTGCTATCATTTTTAATAAATAAATTATATTGTAAATAAAATTGGCAAGTTTTTACTTTAAATTTTTGAAAAAAAAATTTAAAATATTTTTAAATTTGAAACAGTTATTAACAATTTAAATAGGGTCGGTCATTCTGCCGGACCCTGTATATTCTATAATCAAAATTATCTGTTAAACAATTACAGGCAATGACGGATATGTCCACGCCTACTAAAAGACGAGTTCCAAGGTATCCATCGTCTCCCATATACAAAAAACGCATAAATAAATTAAGGAAAACCATTGCCTTAAAAAATTCTCGAATTCACCGCATGCAAAAAAAATACTGAAAAATCCTTTCGATATGAATATTTTGAGTGTGCAGCCGAAAAATGTACGAGTATTTATTAATATGCAGCTTTTCCACAAAAGAGGCCACCCTTGGACAAAAGAAGAGAAGGAACTGGCTTTGACTATGTATTACAAGTCCCCCGCGCTGTATCTTTTTATGCGGGTAAATTTAAAATTTTCATCCAAATCCACGATAGAATCTTGCTTAAGAATAAATCAATTATCTACGGGGACTGAAACCGAGCTTCTTCAGAAGCTAGCGAATAAAGTCCGATGTATGACAACCGACGAAAAGCAGTGTGTTTTGCTCTTCGACGAAATTAGTATAAAGAAGGGTGTTGACTACAACTTTCGCCACGATAACATTGAGGGATTTCAAGATTTAGGTCACCTCGGACGGGAAGATAAAGTTGCAACTCAGGCATTAGTTTTTATGGCCAGGGGACTTATTAAAAATTGGAAACTTCCCATAAGTTACTATTTATCTGCAACAAGCGTTAAACACGAGGCTCTGCGTGATTTATAAATAGTAAAAAATATTGAGGCATTGCAAAAGATAGGTCTTCATGTACGAGTTACAACTTGTGATCAAGCAGCTAGTAACAGAGCTGCATTTGCGGATTTGGGAGTAACGGAAGATAGACCATATTTTTTTATTCATGACGCAAAAATTTTTGCCATTTATGATGTTCCACACTTAATAAAAAGCGTAAGAAATAATTTAATTGCTAACGATTTTTTTGTTGAGGATAAAATGATCTCGTGGAATGACGTAGACAAAACTTACCAAATTGACAAATCTTCCACTACAGCTAGAGCCGCAATAAAAATTTCAGACATTCAGACGCTATTAAACAAAAGAGACAGGCGTGGGATAAATACGTCAAATCGCGGACAATAGAAAATTACACTGCATATCGATCCATGACAAACCGCCTAACCAACTCTCTACGTCGCTCACGAATGCAGTATGAAGCCAATGTTGTCGAAGACGGTAACAAACGTTTTTATGCTTACATCACTTCCAAGTTAAGCAGTAAACCGTCCACTCCAATACTCCGAAACCCGGATGGCACTGTTTGCAAGAATCCCTTTGAAGTTGCAACCACGTTTGCAGATAAATTTTACATGGCATACATTAGAGAACCAGCTGAAAATATTCCCGTGCTGCCAGATAACAAGAAGAGATCCAAATTCGCTTTGCAATGTACAGTTTACTCCAGCGCTTGTCGAGAAACATTTACAAAATTTAGATTCGCATTCTTCTCCTGGACTCAATGATCTTCATCCTCACTTCTTAAAAATGCAGCGTCATCCTTAGCTACTCCCTTGTGTAATATCATGCAAGCATCAATGGATAGTTCGGAACTACCATCGCAATGGAAATGTGCTACAGTTATTCCAGTTTATAAGAAAGGTGACAAATTAACTGCAGGAAATTATCGACCTATCAGTTTAACCTCTGTAGTCTGCAAGATTATGGAAAGAATCATTGTTGATCAATTGATCATATTTCTAATGGAAAATTCTAGAATCTCTCAGAAGCAACATGGATTCATACCTGGCCGTTCAGTTGTGACTAATTTGTTAATGTGCGTCAACGACTGGACAAGAAGCATTGACAATGGCGAACCAGTTGATGTCATATATCTGGATTTCGAGAAAGCTTTCGATCGTGTTCCACTGGAAAGACTCGTCTATAAGTTGGAGTATCACGGTATAAGAGGTAATTTATTATCTTGGATTACATCTTTCTTGAGTGGTCGAAAGTTTCGCGTGCGAGTAGGTGATTCCTTATCAGAAGAATATCCAGTGTTAAGCGGAGTACCGCAAGGTTCTGTCCTCGGCCCAGTGCTCTTCCTGGTGTTCATAAATGACCTTCTCGAAAGCATTGTATCCTCTGGAAGTTGCTATGCTGATGACACTAAAATTTATAATAATCCCTTCACCAACAGCGCTATCATACAAAGTGATCTACATACTATCAGTGCCTGGTGCGATAAGTGGTTGCTATCTTTAAACGTTACCAAGTGCGTCGTGCTGCATATTGGACCAACAAACCCGCGTCATGCATATTACATTCACGGTACACCACTACAGCCGGTTCTTTCTCAAGTAGACCTCGGAGTTACTATCACTAGTGATTTAAAGTGGGACTCGCATATTATTAAAATAACAAAAAGAGCCAATATTATAATATTTTTAATTCGCAAAGCCTTCGTCAGTATAACGCCTTTACTTGCTGTTAAAATATTCAAAAGTTACGTCAGACCTATATTAGAGTTTGCTGTGGTAGTATGGTCTCCGTACTTTATTAAAGACACTAGTCTCTTAGAAAACGTCCAGCGCCGATTAGTAAGCTGCCTGCGTCCGTCAAACATTTAACTTATCCCGAGAGATTGCAATGTTTAGGTCTAACCTCCTTAACTGATAGGCGACTGCGCGGAGACTTAATTGAAACTTTTAAGATACTTAATGGTTTCTACTCTTGTAATAATGTGAAAGAACTTTTTATACTCAACCCCGATTCTAGTAGACGTGGCCATTCTTTTAAATTGTACAAAGTACAATTTAGAAAACTACCACGACAGTATTTTTTTAGTTTACGTGTTTGTAATTTTTGGAATAATTTACCAGAAACAGTTGTTAACTCTACTAATGTAAATATGTTTAAGAATAGTCTTGATTTATACTTAGATAGGTAATATAGTTTTTTTTAGTTAGTTTAGCTTAAGTTCACTGTATGGGGCATATCGGCTAATAGCCGCCTGCCTTTATGTAACTAATAATAATAATAATAATATTAATCCCAACAGTTTTCAAAAAATGACGGTGAAATACGCTACGCAAATTTTTTCCAATTCAATGAGTGCAGCAATGAAAACGTGCATTAAAACTGGCCAGTTGCAAAGTTCTAGTGCTATTAACACAGTCGAGTTTCTGTTAAAAATGAACAATCTGTTTGACACTTTAAATAGTAGAATTTTAAATGACCCCAACCCTTATCGATGTGCCCTGTCTATTAGAAGAAAAAATTTGAAACTTTTTTTAACTCAGTCGAAGAACTGGATACAGAGTTGGAGGTCATATACAAAAAATCACAAACAAAGGGAGGGTATTTACTGTTTTAAGGGTTTTTTGTTGACTATTGAAGCTGTTTTAGAACTGTGGCGAGATCTGAACAGTGAAGGTTATGAGTTTCTATTGACGAGTAGATTAAATCAAGACCCCATTGAAAATTTCTTTGCTACTGCACTGCGTAAGGGTGGAAACTGTTCGAATCCTACAGCCAAATCGTTTCGACAAATTCTACAATTTAATATGTACGTAAGGCTTTTCAAAGCCCCTAAAAATTCAAATTGCGAAGTTGATGGAGACAATCTTATCGATTTAGAACAACTGCAGTTTGACGCGGCATCTCTGCCAGTAGTTGAAATTTTTTAAATATTTTCAAAATTTCACATGCAAAGGTGTAACATTAAAATTCATTTTTTATGTGAACACTTTAAAGATTTATAATTGGGAAAAATAATATAAAATGTTAATTACTTCTTTAGATTTTTTATTATTTACCGAAAAGTAGTATGTTTGCATAATTTTTAGGTTTTCCATGCAAGGCGTTTTTTAAGTGGAATATTTTTCCATTCTAATTAATATCTATTTAAATGGCTTCTAGAAACTTTAATTTCGCCCTGTTAACGAATTGCTGTAACAAAAATCCGTAAATGTTCTTTTACAGTTGTCCAAATAAAGAGATTTGTCTTTGTCCAATTATATGTTCTAAAAATCTCCTTATTTAGACAATTGTAAAAGAACATTTACAGAATTTTTGTAACTGAAATTCATTAACACGGCTAGATTAGAATTTCCGTCGGCGGTTGCCCCAAATTCAAGCATACATAAAAATAATATCTGCGTTGATTACCTGCGCCTCAATAATAGCCGAAACGGGCCATTATACCATGCACCGAAGTTTTTTAATTTATTACCTCCGGATATTCGAATGATACCGATTAATAAATTTAAAATAACAATAAAATCGTTCTTGTTAAAACACGCTTTTTACAACAACGAAGAATTTGCGCGCGCATTGGCGACCTCATTGAAATCTTACTTAATTTCGGAAAAATGCCTTTCCGGATTTTAACAAATTCGAATATCTGGATTGTAAAAGGCCTTGTAGTTTGCTGGTCCGTACGACCTTCTTACAATGCGGCAACAAATCTGGCAACATGGGCAATTTATCTTCGCGCTCGAGTCACTTGAGGGTTAGTGCCGCTGGTTTCAGGTAGAAAACCCAAAATAACGTTTGCTTTCTCCACATTTTAATTCGAGAAAAGTGGTATGCAACCCAATTAACAAGCAATACGTTTACAGCCATAAGCTTGCGCCTCTTCTCATTATATGCTCTTTGGTATTACAGTAGTACAAGAAAATTTTTAGTAAATAATGTGCTTTTTAGACGGTTTAGCGCACCTTAATACTAAACCATTAAACTTGAATTTTATGGATGCAGAAAAATTAAATATAGCAGTTTTATATGGCTAGATTCGCTAAAAATTCACTCCTACAGCGTTTACAACATCTGCAATCAATTCTAAGTTAGTTGTTAAGCACTTGTTAGTATTGGCAAGCTTACCAGAAATAAAACTAATATATTTTAATCGGCACCAGTTATTATAGTAGTACAAGAAACTCTTCTGTAGTTAATATTTACTGAAAAACGTGATTTTCATACGTTTTAAGGCACCTTAATACGAAACTATTAAACTTGAATTTTTTAGATGAAGAAAAATTAAATATAGCAGTTTGCATTCAACTCCAAGCCAGTTGTTGAGCACCTGTTAGTATTGGTAAGCTTACCAGGGATAAAATTAATATAGTTTGATCGACACAAGGTATTCTAGTAGTACAATAAAATTTTCTGTAGTTAATATTTACTGAAAAGCGTGCTTTTCATACGTTTTCACGCACCTTAATACTATACTATTGAACTTTAATTTTTTGGTAGCAGAAAAATTGAATATAGCAGTTTAATATGGCTAAATAAGCTCCAAATGCACTCCTACAGCGTTTACAACCTCTGCAATCAAATCTAAGCCAGTTGAGCACCTGTTATTATTGGCACGCTTACCAGGGATAAAATTAATATATTTTGATCGACACTAGGTATTAAAGTAGTACAAGAAAATCTTCTGTAGTTGATATTTTCTGAAAAACGTGCTTTTCAGACGTTTGAACGCACGTTAATACTTAACTAATAAATGTGAATTTTTTGGATGCAGAAAAATTGAATATAGAAGCTTTAAATGGCTAAATAAGATTCAAATGCATTCCTACAGCGTTTATAACCTCTGCAATCAATTTTAATCCAGTTGTTGAGCATCTGTTAGTGTTGGCAAGCTTACCACGGTGTTTCAAAACAAATGCGAAAAACTTAAGGGGCTGATTCCTTGTTCAAAATAAAGGATAGTTTATTATATAAACATTGGGTCAAAATTCAACCATTAGGGAGATATTACACTGCAAATATGGCGGAAAAATAATGTTTTTATTTGTTATCTTAAAAACGAAAAGAGGTAGAACAATAAAATTTTATGGAATTATTACTATTATAAAAACACACTTTTTGCATATTTCTCAACTTTTTTAAAAAGAGTAGAGGGGATTTAATTAGACTACCGCTATCATTCTTCTTAACTAAATGTAAGAAAAACTTACGCAATGACATGGAAAAATATCAATTGATAGCCTGGTTTACTTAAAAACTTTTTTGTCTCTTGCAATTTTTTCATAAAACTTACCGTTTCCAAATAAAAAAATAAAACGTAAAGCATTGCATGTCGAGAAAAAGAAATTTATTTTAGAAAAATAATCTAGTTGGCTGTTATCACTTTTTAAGACGTTTCTTATTGTTGTTTTATTTGACATTGCTCACTTAGTTTGAATACAAAATACGACTAATTTAATCAAAAATTTATTATCTGATCATTTAATTATTCAGCCATATTTGCAGTGCGATATCTCCGTAATGGTTGACTTTTGACCCAATGTTTATATAATAAACTATCCTTTATTTTGAACAAGGAATAAGCCCCTTAAATTTTTCGCATTTGTTTTGAAACACCCTGTATTTTGATCGATATTAGTTATTATAGTTGTACGAGAAAATTTTCTGTAGTTAATATTTACTGTAAAACTTGCTCTTCAAACGTTTTAACCCACCTTAATACTAAACTATTAAACTTGAATTTTTTGTATGCAAAAAAATTCATATAGCAGCTTTATATGGCTAAATAAGCTCCAAATGCACTCCTACAGAGTTTACAACTTCTGAATTCAATTCTAAGCCAGTTGTTGAGCACTTGTTAGTGTTGACACGTTTACCAGGAAAAAATTAATATATTTTGATCGACACTAGGTATTATAGCAGTACGTACAAGAAAATTTTCTGTAGTTAATATTTACTAAAAACGTGCTTATCAGACGTTTTAATGCAACTTGATACTAAACTATTGAACTTAAATTTTTTGGATACAAAAAAAATAAATATAGCAGTTTTATATGGCTAAATAAGCTCCAAATGCACTCCTACAGCGTTTACAACTTCTGGATTCAATTATAAGCCAGTTGTTGAGCACTTGTTAGTGTGGACATGCTTACCAGAAAAAAAATTAATATATTTTGATCGGCACTAGGTATTATAGCAGTTCAAGAAAATCTTCTGTAGTTAATATTTACTAAAAACGTGCTTCTCAGACGTTTTAATGCACCTTAATACTAAACTATTGAACTTGAATTTTTTGGATACAGAAAAATTAAATATAGCAGTTTTATATGGCTAAATAAGCTCCAAATGCACTCCTACAGCATTTACAACTTCTGGATTCAATTATAAGCCAGTTGTTGAGCACTTGTTAGTGTGGACATGCTTACCAGAAAAAAAATTAATATATTTTGATCGGCACTAGGTATTATAGCAGTTCAAGAAAATCTTCTGTAGTTAATATTTACTAAAAACGTGCTTCTCAGACGTTTTAATGCACCTTAATACTAAACTATTGAACTTGAATTTTTTGGATACAGAAAAATTAAATATAGCAGTTTTATATGGCTAAATAAGCTCCAAATGCACTCCTACAGCATTTACAACCTCTGCAATCAATTCTATGCCAATTGTTGAGCACTTGTTAGTGTTGGCACGCTTACCAGGGATAAAATTAATATACTTTGATCGACACTAGGTATTATAGTAGTACAATAATATTTTCTGTACAGACGTTTTAACGCACCTTAATACTAAACTATTAAACTTGAATTTTTTGGATGCAGAAAAATTCATTATAGCAGTTTTATATGGCTAAACAAGCTCCAAATATACTATTTACGACGAAAAGCGTAACATTACCAGACGACTGTGAATATTGTTGGGCTCGGCATTCGCCTCGCCAACAACACAGGAGTCCTGTACAGTTTTTTTGTAAATTACCTAGCAACGGCTGATGTAATGGAATATTTGACTTTGCTCAACAAAATTTTGTCAATAATGTGACAGTTCCAGTACGATTGGCGGAAAATAATATCACAGAATAAACTTCTAACGGTGTTTATTCTGTGATAGTATTTTAGGTTTGCTGGTTATTGCACGTTACTTTTCGACAAATGTTACATTGACAGTATTATACAACAAAATTGAAAAACGCTCATATAAATTTTATGCATATTAGTTGTTCTACAAAAAATATAAGAATATTTTTTATCATAGGATTAACCGAAAGCGATATATTTACGTAAAACCCATTTCAACCTTCAATTTCTTGGCTTTTTCGAGTATCAACTTTCAAATTGTTGCGCGCACGAGAAAAAGGTATTTCAAAAAGATGTGAGGAATTTCATAAACTACAAACTTTCATTGATGCAATTTCGACATCAGAGCAACAGGAAACGAGAAATTGTTAAAAAACAGTTTGCACCACTTCTTCCGATATGGCGGAAAAACAATTTCTCTGATCGATCCGAAAACTTAAAGCACAGCCCTTCACCCACCCATTTACACAAAACGCTAATATCAAGTTTTGCACGTAAAGCCCTATTAACGATTTCCCTGACGCCTGTACTTGGGATCAATTTAAAATTTACAGAAAGACCGATAGCATCTGGTGACTTAATTAATCCAGACGATTTTATTTACATTTATTTAAATTTTAATCAAAAACACTTCTACCTTCCAGATTTGTCACTCACAGAGGGTAGTTCACCCATGAATCAAGCCCCCTAACAAACCATATAAAGGTTGTCCTCGATCAGCTGTTGTTGGCCGGAGCTATGATGTCACTGTAACGTACTTGGAAAAAGGTAATAGCATAATGCTATCATTAAGTAATATGTAACAGTTTATTTTTCTATGATGATATTGCATAGGGGAGGACGAAGGTGCTTGTATTGTATGCGTCAGAATATATGGGCGAATGGGTACGGCGCTATAAATAAGGTAGCCCTTGAACAGCTGGTTCGACGGTCTTTTCTGCCGCCTATGAAAAGGTAAATGTTTTAACTTCACACAGATGGGCACACTTTTGAGATGTCTGTGGTGAACTGTTACATTTTAGGTAGCAATAATTTTTTTTGGGAACAGCTTCCTTGTGCGGATCTTATTTCTCCAGCAGATTTGTTTTTTTCATCAGCTTATTTTATACATTTTTTTCACCAACCGTTAGACGAGATTCCACATCATTTGCTTTTAATAGCTGCCTATTTATTTAGTGGTCATAATAAGGAACTATGCTATGTATTTTATTTTGTGATTTCAATTACAAAGAAATATTCAAATAACAACTAGAGTCCCTATGTAATAGCTAGAGAAACTTGAATAACTAAAACAAGGAAATCAAATAAAGCAATAATAAAACAAATATTTGTTGTATTTCAAAGTAATAATTGCTTGATGCAAATAGCAGTGTATTACCAGGAATTATGTAATTATTTATAACATCGGCTTGTGCAGTGATACTAATATGTGATATGCTTGCTCAAATAAAAATAAAAATGCAGAAATTACTTTCATGTTTGTATATTTACAGTAACAAAACTACACACTATTTAATTGAGTTTACAGCTACAATGTACTATGTATCACTTTGAGTAGGAGAGTCGAGCATAAACCAACGGAGTCTGGTTTCAACTGCTTCTTTTCGTACCAATCGCTTCTTATCGTCCAGGCATGGAGTCAATTTATGAACAACTTCTTGTTTCAGGAATAGCAATTTGTATATGGGATATCCTGTGGTATAATGTTGCAAACAATGCAGCGCTTTAATTCGCACATGCTGAAATACCCACATATGAGTCATTGCAATCTAAGCTTAATATAATAGATAATTCTTACCATTGACATTTTAAACTGAGCTAGTTTAAGAAAACGTGGCACTAAGTCTTGCATGTGCTCTTCAATAAGCTGCTCCTGGCTTTGTATCAAGCTGCTCAATGCATCTAACACTGCACACAACACTTCTGCGTCCTCACAGTACTCTATGCATAAAATTACTAACCTGAATATCTGTAAAATAATGAATGAGCAGTTTATACTTAGCTAAAAACTTCGAACAAACCTTCTTGAATTGCATAACAAACACTTGTTGCGGTGCTCCCTGTAGTAGATACCCTATGGCCAACAAATAGTTCGTATTCTCTTCATTGTAATTCTCTGCCAACTTTGTTGTAATTTCAGTGAACAATTTCTGGCGGTACAGGAGCCTTGAATTTTTTTTTATAAAGTTACCTTAACATCTGAATGAAACTGGATTGTTGAAGCTACCATTATTTATTAATGCTTTGTAAGTGTGAACTTTCTACTTGGATTACAAAAGAAACGTTTGGTTTTGGAAGTATGACCCACATTTATTTTGACAAAAGAGGAGCAATATAGAACTGATGAACTTATACAAAGAACTTGGAATTACAAAACAAATCTGATTTACCCTTTAACTGCGTAATATCAACAGGAGCACAAGAATGACATGAAAAAAACAACCGGAGATGGAGAATATAGAAGAAATGCTAGTCAAAAATGAGTAGAAAAATCTGGAGAAAAACCGCATAGCAAGCCATGGGCCTATATGTATACATATATACACTGTGGTTTTTTTTATTTCGTTACAACACATATTACGTCCAGTGTTTCTTCATGAGTTTGTTTGTTTGCTTTGTAATAGAGAAGGTCTAGGCATGCGGAGAACCATGTACCTTAGACACCGACTACTTTGGTCATATGGTCAAAGTTTCATGAGTATTTAACATTTTGCCGCAGCGGCATCCTGTGAGAATGTGATTCCAACAGGATGGAGCACCTTCACAAATACTACTACCATTGTTATGGTATGCTATTTACAGGTGCAAGAGTAAATTTATAAGTGATTTTAAAGTAAAGACTGAAAGGATTGTTTGGACTGGGCCAGAGACACCAGAGAGGAAAAAGTTGGTTCATTTCCATAGAGAAGAACAATTGATTGTTACCAATAATTGGCACAAACTTCATCAGGTCTGCACCTGGATATCACGGCAAACAAAACTAACAAAAGCATAAAATATCAGACTTGCACAAGGCTGACAAAGATCCCAGTGGAGATAAACAAAATACGACTGTCAAAGTGTAGAAAAGATGAAAGAAGCATTAGATTAAGAGCTATCTATTTCCCAGAAGACCATGTCGAGGAAGCATGAGTATGATTGACTAGAGTAGTTAAGGTATCAGCAGCAAACTGCTAGAAGGGAAGCAGAAAAAGGCAGAGAAGTGGAGAGTTATTATCAAGGGATTTGGAAGAAAAAGGCCTAAATAAAAAGAGGACGTATGCAAAGGACAAGGATGATTCAGCTATGGATCTAAATGACGTTTTACACACTAAGTGGCACTATTAAACAATGAAATATAACCACTGAGAAAAATACCTTATGTTGCAGTAACTTTTGGTGCTTAAGGAATGACAGTCATTATTCATGATTATTTAAAACCTTTGGCCGCTTCCTCATGGTTCTGCAGCAGACTAAGCAGCTGTAATTAAGAAATGGTTAGGAATGTTACAAGTAATAATCGGGCAAATTATACCTTATTAGACCAAACTTCTGCATGTCCATAGCCTTTCATTACCAAAGCTTTGGTAACCCACGCTATCACGTCAATTGCATTTATTAATTTGCCATTTGTGCCACAACTCTCTACATTATTAGCAATTTTATTCAAGGTTCTTTGTAAGTCTTCGTCTGGAAAATTTAAAATAATATGAGCAAAATTTGTCAAGAAAACTTATGCACGTACCTACCATCTGTATTTTTGTTCAAAATGTTCGCTAAAAGTTGCAAAGCAACCTGCCGCACATAATCTTCCTCCGAATTGAGAGCCACTTCGAAGATATCATCCACGATATTGTACTTAACAGTAACATCTTTGTGCAGCCTTGTTAATAACCCATCGACTATTATAATTAACGTAGCACTATGGTTAGTTTTGTACAACTGAATTACATTATCCAGCTTTGAGTGGATGAGGCAACGCTGAACGTCACTACTCTGCTGTCCTATAACTAATTTGAAGATCGCATTTATATTTCCAGTAGCAGTTTGTGCCTGTTAATGTTAATATCAATATCATGTAAATGACTCAAAACCAGTCGGTCAGCTTGGAAACTATTTGTGCCTTATTAACTAAAAAGTTTTGGATTCGTTGGTTACATTCGTGTTCTTCAGGAGGTCTCTCAAGCATCCAGTGGCTATCTGCGTTGTTTCAACATCTCCTGCACAATAATCTGCAAAAGCAGACAAAATAACCTCAGTGAATTCCTCTTGATCTGAAATTGCTGCCAGCGAATTTAAGTACCACCAGAGGGATTCATTATTGGTTATTTGAATTTTGTCCAACACAGAAGCCTGCACTTCCACGGAATAAATTTGGGCTTGTCCTCTTGAAACATTCTAGAAGGGACTCCCGTACAACCTTAGGCTGGACATGACCAGCAACACGCAGAGATTGTCATAAAGACATTTCCTGGTGTCCCAGGAATGGATTTAGCGATAAGCGCTAGACTTATCAAGCCAGCAGCTCGTACTTCATCTTCATTGTGCAAAGTTGCTTTTAGGCACAGATTTGGAACCATTGATAATTCCTTAACATCAGCTATGTTGTCACTGTTATGTGTTGCGGTGTAAGCTTGCACAAAATCAATTAAATTTTTGATAATTAAGACCTGATGTGAAGGAGATGCAGTTATGCTACAGGTGTTAATCAGTGTAGGTACGACTTCTGCAGTTAAATAACTTGCAGATGCCTTTGAAGCCTTAGCAACGTGATACAGCATTTTGCAAGAAGGTAAGAACAGTTTCATGGTGGGCAACAAGTTGCCTTTGAGAGTGTCGGTGATGTCTGATAGAATTCGCTTGTATATTTCGTCACTACTGAAGGATAATTTGTGCATTATGACTTCTAGGGTTTTCAAAGCAGTGTCCTCTAATTCTTGGTCAGTCGAATTCAAAATTTCTCGTTGTATCTGGGACCAGATATCAGTTGAATGTTGGATGTATGCAGAAACTTCAAAAGTCTTACACCCTTCAGCCTGTACAAACCAGTTAGTTTAGAGATCTATTAGATTTCAGCAACAAAATGAGGTACACTTACTAGAATTGCCAAAGCATCCAGTTTGGCTATACGAAGTGACGAAGATAATTTTTCCAAGGCAAGCGGTAGACAAAATTCTGCAAACTGGGGTATAGCACACAAACATGTGCAAAGAGGAGCAGCTAATGTTTCTCTGCTTATACTCTAAAAAATAAGAAACAATTGTGTAAGCATTCTCAAACCTGATTAGTGCTTACATTGGGATCTTGAGGCGGGGCTCTGAAATCCACAGGAAAGTAGCAGGCTATAACCTCGAACATTTCTTCGAGTAGATGGCCAAATTCAAAACTTTTCAAAAACTTTGGCAACCAACTGAACAGAAACAATAGGTTGCGCGGATCTCGCTCTCCATCCATTGCAGATATTACACCATAAACCACATCAAAGCCCATTTCGCGCAACTCTAAAATGGGCTTAATTTAAACCTGATGCTAGATTTATATTACAATAATGTACCTGAGATTTTTTTCTCTAGACAAATCTCGAATATTCTGTAGATGTTATACCTATCACCTTGCTGTTGCTGCTGACAGGCAACATTTTGGAATAGAGATCCCAAAATTTGTTTGGTAGAACCGTCTGGGACGTTATTAAATTTAATAAGAGCTAACACTCCTCTTAAGGCGGCAGGTATAACCTAAAAGTAGTAGAAATTAAATACTAAAATGAACAGATTTGTTTAATGTTTTACTTGGTGATGGTCGTTGAGTCGATCTGCATAAAAGGTGCATATGAAGTTAAGTTGAGCAGTTACAAGAAAATCATTTGGCAAAACTTCCAAGACTTGTGATAAGATAAGTATTCCAAGTTCTCGCTTTTCAGACGATGTCTCCACCAATAATGCTCTAAGTTGCTCAACTAACTGGACAATCGTAGAGCTCCCTTGTTGTATATCTGTAACACCCAATTCATTCTTACTGTAATCATTTCAACCACTATCGTTTATTTACCATCCGCTAGCTTGGAACATTTTTTAGTAAATTCTGTGTCGTTCTTGTTTAGATTATTAAATTCTTCAACTAAGGAGTTATCTACATCCATGTCCATGTTTTACGATATAACCTAAAATTTATAAACAACTGACATGACATGCCATAACTGACAAGAAAATAAATGACAGCCAAGGAATGGCTGTGATTAAAGTTCCGTTTGCGGTAACTTATTTATGTTGTTTAAATGTAACGTTTTGGGAGAAAATAATTGACCGAGCGTAGCGAGGGTTTTCGAAACTTCTGGACGAAAATTAATTTCCCGATATGTACAACCGCGGCCATCCAAAAGTGAACAATATAGCCCAGTCAAATTGTCGAAAATACCTCGTTTTTTTGACAAAAATACTATCTGAAAAGTGAAATAGTTATTTTTAGACGACCACATATGAAAGTAACATTATCGCGACAGCAGCCCACTACAGAAAGTTGACAATTTCATACACTAGCACGATATTATATCGTACTAGTCATATCATAACGGCACAAAGTTATTCAAATCACGGCCTGCTTAATTGTGTGACAAACGTCACTTTGACGTTTGTTACACGACAAACGTCACTTTTATTACACAATTCAGCAGACCGTGATTCAAATAATCCAGACGCTTTTGCTTTATTCGTTGCTCTGCTTTCAACAAGCTCTAATTTTTTATAATTGTACCAATAATAATTTAAAAATCAATTTTGCAAACGAAATAAAAACAATTCTTAAAAATAAAATTTACTCTGAGTGGTCGTCTAAAAAGTTGTGTTCATAACTCACCCGAAAGTGCAAATATCTGTGCTCGTGTTTTTAGATCCACAAATAACTATTTCATAACGTGTGTCGAAAGTAGCAAATATCTGTGCTCGTGTTTTTAGATCCACAAATAACTATTTCATAACGTGTGTCGAAAGTAGCAAATATCGTGCGAGTGTTGATTAGGCAACCGAGGGCGTAGCGCAGCGAAGCCCGAGTGGATGTAAAACACGTGCATAGTGTAGAGGACTTTGAAATTTGAAAGGCAATGAGTGGGACGGCGTGCGATAGATATAATTGCGGCATAAGGTGTTAGAATGAGACAAAATAGTGTGTTTTCAGTCTTCTGTAAGGTTCTTGCCTAATCCGTAAGCGCCACCATCACAGTTTTCCTGTCCCCACTGTCTAGTTTTATTACGCCCAGGAAATAAAAAAAATGAGTGCGACAGTATAGCTGTCTAGTAAATTGATAAAACACGCTCATAATTTTTGGAATTTCTATTTCTTTTACCTCTGTTTTGGAAATAAGTTTAGCAGCAATTGCCTGAAGGCAAAGATAATATATATTATCTTTGCTGAAGGCATACATTTTTTTAAACAGAAATGTAGATATTTAATCTCTGAAACCTTTTATAGTTCATGCTGTTTATTTAGTATTTCGCCACCATACAAAATTAAAATTATTAAAAGTCGAATGTTTCGAGGAACAATCTGTCCCCCTTACTAACAAATTAATTATTGAAATTCACTATTGTTAAGTAAAATATACACCGTTTCTTTAATTTTACGTCTAGTAGATATCGATTTTTTTATAAAAATCTTTTTGTTATGCCATTGTATTTTGTGGTTGTTATTCCAACCATGTTCAGCAATTTTAGATTTTTTAATACTTTTTAATAAATTTGTTTTTTAATTCTAACTTCTAAAGATCTGGATATTTCGGCGACGTATTAGTTCTAGCATCCATAGGGAATACTATATTGTAATGTAATGATTAACTGTAAAGTCTCCACGCGGCGGTGCCTGTTTGTTATGAATGCCTTGATTTGTTAAGGTTATTTTAAATTAGAAATGAATGATTAGGGCAAATCACCACACAATTCTCAGCTTAATCTATAATGTGTTCACTTTTGCTTGTCAGTAATGTAAGGCTAGTTAAAAGTGAAATGTATTCATTAATGTTTAAATAAATGGTTAAATTCCCCTCTTTATATTTTATTGAATTGCAATGTTTTATACTAGCTCACGGCAGAACACAAATACTCTTTTCTCAGGTGAGTTCAGAATTGGACCATATTCAAAATATATCTTAATTTTAGGCTATTTGTCTCAAAGTAGCTCATATGCTCGCTTTTAGTAGATAATATTTGTAACCTCAACCTCTTTGCATAGCGACTATTTGAATGTTTTAATCGTGAAAATAGGCGAGGAAGCGCCTGGTAAATAATTTGAATATTCTGCATAACAACAAAACCTCCACTTCATTGTTATAAATGTCGTAGAACAGACGCTAACAGTCACTTGTTACTGATGCTTCCGCTTCCTCTAAAACGCAGATTCTGATGACGCCGTCCAATTTGCGAAGCCCACGGAGTATTTGGACTTTTGGAAATGCGCTAGGCCTCTTCAGCAAGGTTTATTCTTGTATTTAAATAGCTTTCCTGAACGCCAACACTCGAATTACAGGCCGCTTCTACCTTTTTAAAATTAGCTGTACTCGCTCGAAGGCTGGTCGCAGATGACACTGCCGGTTTTCTGCTTCTGGCGCCGCTTCCCTGGCCTCAGACGTTAAATGGGATGCTCTTGCACACTCTGCCGATGTCCTGGATTGCTGACCGCTGGGTTTCGATGCTTAAATTGGTCATACTTCGGAAAATTCGGGTGATCGGCTGCCGTTCCCACTTGGATACGAATTGGACAAATTTATATTTATATTCTATAGAAAAAAGTGTTTTTTTGCGTTAAATGCGGACACGGCGTTACTTCCTGTTGAGCCAAAAAAGGGTTACAAAGGGTACTAGGCGCAATGTAAATGTGTGTTCGAGGAATTTTATAACTCCTTTTACGCTTGTGTTAATTAAGCACATACTTGTGTATTGCCTAATAGATTCCGGTGCGGATTGTTCTCGGATAACCGAAAAAATAGCTAAACAAGTTGAAGCTCATTGGCCTCCGTGTCATGTCGCATTGCAGGAATTAGAGTAGAGTAGTACTTTTACCTTGACGCGCACAATTTTGATTGTTTCTTGTGAGGGTGTCACGCTGAAACTCGATTTTCATATCGTACCGAATGACGCTATATCTCACGATTGTGTGGTTTCTAATTCACCTGAGTTTGACATAGGATGTACTCTTCAGGGTGGCGAGCGTCAGTGCCTATTAGATCTACTTGACGCACATTTGGAAATGTTCACAAATAGCAATAAAGTTTGTAGTGTAACCTGCGGCGAAATGGCTATAAAGTTCACTTTTGACCGATTTGTTTTTTACCACCCATATCGCCCGTAGTAGAACGACAGCAAGTGCGAGAAATTGTGCCTCGTATTGCCTGGTGGGTTTACTTACAAGATTTTTCTTTTACCTTGGAATATCGAAAAGGCAAAAGGCTGCCACATTTTGATTATCTGAGTAGGAATCCTATAAAGGTTCATGTGGTTCATAGTCCGAATTGGATCGATCCTGAATCTCAAAAACTCATAAAAGAGGTGAATGATGGCATTACCACGGCACACGATCTTCTTCTTCTTCTTTAGCAGCCCCTTTCCATCCACTCCTGGACATAGGCCTCCCCTTTTTCCTTCCAGTGTACTTTGTTCTGTGCCACTTGGTGCCAATTTCTCCCAATTTTCAATTTGATGTCGTCTATCCAACGAGTCTGTGGTCTTCCCACGCTCCTCTTATGTAATCTTGGCCTCCATTGCATGACCCGTTTAGTCCATCTTGTGTCATCCTGTCTGGCTACATGGCCCGCCCAACTCCACTTAGATTGGGCAATTTTTTCTATGACATCAGTTACTTTTGTTCGTTTCCTTATTTCCTCATTTCGGATGTGGTCTCTAAGGTTTATACCCAACATTAATCTTTCTATCGCTCTTTGCGTTGTCCTTAATCTATTTGCTGACTTAACGGTAAGTGTTGTTGTTTCCATTCCGTAAACCATTACTGGAAGTATACATGTATTGAAGATTTTTGTTTTAAGGTTTATGGGAATACTGGCGTTCTTTAAAATGTCTTTCCCACTGCTGCCCAAGTCATGCGTACTCTACGAGGTATTTCGGCACTTTGATTTTCCTTGCCATATTTCAGCTTGTGGCCCAGGTACACATATTCGTCGACGTTCTCTATTTCGGTTCCTGCTATGTTTAGTGTGACTTGTTCTGGGGTCATAATCTTGGTCTTTCCCAGGTTCATCGTCAATCCAACCTCTTCTGACCTTGTTTTTAACTGTAGGAGCATTTCCTCTAGCTCCTCTAGGTTGTTACTAATTACAATTACATCATCCGCAAATCTAAGATGATTTAAGTATCGACCGTCGATATTTATGCCTTTATTGTCCCACTCCAACTTTTTGAAGACATCCTCCATCGCAAGAGTGAATAATTTGGGTGAAATTGTGTCGCCCTGTCGAACTCCACGTTTAATTTGTATTTTGCTGGTCTTTAGGTCCTCATCCAGTTTAATTTGGAGAGTTGCTTTGTCATATATGAATTTCATCATGTCTCTATACCTCGAGTCGATTCTAGCGTTGTCCATTGCGTTGAGTATTGACCACATCTCTATAGAGTCAAAGGCCTTGTTATAATCTACAAAGGCTAAGTGGAGTGGCACATTATATTCCGTGCACTTCTCCATTAACAAACGTATTGTTTGAAGATGTTCAGTGGTGCCATAGCCCTTGCGAAAACCAGCCTGCTCAGGGGGTTGGTAGTTATCAAATTTGTTTAGTAATCTATTCGTTATAATTTTCGTTAGCAATTTATAGGGATGTGGGAGGAGGCTTATTGGTCGATAATTGTCTAATTTTAACATGTCTCCCTTTTTATGTAGAAGAATGACCTGAGCATTTTGCCATGTTTCTGGGATTTTGCCTTCAACAACACATTTGTTCAGCAGGATTTGTATTGCTTTTAATGTCACAGCTCCTCCCATTTTCAGCATTTCACAGGTGATTCCATCTTCCCCGGGAGCCTTTCCATTTTTCATTTGTGAAAGCGCGTTTTCTATTTCTATTGTAGTAATTTCAGGGATATCCTCTGAACCCACATTCCTAATTTCCCTCGAGATTATGTTATCTGACGGTTGATTTGTTGACGAATACAGTTGCTTGTAGTACTCTTCTATGATCTTTATTAATTCGTCTTTATCTGATTTCACCGTTCCATCTTCATCCTTGAGTTGGAATATTTTGGGTCGTCCTATAGATGTGGACGATTTGAGGATTTTCATGTTCTTATTGTTTTCTATTACTGTTTTGATCATTTCTGTATTATGATTTCTTATGTCTTGTCTTATCTTTTTTCGAATTTTCTTATTCAGTTCTTTATACTCGTCTGTGTGTTTGTCCATATTTCTTCTCCGTTGCATAAGCTGTTGTGTATCCGGATTGATTTTTTTCATTTTTGGTTTCACTTTTGAACATATCCCTTTGATCGTGGTTTGGATATCCTTCTTTATTTTGTTTTCTAAACTGTCAATATCCATATCAGGAAATATTTGTGAGTTGGCTAGTTTATTTTTTAGCCCGTTTTGGTATTTGTCGATGTTGTTCTTTATTTCCTCTAACGTGGGGAAACGTTGTTGTTGAATCAGCTTTTTCCTTTCTGCTCTGATGTTGAGCTCTATTTTAGCTCTCACTAATCTGTGGTCGCTGCCCGTGTCAAATCTATTTAATACCGTTACATCTTTCACTATATACTTTTTATTAGATAATATATAATCTATTTCATTTTTTGTTTTTGAATCTGGACTTTTCCAGGTCCATCTTCTCTGTGGTGGTTTTTTAAAAAAGGTATTCATATTGTAGAGTTTTTCTTTTAAGAGATAATTAATCAGCATTTCTCCTCTTTCATTCATATTTCCCAATCCGAAGGAGCCCCTGTTTGGAATGTTGTCTTCATTTGTGTCTCCTATTTTCGCGTTGAAATCGCCCATTACAATTACGTAGTGAGCGTTTTCTGTTTTCTTCGCTAGTGTGATGTCATCATATAATTGTTCAATTTCGGAATCCTCTGACATGCTTGTGGGTGCATATACTTGTATTATCTGGATGGTGTATTGTTTTGATAATTTCAGCGTGATGTATATGACTCTGCTTGATATTGAATGCATTTTTGTAACCATGTGTTTTAGTTTTTTATTAACTAGGATAGCCACTCCTCCAAGGTGCGTATTTACCTCGCTATTATTCTGAAATAATAGGTGTCCTGATTTTAATGTAGTGCATTTCTCATCAGGTCTTCTAGTTTCACAAAGTCCCAAGACATCCCATTTAATGTGTGAGAGTTCTACTTCTAATTCTTCAAGACGGTCTGTCGACTGCATCGTTCTAATATTGAAAGTGGCTATATATAATTTCACCGATGGGGGTATTTTGTTTGAATCTGAGTGTATCTGCGAGTAGTTGCCTCCCCCAGAATCCTTGAGGCAGACCTTATTAAAGGTGTGGGATTTAGAACAACTGCTCCTACCCACCTGGGGTATTATTCCGTGTGTCTTCATACTCGCCATATAAGGAAGGGGGTTTTTGGCCATAATCTTCCACGCTGGCCTTGCGGGTTGGAAGATGGTAGTAGGATAGGGAAAGGGATATAGTAATGATGTGGTAGGAATTAAGGTGGGGACATGACCCTCCTCGGGCCGGGATTGAGGAGAAGACATGAGCTTACGTAGGCAGGGTCGCGAGGCCCTGAAGTAGATCTATTTTCTATCGGGATCATAGAAAAGTATCCACCCGCTACCCTGTATCCACCCGCTACCCTGCGGCACACGATTATTCTGTAAAACATGACCTTCTTTATAAAATACTGGGAAAAATTCATTGCGTGTTTTTATACCTAAAGAAAGTCGACTTTAATATTTTAAAATTATGCCATGATGACAACTGCCACGTCGGCGTCGGTTATGACAAAACCTTTGCTGCCGTCACAGCGCAATTTTGGTTTCCACGGCTAGCTGCTTTTGAGCGAAAATACCTTAAACATTGCCTTGTTTGTGTAAGTAGCAAGCCCTTATCCGGAAAAAAGAATAGTTACCTCCGCCCTATTGATAAAACCCCAGTGCCCTTTCATACCATACATTGCAATATTGCCGGACCATTTCCTTCTGGTTCAAATGCTTTCCACTACGTGTTTCTAATTATTGATGCCTTTACAAAATTCTTACAACTAATTCCGATTAAAATATTGACGGCCAATGAAACGCTTCGAGTTTATCGTACACATCTGTGCACATTTGGAACACCTAGTTTGGTAATCACAGACCGAGCCTCCAATTTTCGTAAAGCGTCTTTATTAGACCTACTTAAAGCATTGCATATGGAACACCACATGGTCGCTACTGGTGCGCCGCGCGCGAATGGTCAAGTTGAGCGGTACTTGCGTACCATGGTAGACTTGCTAACTATAGAAAGTAAGAAGTCAGAGTGGACGAGCGCATTGCAAAAAGGTGGAATTAGCATTAAACACCACTGTCCAGAAAACCACTGAATTTTACCCTCTTTATACCTGCTCCACCCCCCACTCCCCTCTTCTGAAACGGAGTATTTTTTTTCTATTTTCGGTAAGTAAGACCTATAGTCACGAATGCCATGTTAGGGAGTTACTTAGTTGATTGAAAGTTTGATTGAATTGATAATATTGTTTGTTTGATAAGTACTATAGAAAAGAATTTATTGTGACATTGCACGTGTTTGGTAGTGGGGTAACAAGCCATAGTACCCTCTGAGCATTGCAAAATGACAAGTCTAGTGAGAGACCGCTGAGTATTTCGGAATGACAAGGTTGATGGCCTCTGAGTACCAAATAGCAGGGTAACAAGCCATAGTACCCCCTGAGCATTGCGAAATGACAAGTCTAGTGAGAGACCGCTGAGCATTTCGGAATGACAAGGTTGATGGCCTCTGAGTACCAAATAGCAGGGTAACCAGCCATAGTACCCCCTGAGCATTGCGAAATGACAAGTCTAGTGAGAGACCGCTGAGTATTTCGGAATAACAAGGTTGATGGCTTCTGAGTACCAAGTACAATATTAGGAGACGTATGTGTTTTTGTTTGATAGCAGGGTAACAAGCCATAGTACCCCCTGAGCATTGCGAAATGACAAGTCTAGTGAGAGACCGCTGAGCATTTCAGAATGACAAGGTTGATGGCCTCTGAGTACCAAATAGCAGGGTAACAAGCCATAGTAACCCCTGAGCATTGCGAAATGACCAGTCTAGTGAGAGACCGCTGAGCATTTCGGAATGACAAGGTTGATGGCCTCTGAGTACCAAATAGCAAGGTAACAAGCCATAGTAGCCCCTGAGCATTGCGAAATGACAAGTCTAGTGAGAGACCGCTGAGCATTTCGGAATGACAAGGTTGATGGCCTCTGAGTACCAAGTAGCAGGGTACCAAGCCTGGAGTACCCTCTGAGCACTTCCGAATGACAAGTCTAGTGAGAGACCGCTGAACATTTCAGAATGACAAGGTTGATGGCCTCTGAGTACCAAATAGCAGGGTAATAAGCCATAGTACCCCCTGAGCATTGCGAAATGACAAGTCTAGTGAGAGACCGCTGAGCATTTCGGAATGACAAGGTTGATGGCCTCTGAGTGCCAAATAGCAGGGTAACAAGCCATAGTACCCCCTGAGCATTGCGAAATGACAAGTCTAGTGAGAGACCGCTGAGTATTTCGGAATGACAAGGTTGATGGCCTCTGAGTACCAAATAGCAAGGTAACAAGCCATAGTAGCCCCTGAGCATTGCGAAATGACAAGTCTAGTAAGAGACCGCTGAGCATTTCGGAATGACAAGGTTGATGGCCTCTGAGTACCAAATAGCAGGGTAATAAGCCACAGTACCCCCTGAGCATTGCGAAATGACAAGTCTAGTGAGAGACCGCTGAGTATTTCGGAATGACAATGTTGATAGCCTCTGACTACCAAGTACAATATTAGGAGACGTATGTGTTTCTGTTTGATAGCAGGGTAACAAGCCATAGTACCCCCTGAGCATTGCGAAATGACCAGTCTAGTGAGAGACCGCTGAGCATTTCAGAATGACAAGGTTGATGGCCTCTGAGTACCAAATAGCAGGGTAACAAGCCATAGTAACCCCTGAGCATTGCGAAATGACAAGTCTTGTGAGAGACCGCTGAGCATTTCGGAATGACAAAGTGGATGGCCTCTGAGTACCAAATAGCAAGGTAACAAGCCATAGTACCCCCTGAGCATTGCGAAATGACAAGTCTAGTGAGAGACCGCTGAGCATTTCGGAATGACAAGGTTGATGGCCTCTGAGAACCAAGTAGAAGGGTACCAAGCCTGGAATACCCTCTGAGCACTTCAGAATGACAAGTCTAGTGAGAGACCGCTGAACATTTCATAATGACAAGGTTGATGGCCTCTGAGTGCCAAATAGCAGGGTAACAAGCCATAGTACCCCCTGAACATTGCGAAATGACAAGTCTAGTGAGAGACCGCTGAGCATTTCGGAATGACAAGGTTGATGGCCTCTGAGTGCCAAATAGCAGGGTAACAAGCCATAGTACCCCCTGAGCATTGCGAAATGACAAGTCTAGTGAGAGACCGCTGAGTATTTCGGAATGACAAGGTTGATGGCCTCTGAGTACCAAGTACAATATTAGGAGACGCATGTGTTTTTGTTTGATAGCAGGGTAACAAGCCATAGTACCCCTGAGCATTGCGAAATGACAAGTCTACTGAGAGACCGCTGAGCATTTCAGAATGACAAGGTTGATGGCCTCTGAGTACCAAATAGAAGGGTAACAAGCCATAGTACCCCTGAGCATTGCGAGATGATCAGTCTAGTGAGAGACCGCTGAGCATTTCGGAATGACAAGGTTGATGGCCTCTGAGTACCAAGCAGCAGGGTACCAAGAGTGGAGTACCCTCTGAGCACTTCCGAATGACAAGTCTAGTGAGAGACCGCTGAACATTTCAGAATGACAAGGTTGATGGCCTCTGAGTACCAAATAGCAGGGTAACAAGCCATAGTAGCCCTTGAGCATTGCGAAATGACAAGTCTAGTAAGAGACCGCTGAGCATTTCGGAATGACAAGGTTGATGGCCTCTGAGTACCAAATAGCAGGGTAACAAGCCATAGTACCCCCTGAGCATTGCGAAATGACAAGTCTAGTGAGAGACCGCTGAACATTTCAGAATGACAAGGTTGATGGCCTCTGAGTACCAAATGGCAGAGTAACAAGCCATAGTACCCCCTGAGCATTGCGAAATGACAAGTCTAGTGAGAGACCGCTGAGCATTTCGGAATGACAAGGTTGATGGCCTCTGAGTACCAAATAGCAGGGTAACAAGCCATAGTACCCCTTGAGCATTGCGAAATGACAAGTCTAGTGAGAGACCGCTGAGTATTTCGGAATGACAAGGTTGATGGCCTCTGAGTACCAAGTACAATATTAGGAGACGTATGTGTTTTTGTTTGATAAGGGTAACAAGCCATAGTACCCCCTGAGCATTGCAAAATGACAAGTCTAGTGAGAGACCGGTAAACATTTCAGAATGACAAGGTTGATGGCCTTTGAGTACCAAATAGCAGAGTAACAAGCCATAGTACCCCCTGAGCATTGCGAAATGACAAGTCTAGTGAGAGACCGCTGAGCATTTCGGAATGACAAGGTTGATGGCCTCTGAGTACCAAATAGCAGGGTAACAAGCCATAGTACCCCCTGAGCATTGCGAAATGACAAGTCTAGTGAGAGACCGCTGAGTATTTCGGAATAACAAGGTTGATGGCCTCTGAGTACCAAGTACAATATTAGGAGACGTATGTGTTTTTGTTTGATAGCAGGGTAACAAGCCATAGTACCCCCTGAGCATTGCAAAATGACAAGTCTAGTGAGAGACCGCTGAGCATTTTAGAATGACAAGGTTGATGGCCTCTGAGTACCAAATAGCAGGGTAACAAGCCATAGTACCCCCTGAGCATTGCGAAATGACCAGTCTAGTGAGAGACCGCTGAGCATTTCGGAATGACAAGGTTGATGGCCTCTGAGTACCAAATAGCAAGGTAACAAGCCATAGTACCCCCTGAGCATTGCGAAATGACAAGTCTAGTGAGAGACCGCTGAGCATTTCGGAATGACAAGGTTGATGGCCTCTGAGTACCAAGTAGCAGGATACCAAGTTTGGAGTACCCTCTGAGCACTTCCGAATGACAAGTCTAGTGAGAGACCGCTGAACATTTCCGAATGACAAGGTTGATGGCCTCTGAGTACCAAATAGCAGAGTAATAAGCCATAGTACGCCCTGAGCATTGCGAAATGACAAGTATAGTGAGAGACCGCTGAGTATTTCGGAATGACAATGTTGATAGCCTCTGAGTACCAAGTACAATATTAGGAGACGTATGTGTTTTTGTTTGATAGCAGGGTAACAAGCCATAGTACCCCCTGAGCATTGCGAAATGACAAGTCTAGTGAGAGACCGCTGAGCATTTCGGAATGACAAGGTTGATGGCCTCTGAGTGCCAAATAGCAGGGTAACAAGCCATAGTACTCCCTGAGCATTGCGAAATGACAAGTCTAGTGAGAGACCGCTGAGTATTTCGGAATGACAAGGTTGATGGCCTCTGAGTACCAAGTACAATATTAGGAGACGCATGTGTTTTTGTTTGATAGCAGGGTAACAAGCCATAGTACCCCTGAGCATTGCGAAATGACAAGTCTACTGAGAGACCGCTGAGCTTTTCAGAATTACAAGGTTGATGGCCTCTGAGTACCAAATAGCAGGGTAACAAGCCATAGTACCCCCTGAGCATTGCGAAATGATCAGTCTAGTGAGAGACCGCTGAGCATTTCGGAATGACAAGGTTGATGGCCTCTGAGTACCAAATAGCAGGGTAACATGCCATAGTACCCCCTGAGCATTGCGAAATGACAAGTCTAGTGAGAGACCGCTGAACATTTCAGAATGACAAGGTTGATGGCCTCTGAGTACCAAATAGCAGAGTAACAAGCCATAGTACACCCTGAGCATTGCGAAATGACAAGTCTAGTGAGAGACCGCTGAGCAGTTCGGAATGACAAGGTTGATGGCCTCTGAGTACCAAGTAGCAGGGTACCAAGCCTGGAGTACCCTCTGAGCACTTCCGAATGACAAGTCTAGTGAGAGACCTCTGAACATTTCAGAATGACAAGGTTGATGGCCTCTGAGTACCAAATAGCAGAGTAACAAGCCATAGTACACCCTGAGCATTGCGAAATGACAAGTCTAGTGAGAGACCGCTGAACATTTCAGAATGACAAGGTTGATGGCCTCTGAGTACCAAATAGCAGAGTAACAAGCCATAGTACACCCTGAGCATTGCGAAATGACAAGTCTAGTGAGAGACCGCTGAGCATTTCGGAATGACAAGGTTGATGGCCTCTGAGTACCAAATAGCAGGGTAACATGCCATAGTACCCCCTGAGCATTGCGAAATGACAAGTCTAGTGAGAGACCGCTGAACATTTCAGAATGACAAGGTTGATGGCCTCTGAGTACCAAATAGCAGGGTAACATGCCATAGTACCCCCTGAGCATTGCGAAATGACAAGTCTAGTGAGAGACCGCTGAACATTTCAGAATGACAAGGTTGATGGCCTCTGAGTACCAAATAGCAGGGTAACAAGCCATAGTACCCCCTGAACATTGCGAAATGACAAGTCTAGTAAGAGACCGCTGAGCATTTTGGAATGACAAGGTTGATGGCCTCTGAGTACCAAATAGCAGGGTAATAAAGCCATAGTACCTCCTGAGCATTGCGAAATGACAAGTCTAGTGAGAGACCGATGATCATTTCAGAATGACAAGGTTGATGGCCTCTGAGTGCCAAATAGCAGAGTAACAAGCCATAGTACCCCTTGAGCATTGCGAAATGACAAGTCTAGTGAGAGACCGCTGAGCATTTCGGAATGACAAGGTTGATGGCCTCTGAGTACCAAATAGCAGGGTAACAAGCCATAGTACCCCCTGAGCATTGCGAAATGACAAGTCTAGTGAGAGACCGCTGAGTATTTCGGAATGACAAGGTTGATGGCCTCTGAGTACCACATACAATATTAGGAGACGTATGTGTTTTTGTTTGATAAGGGTAACAAGCCATAGTACCCCCTGAGCATTGCAAAATGACAAGTCTAGTGAGAGACCGCTAAACACTTCAGAATGACAAGGGTGATGGCCTTTGAGTACCAAATAGCAGAGTAACAAGCCATAGTACCCCCTGAGCATGGCGAAATGACAAGTCTAGTGAGAGACCGCTGAGCATTTCGGAATGACAAGGTTGATGGCCTCTGAGTACCAAATAGCAGGGTAACAAGCCATAGTACCCCCTGAGCATTGCGAAATGACAAGTCTAGTGAGAGACCGCTGAGTATTTCGGAATAACAAGGTTGATGGCTTCTGAGTACCAAGTACAATATTAGGAGAGGTATGTGTTTTTGTTTGATAGCAGGGTAACAAGCCATAGTACCCCCTGAGCATTGCGAAATGACAAGTCTAGTGAGAGACCGCTGAGCATTTCAGAATGACAAGGTTGATGGCCTCTGAGTACCAAATAGCAGGGTAACAAGCCATAGTACCCCCTGAGCATTGCGAAATGACCAGTCTAGTAAGAGACCGCTGAGCATTTCGGAATGACAAGGTTGATGGCCTCTGAGTACCAAATAGCAAGGTACCAAGCCATAGTACCCCCTGAGCATTGCGAAATGACAAGTCTAGTGAGAGACCGCTGAGCATTTCGGAATGACAAGGTTGATGGCCTCTGAGTACCAAGTAGCAGGGTACCAAGTTTGGAGTACCCTCTGAGCACTTCCGAATGACAAGTCTAGTGAGAGACCGCTGAACATTTCCGAATGACAAGGTTGATGGCCTCTGAGTACCAAATAGCAGGGTAACAAGCCATAGTACCCCCTGAGCATTGCGAAATGACAAGTCTAGTAATAGACCGCTGAGCATTTCGGAATGACAAGGTTGATAGCCTCTGAGTTCCAAATAGCAGGGTAATAAGCCATAGTACCCCCTGAGCATTGCGAAATGACAAGTCTAGTGAGAGACCGCTGAGTATTTCGGAATGACAAGGTTGATAGCCTCTGAGCACCAAATAGCAAGGTAACAAGCCATAGTACCCCCTGAGCATTGCGAAATGACAAGTCTAGTGAGAGACCGCTGAGCATTTCGGAATGACAAGGTTGATGGCCTCTGAGTACCAAATAGCAGGGTAACAAGCCATAGTACACCCTGAGCATTGCGAAATGACCAGTCTAGTGAGAGACCGCTGAGCATTTCGGAATGACAAGGTTGATAGCCTCTGAGCACCAAATAGCAAGGTAACAAGCCATAGTACCCCCCTGAGCATTGCGAAATGACAAGTTTAGTGAGAGACCGCTGAGCATTTCGGAATGACAAGGTTGATGGCCTCTGAGTACCAAATAGCAGGGTAACAAGCCATAGTACCCCCTGAGCATTGCGAAATCACCAGTCTAGTGAGAGACCGCTGAGTATTTCGGAATAACAAGGTTGATGGCTTCTGAGTACCAAGTACAATATTAGGAGACGTATGTGTTTTTGTTTGATAGCAGGGTAACAAGCCATAGTACCCCCTGAGCATTGCGAAATGACAAGTCTAGTGAGAGACCGCTGAGCATTTCAGAATGACAAGGTTGATGGCCTCTGAGTACCAAATAGCAGGGTAACAAGCCATAGTACCCCCTGAGCATTGCGAAATGACCAGTCTAGTGAGAGACCGCTGAGCATTTCGGAATGACAAGGTTGATGGCCTCTGAGTACTAAATGGCAAGGTAACAAGCCATAGTACCCCCTGAGCATTGCGAAATGACAAGTCTAGTGAGAGACCGGTAAACATTTCAGAATGACAAGGTTGATGGCCTTTGAGTACCAAATAGCAGAGTAACAAGCCATAGTACCCCCTGAGCATTGCGAAATGACAAGTCTAGTGAGAGACCGCTGAGCATTTCGGAATGACAAGGTTGATGGCCTCTGAGTACCAAATAGCAGGGTAACAAGCCATAGTACCCCCTGAGCATTGCGAAATGACAAGTCTAGTGAGAGACCGCTGAGTATTTCGGAATAACAAGGTTGATGGCCTCTGAGTACCAAGTACAATATTAGGAGACGTATGTGTTTTTGTTTGATAAGGGTAACAAGCCATAGTACCCCCTGAGCATTGCAAAATGACAAGTCTAGTGAGAGACCGGTAAACATTTCAGAATGACAAGGTTGATGGCCTTTGAGTACCAAATAGCAGAGTAACAAGCCATAGTACCCCCTGAGCATTGCGAAATGACAAGTCTAGTGAGAGACCGCTGAGCATTTCGGAATGACAAGGTTGATGGCCTCTGAGTACAAAATAGCAGGGTAACAAGCCATAGTACCCCCTGAGCATTGCGAAATGACAAGTCTAGTGAGAGACCGCTGAGTATTTCGGAATAACAAGGTTGATGGCCTCTGAGTACCAAGTACAATATTAGAAGACGTATGTGTTTTTGTTTGATAGCAGGGTAACAAGCCATAGTACCCCCTGAGCATTGCAAAATGACAAGTCTAGTGAGAGACCGCTGAGCATTTCAGAATGACAAGGTTGATGGCCTCTGAGTACCAAATAGCAGGGTAACAAGCCATAGTACCCCCTGAGCATTGCGAAATGACCAGTCTAGTGAGAGACCGCTGAGCATTTCGGAATGACAAGGTTGATGGCCTCTGAGTACCAAATAGCAAGGTAACAAGCCATAGTACCCCCTGAGCATTGCGAAATGGCAAGTCTAGTGAGAGACCGCTGAGCATTTCGGAATGACAAGGTTGATGGCCTCTGAGTACCAAGTAGCAGGGTACCAATTTTGGAGTACCCTCTGAGCACTTCCGAATGACAAGTCTAGTGAGAGACCGCTGAACATTTCCGAATGACAAGGTTGATGGCCTCTGAGTACCAAATAGCAGAGTAATAAGCCATAGTACGCCCTGAGCATTGCGAAATGACAAGTCTAGTGAGAGACCGCTGAGTATTTCGGAATGACAATGTTGATAGCCTCTGAGTACCAAGTACAATATTAGGAGACGTATGTGTTTTTGTTTGATAGCAGGGTAACAAGCCATAGTACCCCCTGAGCATTGCGAAATGACAAGTCTAGTGAGAGACCGCTGAGCATTTCGGAATGGCAAGGTTGATGGCCTCTGAGTGCCAAATAGCAGGGTAACAAGCCATAGTACCCCCTGAGCATTGCGAAATGACAAGTCTAGTGAGAGACCGCTGAGTATTTCGGAATGACAAGGTTGATGGACTCTGAGTACCAAGTACAATATTAGGAGACGCATGTGTTTTTGTTTGATAGCAGGGTAACAAGCCATAGTACCCCTGAGCATTGCGAAATGACAAGTCTGGTGAGAGACCGCTGAGCATTTCAGAATGACAAGGTTGATGGCCTCTGAGTACCAAATAGCAGGGTAACAAGCCATAGTACCCCCTGAGCATTGCGAAATGATCAGTCTAGTGAGAGACCGCTGAGCATTTCGGAATGACAAGGTTGATGGCCTCTGAGTACCAAATAGCAGGGTAACAAGCCATAGTACCCCCTGAGCATTGCGAAATGACAAGTCTAGTGAGAGACCGCTGAGTATTTCGGAATGACAAGGTTGATAGCCTCTGAGCACCAAATAGCAAGGTAACAAGCCATAGTACCCCCTAAGCATTGCGAAATGACAAGTCTAGTGAGAGACCGCTGAGCATTTCGGAATGACAAGGTTGATGGCCTCTGAGTACCAAATAGCAGGGTAACAAGCCATAGTACACCCTGAGCATTGCGAAATGACCAGTCTAGTGAGAGACCGCTGAGCATTTCGGAATGACAAGGTTGATAGCCTCTGAGCACCAAATAGCAAGGTAACAAGCCATAGTACCCCCTGAGCATTGCGAAATGACAAGTTTAGTGAGAGACCGCTGAGCATTTCGGAATGACAAGGTTGATGGCCTCTGAGTACCAAAAAGCAGGGTAACAAGCCATAGTACCCCCTGAGCATTGCGAAATCACCAGTCTAGTGAGAGACCGCTGAGTATTTCGGAATAACAAGGTTGATGGCTTCTGAGTACCAAGTACAATATTAGGAGACGTATGTGTTTTTGTTTGATAGCAGGGTAACAAGCCATAGTACCCCCTGAACATTGCGAAATGACAAGTCTAGTGAGAGACCGCTGAGCATTTCAGAATGACAAGGTTGATGGCCTCTGAGTACCAAATAGCAGGGTAACAAGCCATAGTACCCCCTGAGCATTGCGAAATGACCAGTCTAGTGAGAGACCGCTGAGCATTTCGGAATGACAAGGTTGATGGCCTCTGAGTACTAAATAGCAAGGTAACAAGCCATAGTACCCCCTGAGCATTGCGAAATGACAAGTCTAGTGAGAGACCGGTAAACATTTCAGAATGACAAGGTTGATGGCCTTTGAGTACCAAATAGCAGAGTAACAAGCCATAGTACCCCCTGAGCATTGCGAAATGACAAGTCTAGTGAGAGACCGCTGAGCATTTCGGAATGACAAGGTTGATGGCCTCTGAGTACCAAATAGCAGGGTAACAAGCCATAGTACCCCCTGAGCATTGCGAAATGACAAGTCTAGTGAGAGACCGCTGAGTATTTCGGAATAACAAGGTTGATGGCCTCTGAGTACCAAGTACAATATTAGGAGACGTATGTGTTTTTGTTTGATAAGGGTAACAAGCCATAGTACCCCCTGAGCATTGCAAAATGACAAGTCTAGTGAGAGACCGGTAAACATTTCAGAATGACAAGGTTGATGGCCTTTGAGTACCAAATAGCAGAGTAACAAGCCATAGTACCCCCTGAGCATTGCGAAATGACAAGTCTAGTGAGAGACCGCTGAGCATTTCGGAATGACAAGGTTGATGGCCTCTGAGTACAAAATAGCAGATTAACAAGCCATAGTACCCCCTGAGCATTGCGAAATGACAAGTCTAGTGAGAGACCGCTGAGTATTTCGGAATAACAAGGTTGATGGCCTCTGAGTACCAAGTACAATATTAGAAGACGTATGTGTTTTTGTTTGATAGCAGGGTAACAAGCCATAGTACCCCCTGAGCATTGCAAAATGACAAGTCTAGTGAGAGACCGCTGAGCATTTCAGAATGACAAGGTTGATGGCCTCTGAGTACCAAATAGCAGGGTAACAAGCCATAGTACCCCCTGAGCATTGCGAAATGACCAGTCTAGTGAGAGACCGCTGAGCATTTCGGAATGACAAGGTTGATGGCCTCTGAGTACCAAATAGCAAGGTAACAAGCCATAGTACCCCCTGAGCATTGCGAAATGACAAGTCTAGTGAGAGACCGCTGAGCATTTCGGAATGACAAGGTTGATGGCCTCTGAGTACCAAGTAGCAGGGTACCAATTTTGGAGTACCCTCTGAGCACTTCCGAATGACAAGTCTAGTGAGAGACCGCTGAACATTTCCGAATGACAAGGTTGATGGCCTCTGAGTACCAAATAGCAGAGTAATAAGCCATAGTACGCCCTGAGCATTGCGAAATGACAAGTCTAGTGAGAGACCGCTGAGTATTTCGGAATGACAATGTTGATAGCCTCTGAGTACCAAGTACAATATTAGGAGACGTATGTGTTTTTGTTTGATAGCAGGGTAACAAGCCATAGTACCCCCTGAGCATTGCGAAATGACAAGTCTAGTGAGAGACCGCTGAGCATTTCGGAATGACAAGGTTGATGGCCTCTGAGTGCCAAATAGCAGGGTAACAAGCCATAGTACCCCCTGAGCATTGCGAAATGACAAGTCTAGTGAGAGACCGCTGAGTATTTCGGAATGACAAGGTTGATGGACTCTGAGTACCAAGTACAATATTAGGAGACGCATGTGTTTTGTTTGATAGCAGGGTAACAAGCCATAGTACCCCTGAGCATTGCGAAATGACAAGTCTAGTGAGAGACCGCTGAGCATTTCAGAATGACAAGGTTGATGGCCTCTGAGTACCAAATAGCAGGGTAACAAGCCATAGTACCCCCTGAGCATTGCGAAATGATCAGTCTAGTGAGAGACCGCTGAGCATTTCGGAATGACAAGGTTGATGGCCTCTGAGTACCAAATAGCAGGGTAACAAGCCATAGTACCCCCTGAGCATTGCGAAATGACAAGTCTAGTGAGAGACCGCTGAACATTTCAGAATGACAAGGTTGATGGCCTCTGAGTACCAAATAGCAGAGTAACAAGCCATAGTACACCCTGAGCATTGCGAAATGACAAGTCTAGTGAGAGACCGCTGAGCATTTCGGAATGACAAGGTTGATGGCCTCTGAGTACCAAGTAGCAGGGTACCAAGCCTGGAGTACCCTCTGAGCACTTCCGAATGACAAGTCTAGTGAGAGACCGCTGAACATTTCAGAATGACAAGGTTGATGGCCTCTGAGTACCAAATAGCAGGGTAACAAGCCATAGTACCCCCTGAACATTGCGAAATGACAAGTCTAGTAAGAGACCGCTGAGCATTTCGGAATGACAAGGTTGATGGCCTCTGAGTACCAAATAGCAGGGTAACATGCCATAGTACCCCCTGAGCATTGCGAAATGACAAGTCTAGTGAGAGACCGCTGAACATTTCAGAATGACAAGGTTGATGGCCTCTGAGTACCAAATAGCAGGGTAACAAGCCATAGTACCCCCTGAGCATTGCGAAATGATCAGTCTAGTGAGAGACCGCTGAGCATTTCGGAATGACAAGGTTGATGGCCTCTGAGTACCAAATAGCAGGGTAACATGCCATAGTACCCCCTGAGCATTGCGAAATGACAAGTCTAGTGAGAGACCGCTGAACATTTCAGAATGACAAGGTTGATGGCCTCTGAGTACCAAATAGCAGAGTAACAAGCCATAGTACCCCCTGAGCATTGCGAAATGACAAGTCTAGTGAGAGACCGCTGATCATTTCGGAATGACAAGGTTGATGGCCTCTGAGTACCAAATAGCAAGGTAATAAAGCCATAGTACCTCCTGAGCATTGCGAAATGACAAGTCTAGTGAGAGACCGATGAACATTTCAGAATGACAAGGTTGATGGCCTCTGAGTACCAAATAGCAGAGTAACAAGCCATAGTACCCCCTGAGCATTGCGAAATGACAAGTCTAGTGAGAGACCGCTGAGCATTTCGGAATGACAAGGTTGAAGGCCTCTGAGTACCAAATAGCAGGGTAACAAGCCATAGTACCCCCTGAGCATTGCGAAATGACAAGTCCAGTGAGAGACCGCTGAGTATTTCGGCAGTCTAGTGAGAGACCGCTGAGCATTTCGGAATGACAAGGTTGATGGCCTCTGAGTACCAAATAGCAAGGTAACAAGCCATAGTACCCCCTGAGCATTGCGAAATGACAAGTCTAGTGAGAGACCGCTGAGCATTTCGGAATGACAAGGTTGATGGCCTCTGAGTACCAAGTAGCAGGGTACCAATTTTGGAGTACCCTCTGAGCACTTCCGAATGACAAGTCTAGTGAGAGACCGCTGAACATTTCCGAATGACAAGGTTGATGGCCTCTGAGTACCAAATAGCAGAGTAATAAGCCATAGTACGCCCTGAGCATTGCGAAATGACAAGTCTAGTGAGAGACCGCTGAGTATTTCGGAATGACAATGTTGATAGCCTCTGAGTACCAAGTACAATATTAGGAGACGTATGTGTTTTTGTTTGATAGCAGGGTAACAAGCCATAGTACCCCCTGAGCATTGCGAAATGACAAGTCTAGTGAGAGACCGCTGAGCATTTCAGAATGACAAGGTTGATGGCCTCTGAGTACCAAATAGCAGGGTAACAAGCCATAGTACAACCTGAGCATTGCGAAATGACCAGTCTAGTGAGAGACCGCTGAGCATTTCGGAATGACAAGGTTGATGGCCTCTGAGTACCAAATAGCAAGGTAACAAGCCATAGTACCCCCTGAGCATTGCGAAATGACAAGTCTAGTGAGAAACCGCTGAGCATTTCGGAATGACAAGGTTGATGGCCTCTGAGTACCAAGTAGCAGAGTACCAAGTTTGGAGTACCCTCTGAGCACTTCCGAATGACAAGTCTAGTGAGAGACCGCTGAACATTTCCGAATGACAAGGTTGATGGCCTCTGAGTACCAAATAGCAGGGTAACAAGCCATAGTACCCCCTGAGCATTGCGAAATGACAAGTCTAGTAATAGACCGCTGAGCATTTCGGAATGACAAGGTTGATAGCCTCTGAGTACCAAATAGCAGGGTAATAAGCCATAGTACCCCCTGAGCATTGCGAAATGACAAGTCTAGTGAGAGACCGCTGAGTATTTCGGAATGACAAGGTTGATGGACTCTGAGTACCAAGTACAATATTAGGAGACGTATGTGTTTTTGTTTGATAGCAGGGTAAGAAGCCATAGTACCCCCTGAGCATTGCGAAATGATAAGTCTAGTGAGAGACCGCTGAGCATTTCAGAATGACAAGGTTGATGGCCTCTGAGTACCAAATAGCAGGGTAACAAGCCATAGTACCCCCTGAGCATTGCGAAATGATAAGTCTAGTGAGAGACCGCTGAGCATTTCAGAATGACAAGGTTGATGGCGTCTGAGTACCAAATAGCAAGGTAACAAGCCATAGTACCCCCTGAGCATTGCGAAATGACAAGTCTAGTGAGAGACCGCTGAGCATTTCGGAATGACAAGGTTGATGGCCTCTGAGTACCAAGTAGCAGGTTACCAAGCCTGGAGTACCCTCTGAGCACTTCCGAATGACAAGTCTAGTAAGAGACCGCTGAACATTTCAGAATGACAAGGTTGATGGCCTCTGAGTACCACATACAATATTAGGAGACGTATGTGTTTTTGTTTGATAAGGGTAACAAGCCATAGTACCCCCTGAGCATTGCAAAATGACAAGTCTAGTGAGAGACCGCTAAACATTTCAGAATGACCAGGTTGATGGCCTTTGAGTACCAAATAGCAGAGTAACAAGCCATAGTACCCCCTGAGCATTGCGAAATGACAAGTCTAGTGAGAGACCGCTGAGCATTTCGGAATGACAAGGTTGATGGCCTCTGAGTACCAAATAGCAGGGTAACAAGCCATAGTACCCCCTGAGCATTGCGAAATGACAAGTCTTGTGAGAGACCGCTGAGTATTTCGGAATAACAAGGTTGATGGCTTCTGAGTACCAAGTACAATATTAGGAGACGTATGTGTTTTTGTTTGATAGCAGGGTAACAAGCCATAGTACCCCCTGAGCATTGCGAAATGACAAGTCTAGTGAGAGACCGCTGAGCATTTCAGAATGACAAGGTTGATGGCCTCTGAGTACCAAATAGCAGGGTAACAAGCCATAGTACAACCTGAGCATTGCGAAATGACCAGTCTAGTGAGAGACCGCTGAGCATTTCGGAATGACACGGTTGATGGCCTCTGAGTACCAAATAGCAAGGTAACAAGCCATAGTACCCCCTGAGCATTGCGAAATGACAAGTCTAGTGAGAAACCGCTGAGCATTTCGGAATGACAAGGTTGATGGCCTCTGAGTACCAAGTAGCAGAGTACCAAGTTTGGAGTACCCTCTGAGCACTTCCGAATGACAAGTCTAGTGAGAGACCGCTGAACATTTCCGAATGACAAGGTTGATGGCCTCTGAGTACCAAATAGCAGGGTAACAAGCCATAGTACCCCCTGAGCATTGCGAAATGACAAGTCTAGTAATAGACCGCTGAGCATTTCGGAATGACAAGGTTGATAGCCTCTGAGTACCAAATAGCAGGGTAACAAGCCATAGTACCCCCTGAGCATTGCGAAATGACCAGTCTAGTGAGAGACCGCTGAGCATTTCGGAATGACAAGGTTGATGGCCTCTGAGTACCAAATAGCAAGGTAACAAGCCATAGTACCCCCTGAGCATTGCGAAATGACAAGTCTAGTGAGAGACCGCTGAGCATTTCGGAATGACAAGGTTGATGGCCTCTGAGTACCAAGTAGCAGGGTACCAATTTTGGAGTACCCTCTGAGCACTTCCGAATGACAAGTCTAGTGAGAGACCGCTGAACATTTCCGAATGACAAGGTTGATGGCCTCTGAGTACCAAATAGCAGAGTAATAAGCCATAGTACGCCCTGAGCATTGCGAAATGACAAGTCTAGTGAGAGACCGCTGAGTATTTCGGAATGACAATGTTGATAGCCTCTGAGTACCAAGTACAATATTAGGAGACGTATGTGTTTTTGTTTGATAGCAGGGTAACAAGCCATAGTACCCCCTGAGCATTGCGAAATGACAAGTCTAGTGAGAGACCGCTGAGCATTTCGGAATGACAAGGTTGATGGCCTCTGAGTGCCAAATAGCAGGGTAACAAGCCATAGTACCCCCTGAGCATTGCGAAATGACAAGTCTAGTGAGAGACCGCTGAGTATTTCGGAATGACAAGGTTGATGGACTCTGAGTACCAAGTACAATATTAGGAGACGCATGTGTTTTTGTTTGATAGCAGGGTAACAAGCCATAGTACCCCTGAGCATTGCGAAATGACAAGTCTAGTGAGAGACCGCTGAGCATTTCAGAATGACAAGGTTGATGGCCTCTGAGTACCAAATAGCAGGGTAACAAGCCATAGTACCCCCTGAGCATTGCGAAATGACAAGTCTAGTGAGAGACCGCTGAACATTTCAGAATGACAAGGTTGATGGCCTCTGAGTACCAAATAGCAGAGTAACAAGCCATAGTACACCCTGAGCATTGCGAAATGACAAGTCTAGTGAGAGACCGCTGAGCATTTCGGAATGACAAGGTTGATGGCCTCTGAGTACCAAGTAGCAGGGTACCAAGCCTGGAGTACCCTCTGAGCACTTCCGAATGACAAGTCTAGTGAGAGACCGCTGAACATTTCAGAATGACAAGGTTGATGGCCTCTGAGTACCAAATAGCAGGGTAACAAGCCATAGTACCCCCTGAACATTGCGAAATGACAAGTCTAGTAAGAGACCGCTGAGCATTTCGGAATGACAAGGTTGATGGCCTCTGAGTACCAAATAGCAGGGTAACATGCCATAGTACCCCCTGAGCATTGCGAAATGACAAGTCTAGTGAGAGACCGCTGAACATTTCAGAATGACAAGGTTGATGGCCTCTGAGTACCAAATAGCAGGGTAACAAGCCATAGTACCCCCTGAGCATTGCGAAATGATCAGTCTAGTGAGAGACCGCTGAGCATTTCGGAATGACAAGGTTGATGGCCTCTGAGTACCAAATAGCAGGGTAACATGCCATAGTACCCCCTGAGCATTGCGAAATGACAAGTCTAGTGAGAGACCGCTGAACATTTCAGAATGACAAGGTTGATGGCCTCTGAGTACCAAATAGCAGAGTAACAAGCCATAGTACCCCCTGAGCATTGCGAAATGACAAGTCTAGTGAGAGACCGCTGATCATTTCGGAATGACAAGGTTGATGGCCTCTGAGTACCAAATAGCAAGGTAATAAAGCCATAGTACCTCCTGAGCATTGCGAAATGACAAGTCTAGTGAGAGACCGATGAACATTTCAGAATGACAAGGTTGATGGCCTCTGAGTACCAAATAGCAGAGTAACAAGCCATAGTACCCCCTGAGCATTGCGAAATGACAAGTCTAGTGAGAGACCGCTGAGCATTTCGGAATGACAAGGTTGATGGCCTCTGAGTACCAAATAGCAGGGTAACAAGCCATAGTACCCCCTGAGCATTGCGAAATGACAAGTCCAGTGAGAGACCGCTGAGTATTTCGGAATGACAAGGTTGATGGCCTCTGAGTACCACATACAATATTAGGAGACGTATGTGTTTTTGTTTGATAAGGGTAACAAGCCATAGTACCCCCTGAGCATTGCAAACTGACAAGTCTAGTGAGAGACCGCTAAACATTTCAGAATGACCAGGTTGATGGCCTTTGAGTACCAAATAGCAGAGTAACAAGCCATAGTACCCCCTGAGCATTGCGAAATGACAAGTCTAGTGAGAGACCGCTGAGCATTTCGGAATGACAAGGTTGATGGCCTCTGAGTACCAAATAGCAGGGTAACAAGCCATAGTACCCCCTGAGCATTGCGAAATGACAAGTCTTGTGAGAGACCGCTGAGTATTTCGGAATAACAAGGTTGATGGCTTCTGAGTACCAAGTACAATATTAGGAGACGTATGTGTTTTTGTTTGATAGCAGGGTAACAAGCCATAGTACCCCCTGAGCATTGCGAAATGACAAGTCTAGTGAGAGACCGCTGAGCATTTCAGAATGACAAGGTTGATGGCCTCTGAGTACCAAATAGCAGGGTAACAAGCCATAGTACAACCTGAGCATTGCGAAATGACCAGTCTAGTGAGAGACCGCTGAGCATTTCGGAATGACAAGGTTGATGGCCTCTGAGTACCAAATAGCAAGGTAACAAGCCATAGTACCCCCTGAGCATTGCGAAATGACAAGTCTAGTGAGAAACCGCTGAGCATTTCGGAATGACAAGGTTGATGGCCTCTGAGTACCAAGTAGCAGAGTACCAAGTTTGGAGTACCCTCTGAGCACTTCCGAATGACAAGTCTAGTGAGAGACCGCTGAACATTTCCGAATGACAAGGTTGATGGCCTCTGAGTACCAAATAGCAGGGTAACAAGCCATAGTACCCCCTGAGCATTGCGAAATGACAAGTCTAGTAATAGACCGCTGAGCATTTCGGAATGACAAGGTTGATAGCCTCTGAGTACCAAATAGCAGGGTAATAAGCCATAGTACCCCCTGAGCATTGCGAAATGACAAGTCTAGTGAGAGACCGCTGAGTATTTCGGAATGACAAGGTTGATGGACTCTGAGTACCAAGTACAATATTAGGAGACGTATGTGTTTTTGTTTGATAGCAGGGTAAGAAGCCATAGTACCCCCTGAGCATTGCGAAATGATAAGTCTAGTGAGAGACCGCTGAGCATTTCAGAATGACAAGGTTGATGGCCTCTGAGTACCAAATAGCAGGGTAACAAGCCATAGTACCCCCTGAGCATTGCGAAATGATAAGTCTAGTGAGAGACCGCTGAGCATTTCAGAATGACAAGGTTGATGGCGTCTGAGTACCAAATAGCAAGGTAACAAGCCATAGTACCCCCTGAGCATTGCGAAATGACAAGTCTAGTGAGAGACCGCTGAGCATTTCGGAATGACAAGGTTGATGGCCTCTGAGTACCAAGTAGCAGGTTACCAAGCCTGGAGTACCCTCTGAGCACTTCCGAATGACAAGTCTAGTAAGAGACCGCTGAACATTTCAGAATGACAAGGTTGATGGCCTCTGAGTACCACATACAATATTAGGAGACGTATGTGTTTTTGTTTGATAAGGGTAACAAGCCATAGTACCCCCTGAGCATTGCAAAATGACAAGTCTAGTGAGAGACCGCTAAACATTTCAGAATGACCAGGTTGATGGCCTTTGAGTACCAAATAGCAGAGTAACAAGCCATAGTACCCCCTGAGCATTGCGAAATGACAAGTCTAGTGAGAGACCGCTGAGCATTTCGGAATGACAAGGTTGATGGCCTCTGAGTACCAAATAGCAGGGTAACAAGCCATAGTACCCCCTGAGCATTGCGAAATGACAAGTCTTGTGAGAGACCGCTGAGTATTTCGGAATAACAAGGTTGATGGCTTCTGAGTACCAAGTACAATATTAGGAGACGTATGTGTTTTTGTTTGATAGCAGGGTAACAAGCCATAGTACCCCCTGAGCATTGCGAAATGACAAGTCTAGTGAGAGACCGCTGAGCATTTCAGAATGACAAGGTTGATGGCCTCTGAGTACCAAATAGCAGGGTAACAAGCCATAGTACAACCTGAGCATTGCGAAATGACCAGTCTAGTGAGAGACCGCTGAGCATTTCGGAATGACACGGTTGATGGCCTCTGAGTACCAAATAGCAAGGTAACAAGCCATAGTACCCCCTGAGCATTGCGAAATGACAAGTCTAGTGAGAAACCGCTGAGCATTTCGGAATGACAAGGTTGATGGCCTCTGAGTACCAAGTAGCAGAGTACCAAGTTTGGAGTACCCTCTGAGCACTTCCGAATGACAAGTCTAGTGAGAGACCGCTGAACATTTCCGAATGACAAGGTTGATGGCCTCTGAGTACCAAATAGCAGGGTAACAAGCCATAGTACCCCCTGAGCATTGCGAAATGACAAGTCTAGTAATAGACCGCTGAGCATTTCGGAATGACAAGGTTGATAGCCTCTGAGTACCAAATAGCAGGGTAATAAGCCATAGTACCCCCTGAGCATTGCGAAATGACAAGTCTAGTGAGAGACCGCTGAGTATTTCGGAATGACAAGGTTGATGGACTCTGAGTACCAAGTACAATATTAGGAGACGTATGTGTTTTTGTTTGATAGCAGGGTAAGAAGCCATAGTACCCCCTGAGCATTGCGAAATGATAAGTCTAGTGAGAGACCGCTGAGCATTTCAGAATGACAAGGTTGATGGCCTCTGAGTACCAAATAGCAGGGTAACAAGCCATAGTACCCCCTGAGCATTGCGAAATGACAAGTCTTGTGAGAGACCGCTGAGTATTTCGGAATAACAAGGTTGATGGCTTCTGAGTACCAAGTACAATATTAGGAGACGTATGTGTTTTTGTTTGATAGCAGGGTAACAAGCCATAGTACCCCCTGAGCATTGCGAAATGACAAGTCTAGTGAGAGACCGCTGAGCATTTCAGAATGACAAGGTTGATGGCCTCTGAGTACCAAATAGCAGGGTAACAAGCCATAGTACCCCCTGAGCATTGCGAAATGACAAGTCTAGTGAGAGACCGCTGAGCATTTCAGAATGACAAGGTTGATGGCCTCTGAGTACCAAATAGCAAGGTAACAAGCCATAGTACCCCCTGAGCATTGCGAAATGACAAGTCTAGTGAGAAACCGCTGAGCATTTCGGAATGACAAGGTTGATGGCCTCTGAGTACCAAGTAGCAGAGTACCAAGTTTGGAGTACCCTCTGAGCACTTCCGAATGACAAGTCTAGTGAGAGACCGCTGAACATTTCCGAATGACAAGGTTGATGGCCTCTGAGTACCAAATAGCAGGGTAACAAGCCATAGTACCCCCTGAGCATTGCGAAATGACAAGTCTAGTAATAGACCGCTGAGCATTTCGGAATGACAAGGTTGATAGCCTCTGAGTACCAAATAGCAGGGTAATAAGCCATAGTACCCCCTGAGCATTGCGAAATGACAAGTCTAGTGAGAGACCGCTGAGTATTTCGGAATGACAAGGTTGATGGACTCTGAGTACCAAGTACAATATTAGGAGACGTATGTGTTTTTGTTTGATAGCAGGGTAAGAAGCCATAGTACCCCCTGAGCATTGCGAAATGATAAGTCTAGTGAGAGACCGCTGAGCATTTCAGAATGACAAGGTTGATGGCCTCTGAGTACCAAATAGCAGGGTAACAAGCCATAGTACCCCCTGAGCATTGCGAAATGATAAGTCTAGTGAGAGACCGCTGAGCATTTCAGAATGACAAGGTTGATGGCGTCTGAGTACCAAATAGCAAGGTAACAAGCCATAGTACCCCCTGAGCATTGCGAAATGACAAGTCTAGTGAGAGACCGCTGAGCATTTCGGAATGACAAGGTTGATGGCCTCTGAGTACCAAGTAGCAGGGTACCAAGCCTGGAGTACCCTCTGAGCACTTCCGAATGACAAGTCTAGTAAGAGACCGCTGAACATTTCAGAATGACATGGTTGATGGCCTCTGAGTACCAAATAGCAGGGTAACAAGCCATAGTACCCCCTAAGCATTGCGAAATGACAAGTCTAGTGAGAGACCGCTAAGCATTTCGGAATGACAAGGTTGATGGCCTCTGAGTACCAAATAGCAGGGTAATAAGCCATAGTACCCCCTGAGCATTGCGAAATGACTAGTCTAGTGAGAGACCGCTGAACATTTCATAATGACAAGGTTGATGGCCTCTGAGTGCCAAATAGCAGGGTAACAAGCCATAGTACCCCCTGAGCAGTGGGAAATGACAAGTCTAGTGAGAGACCGCTGAGCATTTCAGAATGACAAGGTTGATGGCCTCTGAGTACCAAATAGCAGGGTAACAAGCCATAGTACCCCCTGAACATTGCGAAATGACAAGTCTAGTAAGAGACCGCTGAGCATTTCGGAATGACAAGGTTGATGGCCTCTGAGTACCAAATAGCAGGGTAACATGCCATAGTACCCCCTGAGCATTGCGAAATGACAAGTCTAGTGAGAGACCGCTGAACATTTCATAATGACAAGGTTGATGGCCTCTGAGTGCCAAATAGCAGGGTAACAAGCCATAGTACCCCCTGAACATTGCGAAATGACAAGTCTAGTAAGAGACCGCTGAGCATTTCAGAATGACAAGGTTGATGGCCTCTGAGTACCAAATAGCAGGGTAACAAGCCATAGTACCCCCTGAACATTGCGAAATGACAAGTCTAGTAAGAGACCGCTGAGCATTTCGGAATGACAAGGTTGATGGCCTCTGAGTACCAAATAGCAGGGTAACATGCCATAGTACCCCCTGAGCATTGCGAAATGACAAGTCTAGTGAGAGACCGCTGAACATTTCAGAATGACAAGGTTGATGGCCTCTGAGTACCAAATAGCAGGGTAACAAGCCATAGTACCCCCTGAGCATTGCGAAATGATCAGTCTAGTGAGAGACCGCTGAGCATTTCGGAATGACAAGGTTGATGGCCTCTGAGTACCAAATAGCAGGGTAACATGCCATAGTACCCCCTGAGCATTGCCAAATGACAAGTCTAGTGAGAGACCGCTGAACATTTCAGAATGACAAGGTTGATGGCCTCTGAGTACCAAATAGCAGGGTAACAAGCCATAGTACCCCCTGAACATTGCGAAATGACAAGTCTAGTAAGAGACCGCTGAGCATTTCGGAATGACAAGGTTGATGGCCTCTGAGTACCAAATAGCAGGGTAACATGCCATAGTACCCCCTGAGCATTGCGAAATGACAAGTCTAGTGAGAGACCGCTGAACATTTCAGAATGCCAAGGTTGATGGCCTCTGAGTACCAAATAGCAGGGTAAAAAGCCATAGTACCCCCTGAGCATTGCGAAATGATCAGTCTAGTGAGAGACCGCTGAGCATTTCGGAATGACAAGGTTGATGGCCTCTGAGTACCAAATAGCAGGGTAACATGCCATAGTACCCCCTGAGCATTGCGAAATGACAAGTCTAGTGAGAGACCGCTGAACATTTCAGAATGACAAGGTTGATGGCCTCTGAGTACCAAATAGCAGAGTAACAAGCCATAGTACCCCCTGAGCATTGCGAAATGACAAGTCTAGTGAGAGACCGCTGAGCATTTCGGAATGACAAGGTTGATGGCCTCTGAGTACCAAATAGCAAGGTAATAAAGCCATAGTACCTCCTGAGCATTGCGAAATGACAAGTCTAGTGAGAGACCGATGAACATTTCAGAATGACAAGGTTGATGGCCTCTGAGTACCAAATAGCAGAGTAACAAGCCATAGTACCCCCTGAGCATTGCGAAATGACAAGTCTAGTGAGAGGCCGCTGAGCATTTCGGAATGACAAGGTTGATGGCCTCTGAGTACCAAATAGCAGGGTAACAAGCCATAGTACCCCCTGAGCATTGCGAAATGACAAGTCTAGTGAGAGACCGCTGAGTATTTCGGAATGACAATGTTGATGGCCTCTGAGTACCACATACAATATTAGGAGACGTATGTGTTTTTGTTTGATAAGGGTAACAAGCCATAGTACCCCCTGAGCATTGCAAAATGACAAGTCTAGTGAGAGACCGCTAAACATTTCAGAATGACAAGGTTGATGGCCTTTGAGTACCAAATAGCAGAGTAACAAGCCATAGTACCCCCTGAGCATTGCGAAATGACAAGTCTAGTGAGAGACCGCTGAGCATTTCGGAATGACAAGGTTGATATCCTCTGAGTACCAAATAGCAGGGTAACAAGCCATAGTACCCCCTGAGCATTGCAAAATGACAAGTCTAGTGAGAGACCGCTAAACATTTCAGAATGACAAGGTTGATGGCCTTTGAGTACCAAATAGCAGGGTAACAAGCCATAGTACCCCCTGAGCATTGCGAAATGACAAGTCTAGTGAGAGACCGCTGAGTATTTCGGAATAACAAGGTTGATGGCTTCTGAGTACCAAGTACAATATTAGGAGACGTATGTGTTTTTGTTTGATAGCAGGGTAACAAGCCATAGTACGCCCTGAGCATTGCGAAATGACAAGTCTAGTGAGAGACAGCTGAGCATTTCAGAATGACAAGGTTGATGGCCTCTGAGTACCAAATAGCAGGGTAACAAGCCATAGTACCCCCTGAGCATTGCGAAATGACAAGTCTAGTGAGAGACCGCTGAGCATTTCGGAATGACAAGGTTGATGGCCTCTGAGTACCAAGTAGCAGGGTACCAAGTTTGGAGTACCCTCTGAGCACTTCCGAATGACAAGTCTAGTGAGAGACCGCTGAACATTTCCGAATGACAAGGTTGATGGCCTCTGAGTACCAAATAGCAGGGTAACAAGCCATAGTACCCCCTGAGCATTGCGAAATGACAAGTCTAGTAATAGACCGCTGAGCATTTCGGAATGACAAGGTTGATAGCCTCTGAGTACCAAATAGCAGGGTAATAAGCCATAGTACCCCCTGAGCATTGCGAAATGACAAGTCTAGTGAGAGACCGCTGAGTATTTCGGAATGACAAGGTTGATGGCCTCTGAGTACCAAGTACAATATTAGGAGACGTATGTGTTTTTGTTTGATAGCAGGGTAACAAGCCATAGTACCCCCTGAGCATTGCGAAATGATAATTCTAGTGAGAGACCGCTGAGCATTTCAGAATGACAAGGTTGATGGCCTCTGAGTACCAAATAGCAGGGTAACAAGCCATAGTACTCCCTGAGCATTGCGAAATGATAAGTCTAGTGAGAGACCGCTGAGCATTTCAGAATGACAAGGTTGATGGCGTCTGAGTACCAAATAGCAAGGTAACAAGCCATAGTACCCCCTGAGCATTGCGAAATGACTAGTCTAGTGAGAGACCGCTGAACATTTCATAATGACAAGGTTGATAGCCTCTGAGTACCAAGTAGCAGGGTACCAAGCCTGGAGTACCCTCTGAGCACTTCCGAATGACAAGTCTAGTAAGAGACCGCTGAACATTTCAGAATGACATGGTTGATGGCCTCTGAGTACCAAATAGCAGGGTAACAAGCCATAGTACCCCCTGAGCAGTGCGAAATGACAAGTCTAGTGAGAGACCGCTGAGCATTTCAGAATGACAAGGTTGATGGCCTCTGAGTACCAAATAGCAGGGTAACAAGCCATAGTACCCCCTGAGAATTGCAAAATGACCAGTCTAGTGAGAGACCGCTGAGCATTTCGGAATGACAAGGTTGATGGCCTCTGAGTACCAAGTAGCAGGGTACCTAGCCTTGAGTACCCTCTGAGCACTTCCGAATGACAAGTCTAGTGAGAGACCGCTGAACATTTCAGAATGACAAGGTTGATGGCCTCTGAGTACCAATTAGCAGGGTAACAAACCATAGTACCCCCTGAGCATTGCGAAATGACCAGTCTAGTGAGGGACCGCTGAGCATTTCGGAATGACAAGGTTGATGGCCTCTGAGGACCAAATAGCAAGGTAACAAGCCATAGTACCCCCTGAGCATTGCGAAATGACAAGTCTAGTGAGAGACCGCTGAGCATTTCGGAATGACAAGGTTGATGGCCTCTGAGTACCAAGTAGCAGGGTTCCAAGCCTGGAGTACCCTCTGAGCACTTCCGAATGACAAGTCTAGTGAGAGACCGCTGAACATTTCAGAATGACAAGGTTGATGGCCTCTGAGTACCAAATAGCAGGGTAACAAGCCATAGTACCCCCTGAGCATTGCGAAATGACAAGTCTAGTGAGAGACCGCTGAGCATTTCGGAATGACAAGGTTGATGGCCTCTGAGTACCAAATAGCAGGGTAATAAGCCATAGTACCCCCTGAGCATTGCGAAATGACAAGTCTAGTGAGAGACCGCTGAGCATTTCAGAATGACAAGGTTGATGGCCTCTGAGTACCAAATAGCAGGGTAACAAGCCATAGTACCCCCTGAGCATTGCGAAATGACCAGTCTAGTGAGAGACCGCTGAGCATTTCGGAATGACAAGGTTGATGGCCTCTGAGTACCAAGTAGCAGGGTACCTAGCCTGGAGTACCCTCTGAGCACTTCCGAATGACAAGTCTAGTGAGAGACCGCTGAACATTTCAGAATGACAAGGTTGATGGCCTCTGAGTACCAAATAGCAGGGTAACAAGCCATAGTACCCCCTGAGCATTGCGAAATGACCAGTCTAGTGAGAGACCGCTGAGCATTTCGGAATGACAAGGTTGATGGCCTCTGAGTACCAAATAGCAAGGTAACAAGCCATAGTACCCCCTGAGCATTGCGAAATGACAAGTCTAGTGAGAGACCGCTGAGCATTTCGGAATGACAAGGTTGATGGCCTCTGAGTACCAAGTAGCAGGGTACTAAGCCTGGAGTACCCTCTCAGCACTTCCGAATGACAGGTCTAGTGAGCGACCGCTGAACATTTCAGAATGACAATATTGATGGCCTCTGAGTACCAAATAGCAGGGTAACAAGCCATAGTACCCCCTGAGCATTGCGAAATGACAAGTCTAGTGAGAGACAGCTGAGCATTTCGGAATGACAAGGTTGATGGCCTCTGAGTACCAAATAGCTGGGTAATAAGCCATAGTACCCCCTGAGCATTGCGAAATGACAAGTCTAGTGAGAGACCGCTGAACATTTCATAATGGCAAGGTTGATGGCCTCTGAGTGCCAAATAGCAGGGTAACAAGCCATACTACCCCCTGAGCATTGCGAAATGACAAGTCTAATGTGAGACCGTTGAGAATTTCGGAATGACAAGGTTGATGGCCTTTGAGTACCAAGTAGCAGGGTAACAAGCCATAGTACCCCCTGAGCATTGCGAAATGACAAGTCTAGTGAGAGACCGCTGAGTATTTCGGAATGACAAGGTTGATGGCCTCTGAGTACCAAGTACAATATTAGGAGACGTATGTGTTTTTGTTTGATAGCAGGGTAACAAGCCATAGTACCCCTGAGCATTGCGAAATGACAAGTCTAGTGAGAGACCGCTGAGCATTTCAGAATGACAAGGTTGATGGCCTCTGAGTACCAAATAGCAGGGTAACAAGCCATAGTACCCCCTGAGCATTGCGAAATGACCAGTCTAGTGAGAGACCGCTGAGCATTTCGGAATGACAAGGTTGATGGCCTCTGAGTACCAAGTAGCAGGGTACCAAGCCTGGAGTACCCTCTGAGCACTTCCGAATGGCAAGTCTAGTGAGAGACCGCTGAACATTTCAGAATGACAAGGTTGATAGCCTCTGAGTACCAAATAGCAGGGTAACAAGCCATAGTACCCCCTGAGCATTGCGAAATGACAAGTCTAGTGAGAGACCGCTGAGCATTTCGGAATGACAAGGTTGATGGCCTCTGAGTACCAAATAGCAGGGTAACAAGCCATAGTACCCCCTGAGCATTGCGAAATGACAAGTCTAGTGAGAGACCGCTGAGTATTTCGGAATGACAAGGTTGATGGCCTCTGAGTACCAAGTACAATATTAGGAGACGTATGTGTTTTTGTTTGATAGCAGGGTAACAAGCCATAGTACCCCCTGAGCATTGCGAAATGACAAGTCTAGTGAGAGACCGCTGAGCATTTCAGAATGACAAGGTTGATGGCCTCTGAGTACCAAATAGCAGGGTAACAAGCCATAGTATCCCCTGAGCATTGCGAAATGACCAGTCTCGTGAGAGACCGCTGAGCATTTCGGAATGACAAGGTTGATGGCCTCTGAGTACCAGGTAGCAGGGTACCAAGCCTGGAGTAACCTCTGAGCACTTCCGAATGACAAGTCTAGGTAGAGACTTCTGCGCATTGCGAAGTGACAAGGTTGATGGCCTCTGAGTACCAAGTATAATGTTGGAGACGTGTATGTTTTGGACATATGTTGACAGGGTAAATGTTTGAGAGTTGAAAAACTGATGATTGTGATAACTGTGTCCTCTGAGCACTATGGTGGGAAGACAAGTCAGTTCGACACGTGTGAATGATAAGTTTTTAAGTACCTGACATGAGTTACTAAGGTGTGTGTACGGCGAAGCACGAGCCGTACTATGTTATTTGTTTAGCAGATCTGGGTTTTTCGAGAGCGTAAAATAGTTCAGAATTGGCCGTGTTAGCTTCCAGACGAATTCTAGCCTCTAGGCGGATTCTCAGCTCCTCGTCGGTGTCGATTTCATCACCCATGGGTCACCGATGACATTAATTAGTCATAAACTGTCTGCAGCCGACTGCCCTTATGAAAGCAATATTGTATTATAAATTCGAAGGCGTTGTGTGAGCGGGCAGATTCGACTCGTAGGCCGGCCCAAGTGCCGGTGCAGAGAGCATTGTATGACTTAAATACGGTGTAATTCACTTATTAATAAAGCTGGTGCGATACTTTGTTTTAATTGACGCTTTTATGAATTGTTTTCGCTAACAGGTATATTGTAGAGGGAGGTAGTCTACCATAGCGTCCAGAAGAGGGATCTTGTCGACGGCCTCCTTCAGAATGCGGGTATGCCTGCCTCCCTTGCCTGCTGTGTGCCACAGCCCTTTGTAGCGCAGCTTCAAGGCGGTCCTTACGGCTACTTCCTCCACAAAAAGATCAAGTGGTGGAAGGCATAAGATCACCTCTAAAGTGGCCGTAGGGGTTGAGCGTATAGCACCTGTAGAACTAAGACAAACAAGACGTTGCACATGTCCTAGTTTACTTACAAGTACTCCATAACATAGCATGGGCCTAATCACGGCAGTATACAGCCACAAGGTAATTCGGGGGGAGAGTCCCCAGGATTTACCTAAAGCGCGGCGACACTGCCAGAATGCCATGCATGCTTTTTCAGTTTTAGCTTTTAAATGTTTCTCCCAATTCAGCTGTGTGTCAAAAATAACCCCCAAGTATTTGACATTGTCTGAAAAGCTAAGAGAAGTATTGAATAGGAGAGGTCTACGTAAAGGTCCCACCTTCCTTTTTTTATGAAAAGTTCCATTTCTGTCTTTGAAGGATTGACAGAGAGGGACTGTTCATTACACTATGTTTCCGTTATTCGAAGAGCTGTCTGCATCAAGTTACAGAGCTTGCCCTCGAACTTTCCAGTAATGAGGATGACGATGTCATCCGCATATCCAGTAGTATAGAATCCAGCATCATTGAGCGTGCTTAGAAGCCTGTCCACCACTGTATTCCACAGTAGTTGAGACAGAACCCCACCTTGCGGACAGCCCTTCTTCACAACACCTCCAATGGAGTGGTCTCCTATATTAAACTGTACTGCTCTCATCGTAAGCATGTGTTTTATCCATTCACAAAGAGTGGGTGCCACACCATGCCTGCGTAAGGCAGAGTTAATGCTCTCAAAGGAAGCCTTGTCGAAGGCTCCTTCAATATCAATGAAAACTCCCAGAGTGGACATTTTATTGTCCAGCGATCTCTCAATACGGTTCACTACAGCACGTAGCGCCGATTCAGTAGATCTTCCTGATATATAGGCATGTTGGTTCAGCTGCAATGGGTGTAAAGCCAGCACCCTTTCCCGTATTTCTCTGTCACAAAGTCTTTCAAGCGTCTTTAGTAAGAAGGATGTGAGACTAATGGGACGATATGATTTGGCCTGGGTATAATCCGTAGCCCTGGTTTAGGTATAAAAACTACCTTCACTTTTCTCCAGCTCTCCGGTATATATCGAAACGCGATATATGCCCGGTAGATGCGCACCAGGTGAACAAGCATCAGGTCCAGTCCCCATTGTACTAGGGCTGGAAAGATACCGTGCACTCCTGGCGACTTGAAGGGAAGAAAGGAGTTTATAGCCCAGGTTACCTTGTCACCCCGTACAACCCGTTTTGCCACATTCCAATCCTCCTCCGAGGGAGGTGGGATGTTGGGTCTTGGCCATACACTGTCAGGGGTGACAATACAGCCTGGAAAATGCGTTTGAATTAGGACTTCCGCTGTCACTTCGGGTTTGATTGTAAAAGAACCATCCCCTCGCCTGAGACAGCCTGGCTGTTGGTTTGGATCCTTAGAAAGGATTTTCTTCAACCGAGCCGCGGAGGCAGTGGTCTCTATGGAGCATCAGAACGTTTTCCAAGGGTCCCTCTGTCTCTGGCGGATTTCGTTTTTATATAGTTGTTTTTGGTTTTTATAGACCTCCGAGTCACTAGTAATTCTAGTTCTTTTTGCTTTGTTAACGAGTTTGCGTAATGTTGATTTCATTCTGTCCAGTTTCGGACACCACCTGGAGGTTGTGCGACTCTCTTTGGATGTCTTCAAGGGGCATGACGATTCGTAAGATTGTAGGATCGAGTTCTGCAGGATATCCACACTGATTTGCAAGTCCTCTGCCTGATCAATCTTTTCTGGGAAAACCGAAACCACCAGATGAGTTTCCAGATCTGTCTTGTAAGATAGTCTGTCAGTCCGCCTAGGGTTTCGATATTGTTTGGTTGAGCTATAGTTCCAGATAATTTGAAACAAAGCCATCTGTGGTCTGACATAGACACAACAGGTGATACCTGCCAGCCCACAATATTATTAGAAATATCTGAAGAGGCCAGAGTGACATCAATCACGGTCTGGCTACGCGTTGTGACAAAAGTTGGTTCACATCCACGGTTCAGTATTTCTAAGTTTGTACTTATTAAGTACTCAATTAAAAACCTACCTCGGGTGTTAATGCCACTGCTACTCCACGAAACGTGGTGAGCATTTGCATCACAGCCAATAATTAGGTTTTTGTTGTTCCTCTCACAGTAGTTCACCAATTCGATCAACTCCGAGCTAGGTGGAGGGTCAATTGAGTCACTGGGGAGGTATACCGATGCGAAAATGACATCTTCCTTCCCTCCGTTTATACTACAACTCATCTGTATCGCCGTAATATCACGCGTACAGAGCTTTGGCAATGCTTGGTACAGTAGATGCACGTCCTTGGTTTCTAATTGGTGCTATCAGTAAAAACAGTGCCATTACGGTACTAATCCACAGATCTTAGATTTTACAATCCAAGGCTCTTGTATTAATGCAACAGTGTCCTGATGGCTGTCGAGCTGTCTGCGTAGAGTAACAGCAGCCTCTCGACAGTGTTGCAGGTTAATTTGAATAATATTTAGTCCAGGTTGGGTGGACATGAGGTCGACAATAAATTATTCGGCCTAGGTGTCCGACCCAGACCCTAAAAGCATACTCATCAGTTCCCTTTCTTCCTCACAGAGAGTATCCATCTGGGTGGGGGGTTGTAAGCCTTCCTTTTCGGATAGCTGCTGTGGTAGCGGCGGCTCTCCTACTGGTGATGGAGGGGTCTCCGGGGACGCACCCTGATCTGCAACAGAAAGTGGGTTTAGGGGTATCCGTAGATGCACCTTGCCCTGAGGATTTGGAGTCTGGAGGTGCATCTCCAGGCCTCTGAATTTTTAATTTTAGAGTTGTAAACTAATAGTGCAGTTTACTACCTCTACCTTTGACTGCTGCTTCAGCCTCTTGGTTTGGCCCAAAAACTAGGAGTCTGCCAGCTGGCTCCTCCTTTTCGGCTGTGTTGAAGAGGGGCCAGTCCCCAACACCTATCCCGGGGTTCTGCACTGCCAGCCGGCGAGTAACAGTCTCCGTAGGTTCAGGTTTCCCTGGAATCCACAGAGCTGCCTTCGTCGGCCTGGGCAGCCAATCCACCTGGATGACACTGAGACGGGCGCCCTCCCATAAAGTGAGCAGGTTTGATACTGCTTCTGTTAGCAACTTCAGGGACTGGTCATCCTCGCAGGTGATTCGAAGAATCTCCCCGGAGTACTGCCAGCCCTTGAAAGTGGGTGCAGTTTTGCCTTCGGCTAGGGCAAACATGTGATTGTCCAGAGCCACTAGCAACTGGGCTTTCATTAGGTCCGCTAAGACCTGGGTGATTTTACCAAGGGCCCTTAGATCCACGTTGGCCATGTGAAGATGCCTCGTAAGGGCTTCTTTGTAACCACCTACCCTTTCAATTACTTTTTGGTCCGGCTTGACCTTCTTTTTCGGATTAGAGGTGGAGGGTGTGCTTCCATCCGATCTAATCCTTTTGCTTGTAGGTCTACCGGAACTAACCACCTTGGTGCTAGCTCTGGAAGCCAGTCCCTTGGTAGTGGTTGAGGATGACCCACGTCCCTTTCCACTTCTGTCTTTGATTTGGCCTTAACCTGCCACCTTAGGGTTAGCTTCAAGAGCCAGCCCTTGGGTGGAGGTAGAGGCAGTAGCGCCGGAGTTCTCTGCAGCTAAGCGAGCCTTCCTCCTGCGCTTCTGTTCGGCACCAGAAATCCTTTTCCTCTTTGGAAGTGTGTTGCTCCTCCTTCTCTATTTTTTGCAGCTGCTGTTATTTTTCAGGTTGAGCTCACCCTTCCGGCGGTCTGACCCGACGGAACAGCCGATTGATCGAGGTGGGTTAGTCTCGACCTCCCGTCTAAGTGAAATCAGGACCAAAGAGATGTGTTACTGCGCTCCAGGAAACCAAACCGTCCCAGAGGCAGCTCAATCCCCAGGATCACTTCAACCAACCACACGGGTCGCCTCGCAAGGCACAAATACGAGGGTAACCTAAGACCCTGTAAAATCCATTGAGCGGTCACAACTCAATGAAGAGGGGGGATGGTCCGCGGTGGCAGCTTCTGTTCCATCACATAGGAGTTTAGGCCCGGGATATCTCTACTAGCTAACCACTAACCTTGGTCCGGAGGACCTCGGTCTTTCTCCTATCCTCCACCTGGAGACGCGCTCGGTAGGTGTCCCAACGCCCGAGCAGTTATAGCTCTTAAACGAAAGCTTTCGTTTGATTTGAATAGGTTATAAACCGACACCTTTTGCAGCTGTTAGGAATGCGGCGGGATGTAATAAAATATCCCGGCGCATAACATAACGAAAGGCAAAAACTATGTTAAATTTATGACAGGGTGCTTAAGCGGATTTGGGAAACAAATAACCCAAACCGCCAACTAATTTAGTTTAGAATTTATTAGGTTGCGATTTCAACCAAAGAAATACGTGTTGAGGGCAGTTTCGAATACGCCGTGGGAAATCCCAATTTAAAACTTGATTGACAAAGGATTAAACAGTCATGGGTTTTGGAAGGGCAACCGCCAATTAAGGCAGCGCCGCTTTGGCAACGAAATTTAGATTTTTTGTCATTGGTTGGACACTCCGCTACCCGGAATGGTCTTTCGTAAGTTGTATAAAACACATCTGAATAGGACTGCAGGGGAGAAGAAGGAGAAGTCTGGTGCATGTGGTAGTTCTACGTGTAATACTGAGAATTGCTGCAACAGCTTATAACTTATTTAACTCTTACTTCATTAAGTACAACGCAGTCCGACATCGCAGGCAAAGCCTATTAGTACGACGGCGTGAGTACCAATTCTTTGCATTTCTTACTTCACTAGGTACAGCGCAGTCAGACATTGCAGGGTTTTCCCTGTTAGTACGATTGCGTGCGTACCAATCCTTTGCCTCTCTCTTACTTCACTTAACACTGTCCGACACCGCAGTAACCAGATTCAGACTGGCAGCCAGCCTTTCTTAATTTCATACTTCGGAAGACCGCAGCAATTATAAAAGTATGCAATACATTTACACTTGGTCCTAATAAAGAATAGTAGATTTCCATGACGTTGTTTTCTTTCGGTGTGAGAACCGAATTTCTCCAGTCTCTATACGATCTGAATAAAGTTAGCCCAAGTACCACCGTTTAGGTTAATTATCTGTAACCCCGCCGAAGTACGCTGCCATAACCAGAAAACATACACAACGTAGGTACTATTGCGGAAAAAATATTTCGCACGATACTTAATCTAGTTACTTGGTTTTATCCACAGTGGCTTAGTGTGTATCTGACTACTTGTCATTTTTCACATTTTGGGGTTATTGTCGAATTACTAGCTTTTTCAGGTTATGTTAAGAAATGGTTCTTTTTCCGCAACCAACTTCATCGGCCACACTTTGCAGTGACCATCCCCCTTCTAGCTTTGCGATAACAAAACCTTTTTCGGCCTCGCTTAGAACGTGATTCGGCATTTTAAGTTTTAATGGCAGAGTGTCAGTTGTACAATTGACAATTCAGTGACTTTAGTCCACTTGATAAAACCATACATACACAAGGCAAACAAACCGTGCGAAATATTTTTTCCGCAATAGTACATACACAAATTAAAGACAAATAGGGTGCGCACCGTTACAACCTTTGAAAATAAAAGGTGACATTTTTAAAGTGCACCTATTTTGACAGTGTGCTATGACAAAACAAACACTAAAACAGTTATTTATTTGAGCTAGTTTAGGTTGTTCCAAGTTTTTCTTTGTAATGGAGAGGTGGCTGTAGAAGGATAGTTGGGTTATTTTGTAAGAGTAACTCAATTACACAAACTCAATGTGATTTCAAATGAATGCTTAATTGAAATATTACTCCTTCCTCTAAATCAATACAAAGATGGGTGCATTGATTCAGGCAGTAGAAAATCAGTGAAATATTCAAACAGCCAACATGAGAAATCTGGACAGAATTGTAGAAATTAGGAATATAGTCGCAAATGATCGCTATGTTTCAGCAGGCAGTTTATTTAAAACATAAAGCTGTGTTCTTTCTGTATAATATAAAATAAATGAAGTTTTCTCATTTACATGGGCTTTTATTCATGCTTTAAATCAGTGCACTTTACAGAATTCACACTTTAGAATGACTCATGTTTATTTTGGGCATAATTTTGGCAATAAATGTTATGTGCACTCAGAAGTACCAAGTAGCTATAGAAATAAAACAAGTTAAGATATTCAAGTACACCTATAAGGGATCAAGAGTTTTATTGGGAGATGACGAATAGGTATCCTAACTAATTCGTATTATGGTTAGTACATTATTTGTTACGTATTTAGTAAGTACGTACTCTTTATTATCCATCATTATAGTCATAAAAAGATCACATGAAGTTGTAAAAACAAATATAACACAACGTTCGAAATTTCACGAGCCCTAGAATAATAATTGACAGTACGTAATTAAGGTGACATTCATTTTGAACTTTGCAACACATTTTTGCTACAAATACACAATACGCATACCTATTATGTACAAAACTACGCAAGATTTATTAAAGGTCATTTAAAGGACTATCAATTTTACTATGAAATGCAACAACTTGGACCATATTTTGTGCACTATGCAGAAGCAGAACTTAATCTTACGATTGCTACATAATCATTTATGCGACATATTAAAATATTTGTGACTAGAAGTAGTAATGCATCTATAACTAACAAAATCACAATGGCTATTCTATAGTGCGTTCTTAAACAATGTAAGTATGAGTGGTAGCAGTTATTGTCATGGTTTTTGCCACCTCTATGCAATTTCACAATTTTTTTCACTTACACTTACTTGCTAGCTGATATTTTTTTAAATGACCTATAACAATTAAATATGCTATCCTTAACCACCACCTATTCACTCAGAATTGCTTAATATTGTTCTCCCATAAGCAAAACAACAAGGGCAGACCACCCCGTGAACGGTCGGCACCCGCTGCCTTCGCCGGTTTTATCATTATATTGTTCCCAGATATATCCTGTGGAGTAGTATTGCTTCATAACATTATTGATAATATTTTCACGCAGTTCTTTGTAAATCTGCTTAGCGTGCGCCTGGTACGGGCCTTCGACAGATGAGTAGTGACTCAGAGCCAAAGTGGCCAGAAAGTTAATATTTATCCAAATCTGTCCTCTCCAATATGGAGGATCATGCTCCGTGTTCCTCTTCATGTAGAGCGGCGCATTTTTCGCCAACGATCTTAATCCGTATTTTGTCCACACCAGATTAGGATTCCGAATGTCAGTTAAGGTTTTGTTCAGTTTCGGCGAATCAGGCTCCAGCAGTCGCAACAAAAAGGGGAACAGGTTCACATAGCCAAAAGTGGAATCTACTAAACGATACTCAGGATTTTTCAAAGTGACCCGGACCATTTCCAGATTTTGGGGAGTCTGCGAGCGTGGCGATAACTTGGGGCGCCTCAGAACAACTGAGTCAGTGTGATATCCGTAGTCTGCATAAATCTGTGCGTAATCAGACCAGTGCAGTTTGTCCATCAGCTCGTTGTCAGATAAGTAACTACTGGTCTGGTAATACTTGTAACTATTTCTGCCCAGGAGCATAGCAAGATTTGCTAGCGTATCAGAGGCCATCGCTATCCAGCAGCGTAAATCTATATGGCGCTCGCTCTCAGTGGGATGGGATGCCCGAGGATAGTCGTCGAGGCCCGAGGTTAACGTTTTCGGGTTTAATTCCCGATTTGTTTGGGAGTCTCGGCCTTGCCACCGATATGTTCCTGGCTCTACACCTTTTTGAGTGGTATTGAACCAGGCAAACCATGCCTGTAAATTGAAATTTATTAAGAAAACAGAAGAATGTATGCACAAGATCATGACTTACCTGTAATCGTGGATAAAGTCTCTCCAATGTAATCAGTCTACTGTCAGTTAATTGATCCTTATACCTATTCAGAATGTAGTTCAACGTTAGAAAGAATGTGGGTGGATTGGCGTTGGTATTCCGTTGAGTGACAAATTCCTCTGGCACTTTGGCTAGGGCTTCTACCCCTTTATACATAGTTAAATATAAGAAAAATTGGTATGAAGACTTCTACAAATATTTACCTAATATTTGTTCACGTGGTATCCATCCCTCCACATTCATTAAATCGAACCAGTGGCAAATTATATCCAACTCTAAGTCAAGGTCCCAGGCTGCTATCAGAAGACCATGAAATCCTTCATCCCATAAAAATCCTCTTGGAAAGAAGCTCCTGCAGATTTTTCAGTTAATAAGCAAAAGTAAAAGAAGATAAAATGAATATATTAAACCTAGACGGAACGCCAGTGTAAAGTGCTGCCCGCCAGTATGGAACAGGTTCCTTTGTATAAGCGCTTTGTACACGGGATGTGCCATAGAAGTAACCAATGCTCCCCACCATATTGCTAAGTGCTGCTTGTGCAAAGTTAACTTCCTTGACTCCATACCTAAAAATGCAGCTTAAGCATAGATTGACAAAGTAGAAAAGCAAATACCCTTTCTGTTGCAGATGAAACGTATCTTCAAATCTCTGCAAGAACCGAGCTTGGTGCCATGAGAGAGCATCTGAATAAACTTGCCCCACTAATGTATTTTGTCTTGTACCAAAACTGCCAGATTCAAAAACGACATCCAGCGCAAATGGAATTTTACCAGTTATTTGGGTTGCTATAAAATTTGGCTTTCCCTGGGGAAGGTTTAGTTTTATTTAATTGCTTATATAAAGAATTACCTCACCTTAGTTCCTCCAGTGATTGGTAACAATTCTCCAGCTAGCACTACTTGCTTCGGAGCATTTAGCCTGTCTTGAGCGAGTCTAAGAGATGAAATAATAGTTTCTCTAAGTAAGTGCAGCCCAGGAGCAACTGTGCTTAAATATGACTCATGTTCCACTGTACCTGTTACAGAAAAACAATAAAAAATATGTTTGTTCATAAATCACAAGTGCAGATATATTACAATCTATAATTAGGCCTTTTCAAAGCATACCTGTAAAATTAAATAATTTAATTGTGAATTCTCCAAGGCCAGGGGTTTCTCCTCTTACGCCTGTTAAATAACTTCCTGTACTACTTGGTTTAATAAATCCCTTTGAATTTTCATCTAGTGCCGTGTACCACAATAATGATACTTCCTCTCCTCTCACAGCTTCTTGGCCTACCTGCAATAGACACAGTATACTATTTTCTTATTTTTCCTAGTTAGCTGTAATACTTTGACATCGACGACTATCCGAGCTGTCCAGTCGCCACCATGGTTTCCTCCTAGTCGTTTAACAAAGGATGTAGTTAGTATAAACGGACCATCGTGTATTTCTTGTACTCCAAAACTGCTGCCGTCATGCTGCAGCCATCCATATTTTTCTAAGCCATCTCCTTGTTCACACCAATGGCTAAAACAATTTGAAAGTTGACAAGTGCTTTTGTAATTAAATTTTATATATAGTCTGTTTTTTTGCTTTATGATTCAGAGCAGGCTTTGCATTTGCATTTTTGTAACAGTGTAGGTAGTTAGTGATAAAGGAAAAACACTAGTTATGTCAAAAACCATTAGAACTGTCAATGTGTTAACTTATAAGCACTATTATACTTAATAAGAGCTAAAATTACTGAACCATTGACATTAAATAAGGTATTGCTTTATTTTAAGTACGTTTATTTAAGCGTGATTGATATCTAACTGTACAGAAACGTCATAAAATTTCTAGACATCTATCTTTTATGTAGTAATGTAAAAATAAATATATTATTAATAATTTGCTGATGATTTTTGTTTGTAGAACTGTGTTGTACAAGTTATTATTTATGCTAAACATATAACACGCCTTTCAAAATAAAGAGATAATACAAAATACCCTGGTAGAACCATTTTCAGAGATATAATTTACCAGAATTTAGATGGATACACTTCAGGATAATCATCCAGAATCTGATTCAGAAGAGGAATACAACTCGTCTTCCGATTCAGTATCAGATTCTTCCAACCTAATAATAACAGGAGGTATATCATCCACACCAATTTAACAATGTGCTCTGCCCAGTCACCTTATATTAGTAGTTCACAGTGTTCAACGTTTTTTTCCATATGTTTGCTGTACACAGTGATAGAGATTTAAGCCATAAATTAGCAATTATGTCTTTTGAGGGAGGCTGAGAATTTATGTCCTTATTATAATAGTTCTTACATAAACTCTATGCCAATTCAATTGGATTGTATTGACAGTGGTATGGAGGTAATCTAAGAATTTCATGCCCATGTCGTTTTTTGTCAATTAAGTATTGCTTTTGGTCAATATGTAAAGTAAAATTAAACTCCCATAATCGTCGCTTTATTATTTTGTCATCAAATTGTACGTCACTTTTAATTAACCATTTCTGTATTTGTAGTTTATTGGACGAGAAATTGGGTGGTTTATCGATAAGAACCAAATTATATGGTGCATTATCCATAATTAACACACATTTTCCATTCAATTTGGCCAAAGCAGGGATTAACTGTTTTTCAACATTGCCTAAAAATGTCACCATTGATACACTTATGATAGCCCCTGTCATTATTGTCCGAGTCCAACAGTAAGTCACATCCTGGTAAAGTTTCATCCAGAAACATGAATATACATTTTTCACTATAATTTCGAAATTGTAAATATTTCCTTTAATAGGCAATCCGCCGAAATGATATGACTCTTCTCACACAATTTTCTTCCATTCACAATTTTGTATTTATATCCCATATTTGTTAATGTGTAGTATAATTTTAAACGACTCCCAGTATAATTCAGTTCCTCCCTTGCACACAGCAATAAATTATCGAAAGTAAAAAATTACAAATTTTCTTCTTAATATCTTCCCTGAAACTCTGTTCCTCCCAAGTTAGAAATTCCTTTTCTTTATTCATATTATCATTCGGTTATTGCTGGAGTTGTGATTTTGCTTCGTTTCGATTTCTGTGTTGCATTCGAAATCTAGCATTATTAAGAAATTGTTAGAAATGTTATATCTGTTTAATTCTTAATACTTACATCGAAGCTTTGACCAATTCTTCCAACGATGGCTGTTTTACTTAAGTTACCATTGATATCTTTTATATTAGTAGAACGGCGTTTTATAGCCTCTTTGGTTTTACTATTACCTAATACTGATTTTTCTTGGCATTTTATTAAGATTTGTTGAAGTGTCAACTTGACAATCCCGGCGACCTGGATTTTGACATTAGTTATATTTTGTAACTAAACTGTTGTACACTGCTAAAATAATATAAATGCAAAGCCTGCTCTGAATCATAAAGCAAAAAAATAGACTATAGGTATTTAGTTTTAAAAATACTGTGCCGGTACAATAGCCACTATCCACTATTTAATTGTCAAAGTCTCAAAGTACACATTTGAGGTTAGAAAGTAACAGCCTTATTAATTATTACATCTCGAAATTTTGAAAAAGAAATAAATCATGTCAGGAAAAGGAGCAGATAGCAGCAGTGAATCAGTGTCAGTAAATGACTTAATGGCGAGATATGTGGAAGCTGTTGAAAAAGACATTGTGGTTAACGAAAAGGAGCAAAACCAGCTACAAACAGAAATAAATACAACACGAAATCTAATGGGGCACTTGGAATTTCTCTCCACACGACCTGAATGGCCTGATTCGTTCATACAGGTGAATTCCTTGGCATACATTCCGGCAACCATCGTTCATACAGGCGAGCATTATGTAAAATTAGGTTCGGAGATGTATTCTTTGATGAGTTTGAAAGAAACGCTTGGCGTCTTGCAAAGAAGAGTGGACCGTGTACAGAAAACCATAGATGCTTTTAAAATTCAGCAGCAACAACTGGAAGAGCGTCTTAAATTTTCTACAGAAGTGTCGTCTGAAATAGCGTATGATACAGAAGATATGCCAGCTGAGATCGCATCAGATAAGGGCACTGCACACAAGACAACTGTGGGGTTTTATGAAGTTATTGAACCCTATGTTGAGAAAGAAGAGCAAGAATTTTATCAACGTCGACAAAACTGCAAGCCTAAAATGGGCAGAAGGGAAAGAGCTGATGAACAGTCTGTTGATACATACTTCAAGAGGCTAGATGAATTGGAAGTGCAAGAACAATTAAGAAATGAATTAGTGGGCGTAGAAAGTTTCACAGAATCATGTGATAGTGATTCCAGTAGTGCTTCTGAAAGAATAAAAGCTATTTTAAGGAAATGTGGTGTATATAAACAGTTATTACGTGATGATACTATTAAAAAGTATTATGCGGAAAGTTTAAACAAAGTAACAAGTAATACCAATTTGAACGAGAGTGTATTAAATGAACTTATAGTGAAAACATTAATAAATGAACCTGTAGTTGACTCGCTGGATATTAAACAAAATATTTCTGAAAATAGTAGTAACAATTTAGCTGTATCAGCATTTCTTGATAGCATTGAACAAGATATGCAAAACTGGGAAATTTAGATTCTGTAATAAAATATTTACAATCTTAAGAATATATTTACCGAATGCCATCTCCTCCAGGTCTTAATCTTCTAGGAAAATACCACATTAAACCAGTAACTAACGAGTAGGGGTCTCTGGTTTTCAATCCAAAATATGTGCCTGGCCTGTAGCTGCCCCAAAAACGTTCTGGTATATCAAGTCCGCTTTTCACAACCATCTACAGCAAAAAATGTTGATTTGTACTCAAAACAAGGAGATTCGATTACCTTTTTGTCATCATAAGGCGTGTTGACTCTAGTTTCAAGATAGCCCATGTATCCCACACCGACAGCGATGGCAAAACAAGTAAAACCTATGAAGTGCTTCCAGTAGGATAAAATGCCACCTGTGCTCTTTGTGGGTTTCGGTGGATTGCTACCATTGCTGCTGCTGCTGTTGGCGCTCTTGTCTTTACCACCGTTTTTATTGTCCACTCCACTGCTTGCTTGACTTCTTCGTTGCCGGGCCATTTTCAGGTTATGTTACGGATAATTCATGAGTTTAGCGGACTGCAAACATATTTCGGTGAGTCCCTATAAATTTGACTAGGATGTGTGACGTGCCTGTATTTATTTACGTTGATTTACGTGGATTTATGTTCGTATCAAAGTGTCAATATAACCTTACTTTTGAAAAGCAGTGCCTCAGGTACCGTCGAAAACTCGACGGAACCTAAGCTAATGCATGACAAATCCATGTAATTTAAAATATAAGCTTGACTATTCAATTCACTTGTCAAAAAGTGACTTGACTATTTTAAACAGATGTAGTTTTTATTAGAAAAAAACGATTTAAATTTTCTGTTAACTGTAGAATTTGCGTGCTTTGTTGGTAAATTTACTGAAAATTAATTTGAAAAAATAGTTTCATTGACTAGTACCTCGAAAACCATTCTTAGTTCGCCAATATTCTACGTAAGACTTTTACCACATGACCATAGCAGTTCGTGTCTAAGGTACCTGGTACTCCGCATGCCTAGACCTTGTCCATTACAAACAACCATTCTTAGTCAAAGTCAAGTAGATTATTTTTGTGGTGGTATCACTACTCATGTCCATTAGGACACTGTGCTAGCACACTCATCCTAATCGTACCGAAGCGCAATGGACATTCGTGACACCACTGCAAAAATAGATGACATAACTTTGACTACTCATGGTAGTATAACACCCGTATTCATAGTCGTTCGCCAGCGACTCGCCGGCAACTCGCCGGAGTTTCGTTATGAATAGTATGTTGGCGGCACTGTACGTCTATGTCAAATTCGAGGTGATCAGGTTAGGTTTCAGTCAGTTTTGACAGAAACTGACACAAAATCTAACCTGCTAACCTCGAATTTGACATAGACGTACAGTGCCGCCAACATACTATTCATAACGAAACTCTGGCGAGTCGCCGGCGATCCGCTGGCAAACGACTATGAATACGGGCGTAAGTGTATCTTATACGTAACCATGTTTTAATTAGATATCATTCAGTATTCAAAATCATTTCTTTAGAATCCACAATTGACAATCAGAAAAAATGTCAAAAACAAAAACTACTAATTAAAAACACATAACAATAAGTGAACATTTAAAGCCATATAATGTTTGTAAGTAGCGTAGTAGGTATATACAGAATGCTAAAAACATATTCTCGAGTTTCATTGCTAAGCGCCGAGAGATTCATTTAACTGCCTCAAAATGATTAGGTCACTAGAATAAATTACAGTGTGCAGTAGGTACTACTTTTTAAATAGTTATTAATGATACGAGTGCGAAAACACAAGCTTAAGTTCGAGGGTGTTGTTATGCAACGAGACGCAGTCGAGTTGCATAGACACCCGAGATACTTTAAGCGTTTTCGCAAGAGTGCCATTCAAAATTTTTTCTATTGATCAACCACGTTGGTCACGAGTCGCTATGGATGTTGTTTATTTTATAAACGAAAATGTCAAAGTCAAATCAAATTCCTGAAAATATTTTAAAGAAAGAGAATCTATTGCGAGAAAATTTGTTGCCCGTGAAGTCTAAAGAGGCTTACGAGAAGGTTTATTAAAATTTCTGCCATTGGTAAGAAAATAACAAAGTCTTCTCGGTAACAGAAGACGTAATTCTTGCCTATTTAGACGAGAAAGTAAGTCTGCGATTATTTTCATTTCGATTTATATTTAATATGATTTGCAGCAAGAAACGTCACATGCTTCACTTTGGCAGCATTATTCGATGCTGAAGTCATCCTTAGAAGTAAAAGAAAACCTGCGCATTGAGCAGTTTGGGAATGTAATTGCTCACCTTAAACAAATAAATGTAACACTTCAAGATACAAAAACGCATTTAATAAATCCTTATTGTTGTTATATTTGTTTCGTGTTTTAAAATTTTTAAAACACCTTCCGGGAAACGTGTTTTAAGCTGCTGTTTTTATTCTAGGATTTAGATATTAAAAAAATGACTCAAAATATGACCAACAGAAAAAGATATTAATGAAATATTTGCATGTCACCGTAATGCATAGTCTTTAACATAAGTAAATATTTTTTATTATTTGGTAAATATAAAGCAAACAATTTTCAATATCGAATTACAATAGTATTTATATTTATAATTTTATAAATCTGGCATACTGCTTATGTTATGCTTTGTTGCCCTATGACACTACACCTATAAGGAATCCACCGACGAATCCTGCTGCAAAATATGGATTTGCACGTGAATATCGTTTAGCCTGAAAAAATTAATGTAGAGTAAATATTTTAATTAATTTTTAAGAATTACCGATGCAAGCCATTCCGGCTTTTGCTTATATTTGTTATCCAGTTTTTTAGTAGCCTGCACTGCCTGTTCCTTCATTTTATTCCAGTCCATGCTGCCGTAGCCTGCTTGATGTATAATCTGAGATGCGATTATCCCTCCTCCAACTATAAAAGCAGTTGGTCTACCAAGTTTCATTAGAAAATAACCGGTAGTCCTATGAAAAGCGTTGGTAAGTAACATACAATATACGGAGGGAGGTACATAATTAGCTATCAAAAGATTTGTTTCTTCTTTAATTTTCTTAACACGATGTTAACAGAAATGTACATTTAAAAGCAAAAACGTGAAATATCAAGGTACAGCTGATTGCAAATAAAAGTGGGACAAGTCCTGAGACTACTTTTTGCGTTTTTAATAACGTGTGAAACTTTCTCTAACTTATATTTCCGTAGGTGAATACGTAAAATATTATTAAAGATAGAAGCATAAGAAAAGGAACATAATTACGCGTATTTAATATGTTATTGTACTTCATATTACAGTATTACATATTAGCTGTCCCAGTTTTATTTGCAATCAGCTGTACATGCACAGCTTTTACTGCAATAGCAACACATACCACCCCGAAACTGATCCAAGAATAAGCTGTTGGGGAGGGCCACCTCTGGTAAGCTGAGTACCTATTTTGCGTACAAGGTCATTTGCTGTAGCGCTGCTCTGGACAGGGAGTTTCTTAGGTGAAGGGGAAGTGGATTTTTTATTGTCTTTAGCGCATTTGATTTCACCCATCTTCGAAGTCCGGGCTTTCTTTTGGCTTACGTTCCGCCATATTCTGTTAATCGCAGGCCAAAATTCAAAATAATGTTTGAGGAAACTGCTGGAGTAAAGCATAATTCAAGCATTTGAAGTACATTTTACATACATTTAACTACCTGCGTGCTGTGCAATTAGATGTGCATGTGAGCAGAAGCTACATAGTTATAGAATTTGTAAAATAAGAGAAACGTGCTTCTAAACTACCATTACCCGTGACATTTAAAAAATGTCTAAGTAATAAATTGACAGTTATTGTTTTTCCTCTTGCAACATTATGTTTGTACCTATAGTGTATTTAGTGCTAATACAGAAAATGTTGATTTTACAATTATGAGAGCTGTAAATTGGAAAAGATATGTAACCTTGATTAGTCTTCATACAGTAAACAGACACACTTGTCAATAGTCTCTATTTTAGTTAATTACTGTTTGTGCAGTGTTGCCAGATGTCATATATTTTGTGAAATTCAATACTTTGCATAGTTTTTGTAAACAAGCCCAAAGTTCTGAGTTTTAGCTAAGCGAATGCTATTGAACTTCTCAACTCTGAATTTAAGTTTACATTTCCTGTTATTCACAAGAATTTGGTGTCACTTATTTCTAGTTTTTGTATTTTATATATTTGTTCATTTCTTCTGCTATTTGTTCTGCTTTGCTTATCTCAAACATTGTCCTTACATTCCAACAGCTTATATAAAATGTTCTACTTTCAATTTTTATGTTGTTTTCACATATAATCTCACGCGAGGGCAAATTAGGACGTTGTTGGAATGCACGAAAAATAATTTCCGGATATGAATTAATGCTCGAATGCAGATTCGGTAAGAAAATCGTAACGACACAAACCTTCACAGTTAGGTAGGTCTACCTACAAAAAAATTCCAAGAAATTTTGATGTGGTCTTGGTTACGGCTCGTGAACTAATTTTTGTATTGGTCATTAATGAGTGTCGTACCATTTTCAATTATACAAAATTTTCAATATGTTACATCTGAAAAAATCGAGAAAAATGGTCTTAAAGTTTAAATATTAAAAACCAATGAAATGAGTAAAATAAATCTAGTTACCTACATTTGACGGAAAGTCATTGACGGCACATTCGTTTTTATTGAAATTTAAAAAACAGTTGAAAAATACAACTAGAAATTTATTATCAACTCCATTCAAAGTTAATAATGATGATGACTGCGTGAGATAAACATTGGAACCAAAAGAAACTAAATTTGGAAAAAGCAAAGGACGCTTATTATGACTTCTGAGGCTTCATGTCCATTGTCATTAAGTAACAAACGACTTCCGGGATTGGACCGTGTAATGATTGAGATCGAAGAACTCAACGTTTCGCCCACTTTCGTAAGGGGCTTCATCAGGAGGAAAAAGCAAAAGAGCACGGTAACTCAACGTGTTAAACATGCCAGAGCCAAAACTCTTTGCAAGGGAAGGGATAGAAAAGCACGGTAACAGAGGCGAAACTCAAGTTTCGCCTCTGACGTGGTTCACACGTTAAGTTACCAGACAGACCAATGAATAAAAACATGTTTTTTGGGATCAGGGGACTCTAAAATGTGAAGATCTGTTGAAAACTCAATTTCGAATTTTTGGGGTGAATCCAATACTTTCTTTATTGTAAAAGGAAGATAAATACAGGTTGTCATTTAAAAAAAAGGTGATGATGTCATATCATGAAAAAAAATTACATAAGAAACTGAAAATCAGCTGAAAATATTCCCTATGGTCAAAATCGCTACACCCCTTAGAGATCTTTTCATAAAAATTAATATCAACGAAGTTAATGAATTTATCAGTTACTTTATTTCCAAACTGTATATGTGTTTCCATGTACGTCTGTCATAGCAGACGTCTTCTTCCAAATCTCTTACTTGCATGGCATTTACATCGTCTCCTTCTTTTTTCCGTTATTCAGGTGGAACCCACTTTAGTATTTTCCTTGGCCACCTTTCTTTGCCCATCCTGTTTACATGCCTGCACTATGTTAATTGTCGTGTTTGCACCTACTCCGTAATATCCTTGTCTATTTCCATTATTTCTCTAATTTTTTCATTTTGTAGGTATCTTATTTTATCTAGTTTTCAGCAAGCTTTTTCTTAGGAAATTAATTTCTGTCACCAATAGCTTATTTTTGTTGCTAGTGTTCACATCCCACGCTTCTACTCCATATATGTACAGGGTGTATACAAATTGGCGCAAAAGCTCCAGGCAGCTTTATTCCTTGTACATTGTGAGTCGAAAACCTTAATACTGAAATGTTGAATTGGTCTTCATAAGCCTTCACGAGCAGTAGATAGAAAACTTATTTTTTCAGGTAAAGTGTCTTTTTTGTTCTAAATAGGTCAAAATGTCATGAAGGAAAGTTATTCAAAATGTAAAATTATGGCCCCATGTAAAATTTCAGAAATATCGGTCTACTTATAGGAAACCGTGTGCACTAGAAGTACTTTTGTGGTTTCATATAAGTAAACCGATATTTCTGAAATTTTGCATGGGCCATAATTTTACATTTTGAATAACTCTCCTCCATGACATTTTGACATATTTAGAACAAAAAAGGTAGGGGAAGGGCGGGCAAAGTAAAATATAAATTTAAAATTTTTGTTCTGTGGCGGGCTTTCAGTCAACCACCATGCATCGTTAGCTTTACACATTTGGCACTTCTGGGTGAAGAATGGCTGTGCTCTATTATACTAGTGTGGAATGCTGGTCTGGTGTTGTCTGTGTTTTTGCTGTAAAAATTGTATTTTTCTGTATTTTGGAAGTCCTGCCATGGATTTACTATTTTCTTGAGCTTCTCTTTGTAATTCAACAAAATAAAGTCTTGAGAGTATAACCACAGATAAGCATACTATTTCCACTGTGTTGCAAATTGATATTTACTTTTTGTCACTTTTTACATCCTGTCGGGCAAAGTGAAATAGTGCTGCGGCGGGCAATTTGAAATAGTATTTCACTTTGTTTGCAATGTTTGAAATATTTTTATTTTATTTTATAATTTGTTCAAGGAAAGAGATGAACAACGTAAAAATGGAAAACGAAAAACTGAAGAAGTACAACGAACAGCTAAAACAAAGAAACCTAAGGCAAGAAGAAAGAATAGAGAACCTAGAAAGAGAAATAAGGAAGAACAGACTAATTATACATGGAATAAATGAACCAATAGAAGAAGGGGAACTGGAATTAAAAGAAAATGTGAGGGTAATACTGAGAGAGATGGGAATCTCGATAAACATGGAAGAAGATATCCAAGAAGTAAGGAGAATAGGAAACAAACAATAAAGTAATAAAAGGCCAGTTGTTGTTGTGTTATTTTTGGGGAGGCTTATGTCTAGCAAGTAGGCCTTTATAGGCCCTTTTTGCCAACCCCATGAACAAGGTCTAGGCATGCAGAGTACCAGGTACCTTTGTCCTACTTAGAATTTTGCTGAGACTAAGGAGTTTGAACCTTAGCAAGGGATATTTTACATGCTGCACATCATAGTAACATAGAACCGGTGAGGTTTTTAAAAATAAAAGGCTAGTAATGCTGGAATTAAGAGCTAGAAATAAAAGGTTGGAGATATTAAGATCGACAAATAAACTGAAAGGAACGGAAATATATATGGAGGAAGACTACACAAAGGAAATACAAGAACAACACAGGGAATTAATAATATACATGAACCAGTACAGAAGAATGGGACACCACGCAATATTAAGATTCAATAAATTAATAATAAATGGAGAAATAGTATCACTTGAAAGACTACAACAAATAGAAGGACAGAAATATAAAGAAAATGCACAAGAACAGAGAAAAGAAGAGGAAACTCAACTAAACGAGTGGTTGGGAGGAGATCAAGGGAACCTAACTAATAAGAAAGGGAGGACACTAAGTCAAAGATCTCCAAAAAAGTAATATTGGACGGGGTAGGGGAAGTGGACACGACAAGGCAACGGACAAAGGAAAACGCTAACGGAAATAACGATAAGGACAGAAGGAAAAAATTAAAACAGATAGAAATAGAGAAATTAACAGCAAATAGCAAGAAAAAGGAAAAAATACAAAATAAGGCAAAGGAAAACGGAAAGAAATATTAAATATAAATAAAAATAAAAGAAATGAAAATTAAACCCAAACACCAAATAAAAAAATCTGGTGTGATACACGCACACAACTTCCTTTTACAGTGATCTTATAATTAGCCAAAAATTTGATTTTAAATTTTTAAGCATTTGTCAAAAGTTTTCAAAAATTACAAATTTTACAAAAACTGTAAAAAATAGAGTGTTAGTTCAAGAGACAAATTTTTTCTAGAATTTCAAGCTGAATTCAAAAATGTAATAATATACCGGGTGTTCTGTTTAAAATAGGAATTAATAAAAAAATAGGAAACCCATTTTAAAAGTATTCAACTGGAAAATCACCTATCTCACATCAATACACATTTAAAATGTAATAAAAATGTAAAGTTTAAAAAAAATCGTTGGAGCCGTTTTTGAAAAATTTAAAAAAACTGAAAAATCACAAGAGTAAACACCTACTTCCGGTTATGCGATTTTCTTCAAAAGCTTGAGCTATATAGTACACAAAACTTATATATGAAGTTTCAACGCCATACCTCTTTCCGTTTTTGAGATATTCTGTTCACAGACAGACAGACAGACACACAGACAGACAGACAGACAGACCAATGAAAAAAAAATGTTTTTTGGGATCAAGGGACTCTAAAACGTGAAGATCTGTTGAAAACTCAATTTCGAATTTTTGTGCTGAAATCAATACTTTCTTTATTGTAAAAGGAAGTAATAAAAATAGAAACATGGAATATAACATCAATAAGTGGGAAAAAACGAGAACTGATACAGGAAATGACAGAATATAAAATACAATAGTTGGGATTATGTGAGACAAAGAAGAAAGGGAAAGGAAAAATCAAAATAGGAGGAAGACATACCCTCTACTATTCAGGGGTGGATACAATACAAAGAGCAAAGGAAGGAGTTGGAATAGTGATGACAGAAGAAATACATGCAAAAGTTACTGATACTAAATTCATATCATGAAAGATAATTTACATTAAAATAGAAACAGAAGAGAAATGGTATGTAATACAACTATATGCGCTGACAGAAGGAACAAACGAAACGGAAATGGATGAATTCTACACAGACCTATAGAATACTTTGGACGAGATTAGAGAAAATTCCGAAAAAATTATATTGATGAGGGACTGGAATTCAAGAATAGGAAAAGATGAGAGCACAGGACTTGGATGTAGAGGAAAATATGGTGAAGAAATACTAAATCAAAATGGGAAATAAGAATGCTCACCTTCTGTCAAATAAATGATTTACTAATACTTTCTGGGAACAACCACTGCAAGAAAGATATACATTTGTAGCAGAGCGGGGAGATGCAAAAAGCATTATCGACTATATAGTGTACACACAAGAAAGGAGACACAAAATCGAACAAATTAGAACAGAAAATAGAGCTGAAATAGGCACACACCACAGATTAATAATAGCTGAAATGCATGAAAAAAGACAAGAAAAGATAGACGAACCAGAATATAGTAGAATAGCAGTAAAGAGACTACAAGACCCAGAAAAGAAGAAAAGATATAAGGAAGAAACAGAAAAAATTTGAAATGGCTAAAGAAAAAGAAGAAAATCTTGAAGAAAGATGGTACATATTTAAAGAAATAATATTGAGGAAAGTGGAAGAAATATGTGGAGTATATAAAATCAAGAAAAACCAAAAAAGAACTGAATGGTGGAATAAAGAAATACAGGCAGAGGTGAAAAAGAAGAAAGAAGCATGGAAAGCGTATATTAGAACGAAAAGAGAACAAGAAAGGAAGAATATCACAGAATAAGAAACACGGTAAAAGTAATGATAAGAGAAGCTAAGAGAGAGAGTTGGAAGAAATACGGAGAAGAACTAAATCAATGTTACAAAAATAACAATAGACAGTTTTGGAGCAAAATAAGAACAATAAGGGGCAGGAAAATAAAGAGATAAGAGGATTGAGAGATAAGGAAAACCAGATAAAATCACAACTACAGGAAATAATAAACATATGGGAAAAATACTATATGGAAAAATATGAAGACAAACAAGAAGAAGAACAGAATATACAGGAAAATAAGACACAAAACCAGACAACGAAAACGAAAATACAACAGAAGAAACACAAATGGAAGAACTAGAGGAGGCAATGGCCAAAATTTGGATAGGAAAAGCAAGTGGGCCAGATAGAATAGACCCGGAGATGATAAAGTGGTTAGGGGAACTAGAAAAAGAATGGTTACTAAAAATAATGAGGCTAGCATAGTAATCAAATAAATGCCGAAAGAGTGGGAACAAAACCTACTGGTGCCAATCCACAAAAAAGGAGACAAATTCGAATGCAAAACCTGTAGAGATATATGTCTCTCATCGGTAGTATACAAGGTATACACAAGAATAATAGAAAAGAGAATGAGAGCAATAGTAGAAGGAAAACTGGAAGAAGAACAATCAGCATTTAGACAAAAAAGACAAACAGTGGATAATATATTCCTACTAAGACTAATGATGGACAGGAAAAATGAAAAAGGAGAAGAAATGCATATAACCTTTATAGATCTTAAGGATGCTTTTGATAGAGTAAATAGAAATATCTTGTGGGGAATTGACAGATCTAAACATCCCAAGAAAACTAATAGAAATAACAAAGAACATCTATGAAAATACAAGGGCAAGAGTACAGATATGCGGCAGACGATCATCGCAATTTAAAATGGAAAGAGGAATTAAACATTGCCTTTTATACTCATAATGGAAAAAATAATAAAAAACGCCAAGCAAAGATCAAAACACCTACAAATGACCATCGGATACAACAATCTAAGACCCATTAAAACAGAGGTAATGATATATGCAGACGATATAGTATTGGTAGCGGAAAATCAAAGAAAAATGCAACAATTAATAAACATATGGGTGGTAGAGATAGAGAAAGTAAGATTAGAAATAAATATAAACAAATGCAAATACATGAAAATAGGCAATACACAAACACAACAGGCAGAAGAAAACGGGAACAAATTGACATGTAAAGGGGTGGAAATAGAAGAAGTGACTACACATGAATACCTGGGGACTAATAATGAACGACGGAAAAATCGGCACAGAAATTGCAAATAGGGCCAAAAAGACAACAAAAATATACTACGCCCTAAATAAAACAGTGCTGGTAAAGACAGAAATAGAACAGAAAACAAAGATACACATATATAACTCAATGACAATACCAACATTAATATACGTGAGCGAGACATGGGTAATAAACTAAAAACAGAAAAGCAAAATAAACGCGGCAGAAATGAAACACCTGAGAAAGATAGCGGGGAGGACGAAAATGGATAGATGCTGAAGCGAAAACATAAGGAAGGAACTGAACCAGGAAGACATCGAAACAAAAATAAACAGAAGAAAGTTAAGCTGGTACAGAGGACAGAATAGAGAAGAAAGCAATGGAAGCTAAAAGATATGGAAACAGAAGGAAAGGAAGACCTCGGAAGGGATGGCTGGAACAAGTGGCAGACCTAGGAATGAAAAAGGGAAAAACAATGCAACAGATGAAACAACTAGCCAGGGACCGGAGAGGATGGAAAAAATAGATAGAAGAGAATGAACAACCAACTCCGACGCCATCAGGGCATAAGGAGGAACGAGAAGAAGAAGAAGAAGAGAATTTGTTCAAGATCAAAATGGTTTACAAATACACATGGAAAACGAATCAAAGGGATGGGATGAAAATCAAATGGAAACAGCACTGATATCTGTCAGGCAAGGAACGGGAATAAATCCGGCAGCAAGGATTCACAATGTTCCAGTTACAACACTATTTAGGAGACTGAAGAAGCCTGTGGAAGAAGGAGCAAAAAAAGGTTTGGGAAGATTTCGAACAGTCTTCAGTGCTGAGCAAGAAAATATCCTCGTTGAGTGTCTCCTTTTCCGACTTTTCGGCCTGACAAGATCAGATCTCAGGGATCTCGCCTTTCAATTCGCTGAACGATCTCAACTCGCACATTCATTCAATAAAATAGATCGAAAAGCAGGAAAGGACTGGGTGACTGGATTTCTACGACGACATCCAGAACTAATCTTTGCGGCTTCCTGAGAATACGTCAGCAGCATGAGCGTCAGCATTTAATCAGGTTAACGTAAATAAGTTTTTCGATCTTCTTGAAGGGTTGTAGGAAACTCACGGTTATACTCCGGACAGGATATACAATTGTAATGAAACTGGGATCTCTGCTGTGTCCAACAAACCATCTAAAATACTATCTAGAAAGGGGAAGAAGCAGGTGGGCGTATTATCGTCAGCTGAGAGAGGAACTCTTGTCACGGCTGAGATTTGTTCAGTGCTACTAGAAACTATATTCGACCAGCACTGATATTTCCAAGTGTCCGAGCTAATCCACTGTTTGAAAAGGGTGTTCCCCCCAACACAAAAATCTTCACACACCCATCTGGATGGATGCAGTCAAATATTTCTGTAGAATGGTTCAAACATTTCCTTAAATATTTGAAGCCTACAGCTGAAGAACGTGTTTTGTTAATCCTTGATGGTCAAGCTACGCACGTCAATAATCTAGAAGTAATAATGTTGGCAAAAGAAAATCATGTGGACATTTTGGTGTTGCCTCCACACTGCACACATCGGTTACAGCCACTCGATGTAGTCTTCATGTATCCTCTGTCAGCATACTATGAACAAGCTGTAAGGGTATGGTTGAGAGAAAACCCTGGAAAAGATTCATGACGTTGGGTCTCTTTTTGGAAATGCATACTCAAAAGCAGCCACCTTACAGAATGCAATCTCTGGCTTTAAAAAATCTGGAATATACCCCTTTGAAAGAGTTTTCCCAAAGGATTTCTATTCTGTAGCTGAGACGAATCTTTTGTTGAGTAGTAGTGAGGATCAAGCTGAGACACCCTCAACTTCAACACCTTCAATGCGGACACCCCCCAACGGCAACATTTGTCTCACCTTATGACATTTTACCCATTCCTCATGTGGATGATTCAAATGAGGGTATATCTGGCAATAGAGCAACAAAACGTCTTAGACGTAAACATCGCAGAGGTATGACAACCATAGCTACAAGTACACCTGTCATTGAAGAACTGAAAAAGAAGAAGGCAGAACGAGAAGCAAAGAGTGAAAAAGTGCTAAGAAAGAAGGTTGAGAAGGTCAAAAAACAAGTCTTTCCTTCAGATTCTGACAGTGATCGTACTGACACGAGCCTCAAGCTGGACGACAGTGACTCTGAGTAGGCGGAACCATTCTCTTCAGGTGAAGACGAAGGAAGTAGAAACAATAGCCAAATTATTACACCAGATATGATAGATGAAGGAAGCTGGATTGCTGTTAAGTACGAAGGAAATTGTTTTCCTGGTTTGGTCGTCAAGAAATCCAGCGATGAAGTAAAAGTGAAATCCATGGAAAGAACACAGAAATATTTTCGACGGCCTCTGAAAGATGACATAATGTCATATTCATATGCTGATCTGTATATGACTGTCCAGGAGCCAAAGGCAATGCGGAGGGGTTCTTTGATGTCCCTGAACTGTCTCAGTTTATCGATAAATAGCCTAAATAGTGGCCTGTAATATTTTGTTTTACTTTGTAAACTTGAATTTTTCTTGAGAATTAATAAATGTGCGTTTATTTTATAACTATTACACTATTTCACTTTGACCGTCCCAAAGATTCACTTTGCCCGCACTAGGTCGGGCAAAGTGAAATAACGCCTCCATGTAGAATAAAAAAATTTTTTGTCAATTGTGATTAGCTGCACCTGACAGTGCCTTTGACTGTTAAAGGTCAATAACATATAAGTCAGATGCCATAAGTTGAGAATTTTTCTTCTTCTTCTTAAGGTGCCGTCTTCTTAGGAAGGTTGCAATCATCATGATTATTTGCATCTTGTTAACTGCTGCTCTGAAAAGTTGGTTTGTTGAGCAATTGAAGCATTCTCTTAAGTTGCAAAGCCACGACATTCTTCTTCGTCCAATGCTGCGTTTTCCTATAATTTTGCCCTGTATAATAATTTAAAGTAACTGTTATCTCTTTCCTCTCATTACATGCCCTAGGTACTGGAGTTTACGTTTCTTTATTTCATCAGTTAGTTCTAAATCCTTTGCTAGTCTTCTTAGGACCTCGTTGTTGGTAACTCTGTCAACGTATGATATTCTGAGTATCCTTCTGTAGAGCCACATTTCGAAAGATTCAACTTTTTTTGTCATTGCTTTGTTCAGTGTGGCGGCTTCTATACCATACAACAGGATACTGAATATGTAACATTTTCACATACGTAGTTTAAGGTCTATGTTTAAGTTTCTATTATAGAAGAATTGTTTCATTTTTATAAAGGTGCTGCGTGCGATTTCGATTCTTGTTCTTACTTCCTTTGAAGAATCATTATTGCTGTTGATCATGGTTCCTAAATATTTGTATTCATATACTCTTTCTATGGTTTGATTTTCCACGTTCAGTTGAATGTTGGGTCTGGAGACTTCGTAAAGATTAGGAGTTTTGTTTTATTTAAATTTAGGTCTAAGCCGTATTGTTTACTTACTGTGTACACTTTCTGTACTAGTCTTTGCATATCCTCGATGTTTTCTGTTAGCAGCACGGTGTCATCTGCATACCTTAGGTTATTGATTGGAATTCCGTTGACAATTATTCCCGCTGTTTCCTCGTATAGAGCTTCTCTCATAATGGCTTCTGAATACAGATTAAACAGTAGTGGGGAAAGAATACACCCCTGTCGTACTCCTCTCTGAATTTTTATATTTTCTGAAAGTGTACTATCAATTCTAATGTTTGCCTTTTGATGATAGTAAATATTTTCAATGATTTTGATGTCTTGTGTGTCTATTTGTTTTTGTTTCAGTATTTGCATAAGCTGGTCATGTCGAACTCTATCGAATGCCTTTTGATAGTCTAGGAAGCATGCGTATACTTTTTTATTAACATCTAAACATCGTTGCGTTAGTACGTTTAAGCTAAATAATGCCTCTCTGGTGCCCACCCCGTTGCGAAAACCAAACTGTGTATCACTTCTGTCACTATCCAGTTTTTTATATATCCGGTGATGTATAATATTTAGGAGTACTTTTAGCGTGTGACTCAACAAGCTTATAGTTCGGTGATCGTTACAAGTTTTAGCTTTAGTTTTTTTCGGGATTGCAATAAAGGTCGACACCAGCCATTCTTCAGGTATGTCTCCTGTCCTATAAATTGAATTAAAAAGTTCTGTAAGTATATTTATATCGACATCGTCAAGGAGGTTCCATAATTCAACCGCTAATTCGTCTGGACCAGGAGTTTTGCCTTTTTTCATATTTTTGAGTGCATATGTTATCTCTTCATTTGTTATCTCTGGCCCACTCTCTGTACTTTCTTCTATTACTGATGTCTGTTGTCTGTCATCTTGAAATAACCCTTCAATCTAATCCTTCCATCTTTTTAGTTTTTCTTCCGTGCCCAGTAGAATGTTCCCATTATCGTCTGTTAGCAAATTTGTTTGGTTTTTGTATCCACCGACAAGTTGTTTGATTTTTTTGTGTATGTTGAATGAATCGTGTAGTTTTTGGAGTCCTTCAATTTTCGAGCATTTCTCATTCAGCCAGTTCTCTTTTGCCTCTTTAACTTTTCTTTGAATTTGATGGTGTATCTTTGCATATCTTTGTTTTTAGCTGCTCTTCTCTCTTGTATTAACTTTAATATTTCTTGGGTCATCCATTCTTTTTCTTATTTTCAACAGTGTATTTTAGTTCTTCTTTGCTTATTTCAAGTACGTTGTTCTTGATATTCTTCCATTTATCATTTACGTGTTGTTCTGCTACATTGATGTTTTGTATTGCTTGTACTTCATTATTAATTTTTTCTTCTATTTTGTGTTTGATTTCAATGTCCGTAAGTTTTGAAAAGTCGATTTTGTTGACCTTCTGATGTTTTTTAACTCGTTTTAGACTGAATTTAAAGGTTGCTACTACCGGGTTATGGTCGGAAGCTATATCTGCTCCCGGATATGTTTTGGTAGATTTTATACTGTTTCTATACCTTCTTCCAATCATAATATAATCGATTTGATTTCTGACTATTTTCCCTTATGTGTCTTGGGGTGACGTCCAGGTATATAACCTTCTAGGGGGCAGTTTATATAATGTATTGGTCACAACCATTTCTTTCTCTTGGACAAATTGAACTAATTGTTCTCCTCTTTCGTTACCTTCACCGAGTCTTCACATTTCCCTTTACCAATTTTGGCATTTAGGTCCCCCATAATGATGATGACCTCATGTTTCTTCACAGCCTTTAATATTTTATCTATTTGATCGTAGAATTCTTCTACTACAGTTTTTGTGTTTGTAATTGTAATAGCATTACTCGTTCTGAGAGGGGAGTGAAGCCGACTACTTATCTGTTGGTGTCTTTGTCTACTAGAAAGCCAACTCCATGTGGATGTTTTTGTTGATCACTACTGCCCAAAAAGTAGAAGGTTCCATTGTTGGTGGAGCATTTACCATTATTTGGCCATCTGACTTCACTGACACCTAATATATTAATATTTAGTCTACTCATTTGTAGTTCTAGGTTATGTATTTTACCAGCTTGAAAAAGGCTTTTGGCATTCCAGGTACCAATTTTTAAGCTCCTTGGTATAGTGCTATTCAAAATCGTCCACTCCGGAGATCCGATTAGGGGACTATTAACACCGGGATATTTAATCTCGAACTTAGCCATGATGATTTGTACTAGGGATATCCATGTATGTATGTATGTATGTATGTATGTATAATCAGTAGCCTCATTTACCTTGCGGTGTAGAGGCTGGTGCTTTATGCGCTGGCATCTGGCGGTACAATGCTTGACTTGCCCCGGATTCGGGATACAGAGTTGGAGCGCGCCTTTGGTGCTTGCGCAGCAACCATTGTGTGAGTTGTGTGTCTTGGTGATGTGTTGACCTTGTTACTCTATCTCTTAGGTCTGTGGTTCTGAGTAGAGCACAGTTAATTTGGTGCCCAACTGTGAATGGTCTCACTGAGCCCGATTCTAATCGCCAAGGATACGGAAAAATTCCGACCCCAGCGGGATTCGAACCGAGGACTTGCTTAATGCAAGCCTGGCGCTTACCCATCTGCGCCACGCAGCTTCTTAGGGATATCCATAAGAATCTTTAATGTAGTGGTTTCCCGTTGCCTTCTACATTCCCACGCCGTTGACTATTTCAAGTTCATTCGCCTTTAGGAGAGATTTCTCACCCCATGGGCAAAGAGAGTGCCCTTACCTGTGTTTGCTCCTCCACCCTCAAGAGGCTGTTGGCTATACACAGGGGGATTGCTTATACCGGCGATCACTCGGTCGGTTTTGAGTTCAGTCAAAGTTTTGAGAATGTTAACTATGTCACTTTGCCTGCCCTTCCCCTACTATATCTGAAAAAATCATGTTTTTTATCTACCGCTCGTGAGGGCTTATGAAGACCAATCCAACATTTTAGTATTAAGCTTTTCACTCAGAATTGTACAAAAATATCGCTACCTGGAGCTTTTGCACCAATTTGTATACACCCGTATAATAACATTTTGTACCATGCTTGCATATATATTTTTCTTTGTGTTTTTTCTTAAGCTGCTGTCGCACAGTATTGAATTTATAAATGTTATAATACTTCTACCTTTGTTTACTCTTTTTTAAATTTCTTCTTTGCTGTTACCCTTTTTATTGAATATAACACCTAAATAACCACACTTTTCAACTCCCGTTATATATTCGTTCTCTATGTAAAGTTTTCAATTTTTTCTTTTTCTATAACCGGGTTTTCTCATTTCACTTGATTCATTTTCAAACCTGCTAATTCATACAATTCTTGCAATTTTCGTACCATGTAGCTCAGATCATCTTTATCTTCCGCTATCAGCACTTGATCATCCGCAATGTATAGAGAGTAGAGTATATCTTCTCCCACTCTTAGTCTCATATTTTTACGTATGTTTTGCCACTCTTGTAGGGCTTTGTCTAGATAGATTTTAAATAGTGTTGGAAAGAGACAACACCTCTGGCGGAGACCTTTGGTTAATGGTAATATTTCGCTTCCAGTTTTTATTTTTGCAGTATTATCTTCGTACAATGTAAATGTTGTATCAATCAGTACTGGATTTATTTGAACCTTTCTCATGTCTTTTTATAGTTGTTCTGTAGGTACACTGTCATATGCTTTTTCTAAATCTGTCAGTGCTAAGTGTGTTTCTTTATATCTTTATAATCACAGTTTCAGTAATAATTTTATTACGAAGATAATATAAATATACCGGGTGAATGAGACCACCCGTATCAATATTTTTTTTAAAGAACGGTGAGTCATAGAGAGTTGGGATAAAAAAATTTATTATAAAAGTCATACTAAAGAATCGAATGGTGATATTATTAATTCTCGAAAAAGTCAGCATCACGAGTAGTTTTGTCAACAATGTCCAGAACTCCAAAATTTTAGATGGCACCATAAGTCGAAAAACGTATTGTTGAAAAGATCGTTAAAAAAGAAGAAAGTTTTGTAGGAAAAATTATTTTACTACTACCACCCCTTTTAAGTAATATTCGATTAAAGTTATTAAATTTGAAATTCGTTGTTAAGAAACAAAATTGAAAAGTCGGCTTTTAAAATCTAGTTACCGAATTAAACAATGTTACAAGTGTTCAAAATGTTATTGACATTAAAACGTGTGTGTAACATTGTTTAATTCGGTAACTAGATTTTAAAAGCCGACTTTTCAATTTTGTTTGTTATCAACGAATTTCTAATTTAATAACTTTAATCGAATATTACTTAAAAGGGGTGGTAGTAGTAAAATAATTTTTCCTACAAAACTTTCTTCTTTTTTAACGATCTTTTCAACAATACGTTTTTCGACTTATGGTGCCATTTAAAATTTTGGAGTTCTGGACATTGTTGGCAAAACTACTCGTGATGCTGACTTTTTCGAGAAATAATAATATCACCATTCGATTCTTTAGTATGACTTTTATAATAAATTTTTTTATCCCAACTCTCTACGACTCACCGTTCTTTAAAAAAAATACTGATACGGGTGGTCTCATTCACCCGGTATATGGATCTTTCCGTTCAAAATCTGAATTGGTCTTTTGACTATTTATCAGCTATATCAGTCTATATCAAGTTCTTTAGTATTTTGGAATATAATCTATCGATGATGCAAATAACTGTAATCCGTCCGTAATTTCTAGGATCGTTTTTTTTTACCTTTCTTGTAAACTTTTGTATAAACTTATAGTTTCCCCATTAATATACTATTCATATAGAGCTTTCAGAATTTGTTTTAATTTATTGGGACCATACTTTATTAACTCTGGGTGTATTCCTCCTGGACCAGGTGATTTTCTAAGTTTAATTGTTCTTATTGCTTCTTCAACATGTCCTGTATTTATTTATAATGCTTTTTGTTCGTTTGTTCTATATTCTTTCTGTGCAAATTGTCGTCTTTTTTCTTGTAGATCTTCAAAATGCTCTTTCCACTGCTTCTGAGTGTATTTAACTAAAGAGTATGTTTGTGTTGTTTTTAATAATCGAATGGTTCTCCAAGTTTCCGAGCTTCGTGTTCCTCCAATAAATTGATCTACGTATTCACATTTTTTTTTCCATGGACTGTTCTTACTACTAATCATTTCCTGTTTAATTTCTTTGCTTATTGTTCTTATTCTTTTTTGTTCTCATTTGTTTGGTTTTATACGTATTTCAGATATAGCTATTTCTTATTATTTATTTTCTTCTATTTATCATCTCACCAGTACAGTTTTCTTTTGAGAGTATATGTTTTATGCATTCCTTTATGTGTTTATATTCTTTACCTGTAGTTCTGGTTGTGGTTATGAATTTTTCTCCTAGTCTTCTTTGATACAGGTAAACTGTACTTTAATTTCTAGGCTATTGCTTCAATAACAACTTTTTTTATCTACTGCCAAAAATATACTTATAATTAGTTTCAAATTAACCAGTGCTTAATCCCAAAATATGAAATTGGAATTCAAAAATTGTTTGTCAGTTATATCTGTGGCACATTCAAGCTGTAGACACACTGTGTAAAAAGGAAAAATGTAATAAGTGAATAGCAATGATACCTACGTTATGGAAATTTTGTAAAAACCCTTGATAATTATACTTTGCTTATGCTAATGAATATATTGTTGTTTGTGAATGCTACTATCCTGGGCAAAAAGTAAGGTCTAAAAGACCTAAATATAGATTTATAGAAAGTCATTCTTGATTATAAAAAAGATAGAAATGACCATAAAGGGGTTTAGCTGCTTAGTTTTCTGTGTAGGTTAATGTACATGATTGAAGTACTACTTGCATACAGATGCGTTTTGCCTAAATGAGTTTCTTGAAAAATTTGTTAATTATGCATATACACACTACAAATTGTTGTATAAACACTTGTGGAATATTAATAGCCCAAATATATACATCATAAAGTATTAATAGCTATCACAAGTTTTACTTCTCTGGAGCAAGGTCAATGTAAACTTGTTTCTTGCATATGTAATGCAACATTCTGAAGTCCTTACTCATACTTCGATTTTTTCCCATGGCAACTCTTTAAGCCATTATCTTTTATGTAGTGTTTAATGCCAGTAGGTAATATTGACTCAAATATTAGTGTTAAGATAATAAACAAGTTTTTGCTGAACATTAATGCCAACTGCCTCATAACAACATCTTGAGTTCCTATTGTTTTAAAGTACATTACTGTGTAAGCATTTGAAATGCAGATTCACTCAGTTATTAGGACATCCATGTGGGGTATAACCTTAATTTGTATGGTAATTTATTAAACTTGATCTAATTATTACAATTTTAGGATTAGCAGTACTAACTTGTTATTTATCTGGAGCTTGGGGCCATGCTGGTAATTATTGTCAGACATGTTTGAAACAATATCAATATAAATAATCTTTATAGAGTGCGGCAGATTGGATTCCAATGATGCAAAAGTTATTCCATGGAACGTTAATATTTACCAGATAAATGACAATGGAAGCCATGATTTTATCTGTTCAGGAACATTAGTGTCGCGTGGCATAATTTTAACTGGTAAAATTTCCTGATAAGTTAATGATACGTAATGCTACAGAATTTCTTTATTAAGTGTAGTGTGAACACTACACTGTGTCCACATTTCGATGCTCCCCATTGGTAAAGTTCGGGCACTTCATTCCATGTAGGAGCATGGCCTGAAATATCTCTTTCCGAAACCCAGTCAATCTGGCAATTGCCAGATGTGGGGATTGAACCCCAGGATACCGTGGCACCGCACTCGAGCTCCCTAACTGGTCGGCCACGCTGGCGACGCTCACAGTTGGTATTTGGGTTGTTAGAAGACATAGAGCCACGGTTAAATGGGGAATCTTTTGTAGAATTCAATAAATTTTAAGATAATTTGAAAAAACCAAAATGTGTCGATCTTAATATTGCTCAATAACTCGATAACGCCTAATGTAACCTCTTCTTTTACAATGTTTAGGCAATTTTTAAAGACAAATTTTATGATGCAAACAGAAACTCCCGATTGTCATTTGTTTTCAAGTTATTAGTGCTATCTTTTGTTTTTCATATGGTAGCCATATTGGATTTTTGGTTAGTTAGATAGTCTTTGAAATATTAATTTACGTTACGAGACCGGAAAGTAGTGTTTTGCAGGTCGAACCAAGCAGATTCCAGGGCGAGCCGCAGGCGAGTCCTGGAATCTTGGAGAGACCTGCAAAACACTTTCTGGTCATGTATCGTACAATATTTTTTTTACGACATCCGAGTTCATACTCTCAAACTTTCAAAAACTCAAAAAAATGATGACATTAGTATCTATTATTTGACTTATCGAAACAATAACACACACTTGATTCCATAGTAACGAAGGCATCAGGGACCGGCACAAGCTTTTACCGATCCCTGATGACCACTTTCCGATCTTGACCGGCAAAACGTTACTTTCTGACGAAAAAATTCTCCAGAAACCGCCTATTTTCTGGTCTGTCGTAAAAAAAGAACTTTTCAAAAATGTTTAACATAACTGAATTTTTTTTATTTGTAGGGGAGATAATAACAAAAACATGAATTAATCTCTATTATGAAATTAGTAGGCTGTGAAATTAAACTCCAATGAAAAATTAAAGCAAAAAGATATGCTAAGTAATACTGTAAAATAACGAAACGATAAGAAAAGTCATAAAAGTAAAAAGTAAAGAACGATTACTACTAAAAGTTCGATTCAGAATTATTTAGAACAATTTGGATACTTAGAGAGTAATGGCTCATTATTAATAGAAACAAATGACTCTAATTAGAATTTTATAATTTACCTGCTGATGGAACATTAAATAAGGAAACACTTGATCTGATTAGTAATCCCAGATGTGTTGTTAAAGATAATCCAAAAGCATACAGAGTTTGGATTAACATAGCAAATATGTATTTTCGAGCCAGAAATGTAGCACCAAAGCAGGTGTAATGCCGAAAGGCGGGGACACCAGCCTGAATGTACTTTTGAATAGTACCAAATATACATTGAAAGCATACAGAGTTCATAGTAATAAATGGAATAAAACGAATCTTAAATGGTATTTTTCATTAGCCACAAATGAAATGAAAGAAGTAGTACAAAAAGCCTTTGATCAATGGCAGTCTGTTTCAAAATTAGTTTGAATATAATATCAATAAACCAGATATACTTATTTCATTTTCTAATATGCTGTTTCAACGTAATCATAATGTTTAATGTCAAAAAGGTATATATGTAGTACCAGTTTTGACGGAAAAGGTCGTGTTTTAGCATATGCTTTCTTTCCAAATAATGACGAATGTCGAGAAATACATTTAGATAAATCAGAAGATTGGTGTTTTGGTATTGATATTACATCTGATAAAACAAGTTTATATAACGTAGTATTACATGAGATTGGACATACTTTAGGAATAGAACGTGCTGCATATAATAATTCAATTATGTACACCTATTATAAATGATTGATTGATAAATTCAATATTTATATGGAAGACCTGCATGATTAAAATATGAATTAATACCAACAACAACTATTAAGGCATTGACAAATAGACCACTTATTACAGAACAACCAAATTCAATCAAGTTTCATGAGGGGTCTTTAGATCTGAGTTCAGCTAAGCCCCATGAGGGGCCTTTAGACTCGAATTTACCAGAATTTTGTTCAATAAATCATCTAGATAATTTATTAATAACTTCAAATCACCATTTCTCTCTTAACACGCGTAAATATTTCCTGACGAATCGTGTGGTGGACTCATGGAATCGACTTCCGCAAGAAATTGTGAGTGCTGAGACCCTGGACTCATTTAAAAACAAACTGGACAATTTTCTGCGACACAATCAGTAGCTATGTTATGTAAATATATATAATACTTGTTTTATTATTTTTTGTTTTTTTGTTTTTTTTTTTTGTTTTATGCAGTGATATTAGAAACATCTATTACGTTTAGTTTAGACATGTACAACCAAACTCTTATACAGAGGTATAAACAGCTGATAGCTGTCTGCCTCCAATGTATAAATAAAATAAATAAAATAAATTTGTATATATTTTATAAAAAATGGGAATGGATAATGAATATAGATGACAAAATAAATGACAAACGATACAGAGATCCAAAATTAATATCTGAATATTTACTGTTTGTAAAACAAATTTCTCACATCTATCAAAGATCTTCTAGATGAAAATAATAGTATATTATACATCAAGATAGCGAAGCGCAGTATTATAACCTGAGCGCATATTAGATACTGAGCGCGCAGCGCGAAGTATGTAAAGCGCGAAGGTTATAAGACGATACGCTACCGTGGTGTATATACTATTTTTTGCACTACCAAATAGCTTAATACCTAAATTCCCAACAAATTTCGAAAATATTTTAACTGTCAACCTGACAATACAGCTCTTTAAAACGTCAAAATTGAAATAGTCATATTTGGTAACTTAGCAATTTATTAGTTACCACGGTGAAAATTGTTTATTTTACTTTCTCTCCCTTGGTGGAGAAAATCAACTTTTTGCACTCATGATTTCAAAATTCATATTTCCCGGTCATTCCCGATGCGCCGAAAATGACTTTTCCCGCACCGGGGTGTTTTTTACTTTCCCACAAAAACTATGGCAATTGTGTGTTCCAGAGGCGCTGTAAACGTCAACAAAAGCTAACAGGTGCTAGGATACGTATAAAAATTTAGTAATTTGTGCTGCCAACTCAGTAAAGTTGTAAAACACTAAATAATATTTTTTTAACTTTTTCAAATATTTTGAGTTATTCGTTACAAAAAACATTGTACCTACCTCTTTCGGGAAGAATTTTCCCGAATTCGCACTACATGCAGCACTCCCTTCGGTCGTGCTGCAAACAAAGTGCTCATTCGGGAAAATTAACTTCCCGAACTTGTTAGGTAAATAACTATCACGACCTAAAAATAGGCCAATAACGATGCGTTCTGAGACTAGTAGTGCAAAAATATTATTTTATTGACTTTCCTAGTTTTCAAATAAAGTAGTCTGGAAACGTTCATGAGTTAGGACTACCTAGTAATAAAAAAATTCCAATCATTTTTAATTCGTATACTGAACGTACTTTTATATTGTACGACAATTATTATTATATTGAATTGAATGAATGTACAGTAAAAGCTGTTTATAGCGACAAGCCGCATATAACGACGGAAGTGTGGCCATTTGTTTGGAATCCCATATACACTAATGTAAAAAAAAACGGATATAGCGACCTCGTTTGTAACGACGAATCCGGAAACTGCGACGAAAATGTGCTATTTAATGATTTTTCTCCGGTTATAATGACGATCGAACAATGGACCCAAATAAAATTTCAGGCACAAAGAACGGCTAATCATCGGGCGCTGTTTACATTACTGTTGTGTGGCATTGCAGCATCAGCTAGATTAATTAGTTTAACAGTATATAGTGATCGACGTGTTGCAATTTTGTTTGTGCAATGGCTTCAACGTGTAAATTGAAGAAAAAAGTATTTTTATTGAAGAAAAGGGTGCTATAGTGGCAAGATTAGAAAACGGTGAAAGCAACGGTAAATTAGCTTTAGAATTTGGAGTTTTGCATTCTACCATATCAACAATATGGAAAAATAAAGACAAAATAATACTGGCATTTAATAGCAATACGTTAAAAACGAAGAAACTTAGAAAGTCATAGCACTAGAATGGTTTAAGATTCAGAGAAGCAAAAATGTTTCCATAACCCGACCAATTTTAAGACAAAAAGCCAATGAATTTTCTATATTGCTAGGAAAACATGAGTACCAATGCTCTGAAGGTTACATAAATCGATTCCGATCGCATCTTAACATCACCTTTGGGAAAATATCAGAAGAAGCGGCAAGTGTGCCTGATGGTTTTCCTGACTCGTGGTTGCAAACTATTTTTTAAGAAACAAGGAAAGGGTACAGTGATGATGAAATTTTCAATGCGGATGAAACCGGATTATTTTATAAAATGACATAGTAAATAGTAAATTTATGAACTGTCACTACAATTACAATTACAATTTATTTACAATTACAATTTATTTGTCTTTAACATATATACAATTAACAATTCTTGTAACAGTTACCAAGGTGTCTAATTGACTGAACAATTGTCTGCACCTTATAGACTATATAGACTATATTTCTAAACCTTAAATATACATTTAACACAAAGATAATTAAAAAAAAGGATTATAATTAAAGACAGAAAACAATTTTCCAACAAACCCTGTTTAGTCAAAACAAATAAATAATGTAAATAAACTATGTAAAAATACATCAAATTTATCTATTTCTATTATATACTATACATTACAATTATATAATCATTACAATTCCAATAGCTTAATAAATTTTTCATAGTTATTATTCAAATAAATTTTACATTCCACACTATACTTTTTAATATTAACAATATTTTTAATATGTGACGGTAATAAATTATATGACAAAACAATGAGATTTAAAAGAGAAAAGTGCACAGAGGTAAAATGTCAAAAGAAAGAATCACTGTAATGGTAGCTGCAAACATGACAGGAAGCGAGAAAAGAAAATTACTCGTTACAGGAAACGCCAAAAACCCAAGATGCTTTAAAACTGTTAAACGTTTACCTGTTGTTTATGAACACAACAAAAAAGCATGGATGACTTTAGAATTATTCATCAAGTTCCTTCGCGATTGGAATAATGAACTAATAACTAATGAAGTCTTCTAAGAAAATTTTGTTAGTTGTGGATAACTGTTCGGCTCATTCAAATGTTGAAAATTTAAAGGCAATTAAGTTGTGTTTTTTACCGCCGAACTGCACTTCAGTTTTACAACCAATGGACCAGCATGTGATTAATTCGTTAAAGACGCAATATCGCAAAATGCAAATTTTAGAAACCGTTAAGAATATAGAACTAAAGAAACAATGTGCCATAACGATCATGGATGCCATTCTGACGGTATCTGCTGTATGGGAAAAGGTATCGTCTAAAACAATTGAAGGATGTTTTCGACAAGCTGAGTTTAGCACAAAAAGGATTGAAGAAACAACAGAAGACAAAAATGATTTTCATGAAGAAGACATTTCGTTGGCTCAACTAATGCAACTGACACAGTGATGACTCATGATGAACTGTTGGAATTTGTGAATGTCGATAACGATTTAGAAACTTGGAGTGATTTAAGTGAAGCAGATATTGTGACAAACCTAGAGAACGGTGTAAGCAAAATAATGGAAGAAAATGTCGATGATACAGAAGATGCTGATTTTCAAATGCCGTCGTGTGCAGAAGCTCTTTAAGCGGTTTTTATATTAAGAAAGTTTGTTATATTTGAAGGTTTAAAAGATAAACAATTGTTGGACAGTATTTCCGCACTTGACATCAAACTTGAGCGCATTTATTTTGAACGTAGTAGCTGTTATAAGCAGAGCAAGATATCTTATTTTTTTTCTAGAAATTAGTTTGTAAGCTTACCTATATACTAGATATACATACATAATTACATATAATACGTATGTTCCATTTTTACCTATACATATATGTACTTTTAAACATTTAATTTTGCTGAAATAAAGTTATATTATGTATTATGTTGAAAGACTTCGATAATTTTGCACTGATTGGTTACAGCGACCTTCGGTTATAACGACCAAGTTTCACCTGTTTGTTCTATGTCGTTATAACCGTATTTTACTGTACTATGAAACCAAAACAACACAGAATTATGAATGAACTATTTCGTGGGATTCCATCTGATGTAGGCCTAAATGGTGTCTTCCGTTATAAAAATGGAATGTTGTAAATTTTTAAAAAGAAGGAAAACAAAGCGATTTCATATATATAATATAATATATTTATTTATCATTTTCATGTACATCACTCCATACATCTTATACAATAAAAACGATAAACAATTTAAAACTATATACCACCCAGATCTGATGCAGTCAGTCTTGGGGGCCTCCTCCAATTTCCAGATTGACCACAAAGGCACTTAGGTGCCTGCGTGTGGGTTTCCAAATTGATTTCTCGAGACTCGCGATTTTATTTGTGAGCGTGTGACATAATCTTGTCACTAATCCCAAGAAGTTTTTAGTACTCCTGCTACCCCTTTCGGACCTAGTTCTCGTAGTTTTTGGTCAATAATTTTTTTACATGGGTTTCCCCACGATTGAAGAATTGCATTTCGCGTCTCGCATGACACTGAGTTTAAGATCTTTGGACCTACATATACATGACATCTTCTTCCAGTCGTGCTTCTAATTTCCGGCACAGTAACCATGTTAAGTGATTGCGACCTTAACATTCTTTCTCCTACCTCTACCCTGAAGAGCCTATTTTTCATGTAAAATTTCAACACAGCATTACAAAATAGCTGCCGAACATCATACGCTTCTGTCTCCTTGTGCAACTGATTTGTCGGGAAGAGTCTGTCTTTTCCATACATAATCTTTAGTATTTTCCTATTTAATGCATCCAAAGGACTAATCGCATTTTCCGCTGCCCCACCCCAACCGATGATCCCATATCTCATAATTGAGACAAACAAAGCATTGTATACCACTTTTAGCATAGAGGTGTTTACTATTGTTTTGAGTCTGTTGAATGCAAAAGTAAAATAGCGCAGTTTTTTTACTAATTTATTTATGTGCTCACCCCATCGCAGGTGTTGATCGATAATAATCCCGAGATACTTTCCACTCACAACTCTCTTAATTTTCTTACAGTTAGTATCGCAATGTAAACTATTACACTCTTTACCGTGTACTACTATACCATCTAGATCCGGAATACTGTCACAATAGCATCCAAAAGTGATACAATTTGTTTTATCGAAGTTTACCGTCAGCTTATTTTCCTCAAACCATCTAAAAGGCTTTGATAGATCTGTTGCAATTTTGGCTACAAGTTTCTCCCAAGAAGCACCCTCATAGAGAATCGCAGTATCATCCGCGAATGAATATATTTTTCCCTCACATTTGACTTTAAAAAGATCATTTAGGTAAATAATAAATAAGAGGGGGCCCAGGACTGTGCCTTGGGGAACCCCATACTCGGAAACATTTATCTCCCCCTTTATGTTTTCCATTTCCACAAACTGCGGTCTTTCAGTTAGGTATGACTTTAGTATTTCGTGAGCTCTACCTCTGATTCCCACGTCATTAAGCTTGTCAAGCAGAATTTTGTGGCTTAGCGTATCAAATGCCTTTCTCAGGTCGACGAATACACCCACACACGGTCGACTCTTCCCTATCGCCTCGTATACAAACTTTGTAACTTCTGCTATCGCATCCTCCGTGGACTTTCCTGGTAGGAAACCAAACTGGGTTTTCGCAAAGAAATTATTTTTAGTTAAGAAATCCATTATTCTGTCCTTAAGACAAGTCTCAAAAACTTTCGCAATGTTAGATGTTAGAGAAATTGGCCTATAGTTATTGAGACTCTTACGATCACCGCTTTTAAATAGCGGTTTAATTTTTGCTATTTTAAAACCGACTGGACACACTCCCGTATCGAAAATACGATTTATCACGTGGCTTAGCGGAACAGAGACGATTGGTCCTATTTCCTTCAAGCATTTATTCGTGATGCCATCCGGCCCGGGAGCCTTTCGCGGGTTTACTACTTTTAACAACCTTTCGACCTCTGTAGCCCTCACCGGGGTTAAAAATATAGATGATAAGCTGGAATCCGGTTTCTTCTCTCTCTGCCGGTTCGGTATTTCATTAGCCAGATTACTTCCGATTTTTGAAAAGTACGTTCCAAAAGCGTTTGCAATGCTTTTTGATTCCCTAAGTTCTGTCCCGTCTTCCATATTTATGACTGTGGTACTACCCGCTCTACAGTATTTTGCCCCTGCTCCAGTGATATCTTTTATAGTAGTCCATAATCTCCTCGGATCCTCTTCAGACAGCCTTATTTTTCTTCTATAATAATCTTTCTTCGCCTTTTTTAATAGTTTATTTAGAATGTTCCTATAAATCTTGTACTCTTCTTCAACCATTTTGTTTGCTGGATTTGCTCGATGAATTTGCCACAGTTTATCTCTTGTTCTAACTGATGTCACTAGTCCCCGGGTAATCCAATCCTTTCTCTTGGTACTCTCATGCGCCGCTGGATAAGAAGCCGCCGCAATAATACCTTTCAGCTCCGCTACAAGATTATTAAGGCTGTCGTCAACGTTTGTTGCTGAATAAACCGATTCCCAACTTAGTCTTTCTGCCTTATGTCTAAGCTTTCTGTAGTTGATTTTCCCTATGGCAGCCTGCTTCTTTGTCTCGTGTGGATTTCCCTCGAATACATTTTTCTCTCTTATCATAATAGGATAGTGGTCAGTTATTGCACTACGGATGATTGCCGAATCGAAGTTTTCCAGGCTCCTTTTCGTTTTAACAAAAATGTGATCAATGCATGTTGATGACTGACCTTGGACTCGAGTGCTTTCCTCGATAGCTGGAATGAAACCTCTTTGTGCCAATACATCCATGTAATCTCTTGCCTGTTCGTCTTCCTCCGCTATGTTTATGTTCATGTCCCCGATCAAAATATGCTCCTCTTCGCAAGCAACTTCTTCTAGGTAGATTTCTAGGTTCTGAATGAATACGTTTACGTCTTCTCCATGCAGTCTGTATAGAGCCGTAATATGCGCGTAACTTTGAGCTGTAACGTTAACCTCCAGATGAATCGCTTTTATCCTACCAATATCCACAATTTCATGTTTATAATTCAGGCCTTCTTTCACATACACAATAGTACCATCACTTCGGTTTTCTGTACCTTCATTATAAATGGCGGTGTACCCGTCCATAATATATAGATTTATGTTATCAATCGTCCATGTTTCAGTACATACCACTACGTCGAAGTACATAGGCGCCTGCTTCAAAAATACACATAGTTCGTCAAAGTTTTTATTTAGACTTCTCACGTTTATATGGAGCGCTGCAAAAAATTTGCTGCACGTATTGTTTCCCTTATCAATCCATTCTTGAAGACAGTCGAAACTATGCCCTGCAATTTTGACATCGTCAAAATGTGTTATAAAATTGTGGTTTATTTTTTTTGCGTTGGATAGTTGGTCCGGGAGATTTCAAACTTTCTTCGGTCTGCATATGACGGGCAATTTTCCTCATCCTCCGCAGTGTGATTTGTCGATCGGTTTGTCTTAAATCGCTCATTTGCAACTTTACAGTTTATACATCCTTTCTTACTTCTATCTGGACATTCCCTCGAGTCGTGTTTACCAGAACAGTATTTGCACGAGAAATGATCATGACTGCACTTGACCGCGCTATGCCCGTACCCGCAACATTTGTAGCATCTCCGTGTGTTAAGATCATCGTAGACTGGACAGCGTTGCCATCCAATTGCTACCTTGAAGTTTTTTTCCATGATCCTTTGGTACACTTCTGGACTGACTTCTGCTGAGACAGTACATTCCTCGCTGTTTCTCTGAGGCTTCCGAAATTTTATCTCAAATAGAGCATTTTGTACCCCTTCTAGGTTTTGTTTTTTGAAGTCACCTTCGATTTCCATCGTGGTTTTCTCATCTGCAATACCGGCTATTTTAATTCTCGGATTTAGAAGCTTTTCCTCTTGTATCTCGTATTTTCCTTTTAGTTTTGCACCTACTTCCTGCTTGAGTACAGCAGTCTCCTTTTCGCTCCCGCATCGTATGTGAATTGACCCATCCTTGCGCTCTTTAAGCTGCGCAATTTGCACTCTTAGTTTCCCTGGATTTATTGCTGTTTTTATGTCGCTTTTTGTCTTTTTTGCCTCTTGTGTTGCATTTGGCTTGATAATTATTGTAGATACCTTGTTTCTTGTTACCTGTGAGTGTAAAACAAATGGCCTGTCAGCTGTAGTACCTGCAACAAAAGCATATGATGGTTGCTTATCTTTTGTTTTTACTTCATTCAAAGACTCAGTCAGCCACTTGTTTTTCTCAATCAGCAGGTTGTTTTTATCCATTGTTTCCTTGTTAAGCTGCTGCAGCAGCTGTACTTTTTCCCGGAGGTGCAGAATCTTATTTGCTTGACAGTTTTCCTCTTCGTACGATGCATTCGACATAACGTCTATTTGATTGTCTTCTAATTTCTCCAGCTCCGCCGAGAGAGAATCCCTTTCCTCTTCAGTTCTTTTTAGCTTTTGTTTTAAGGCGGCAATAATTTGTTTCAGAGCTTTTACGTCCTCTAAACCCTGGACCTGCGTGTTTATATTTTCATTTGAGGTTATGTTGTCACCGCAGCAGATTACGGACACGTTATCGATGAATCTGACGTTCTTATAGCTTTTATTTATGCAACTATAGTGCATTACTGCATTGCACTTCAGACACACAAACACTGAACATTTGTTTTTTGTTGGGCAACATTTATAACTCTTTTGAGTATGATAAATTTTAAAATATGCTGATAAAAGCTGGTACATTTGATTTTAGTATTTTCAATATTCACTGTCAGAATTTAAGTGTATTGGAAGAACTGAAAACTTTATTAAATTAACTGGCTTTAACCTCATCTCTGGACTGACTTCATCAGGCTTCATAGTTTTTGAAACTGATTAAAAAATACACTTCTTTGAGCGGTACACTATAGTAATATAAAGTATTTTTTCATAAACATTTTATTCCCCAAATATATAATATAGGTGGTACATCAATTAGCTTTATTTTAACTTAAGCACACTAATACCGGCGTACATAAATCAAACAAGTAGAGACACTCACTGTCGGTTCCTTTGATGTGAAAATTCCGATTTAGATTACCTTGAACGACTCCTGGGGTGTACTGTCCGATAGTACTAACAGATGGCGCCACTACTTTTATCACATATGATTGGTAGCAGAGCCAGTAACTGGCTCTGATTGGTAGTAGAGTCCCTGTATCGTATATAATTGGTAGTACAGTCGCTTTATATACACTACCGTTAACAGTCTGGCCATATATGGTCACGATTTCCATTGGTGCCGCCATTTTATGTCTTGCGTCATTTTGACAATAAGATTTAAATTTCAAAAATGTCAGTCACATTTATTCAAATAAAATAAGTTGACATTCATTCAACAAAAATCGTTTAAAATGCGGGTACATAGTTAAAAACTGATCATAATTTTTAGAATTACTACTAGAACTATAATTTATTAACGGTAAGCTGACAAGGTTTAAAGAAATTTATCAATTTCAAAAATTTTCTTAAGATATGAGGTATTGCTGTGCAGTGCAGTCGGATGCAAAAGCAAATCTGAAAACTGTGTGCTAACGGAAACTTTCCTTAGGAATAGGGACAGACGGAACTTATGGACAAAAAAATTAATGGAGAAAATTGGTAACCGAATGGAAATTCAAGAATTTGTAAATAGATATTTATGTATTTAGTGTGTAAAGAGAGCCATTTTGGTATGAGGATGCGAGTTTCGTGCCGAGTGGTAGCGAGGCGCGAAAAAGCAACCGAATACCAAAATGGCTCTTTACACTCGAAATACATACAACATTTTTTCTACGGTCCTAAATAAATGAGAAAATTGTTAAATAATTGAAATTTCGATTCACACCATTTGATGAAGTCGTTGTACCGCCGGCGCCGTTCATAAAGGCCGCGCGATTTGGGCGGCAACAACTCATTGGTTGCTGTCTGGGCCGCTTCAAATACTTCAAGCGGGGTGCAATTATCTTCAGATTCCATCTTCAACTTCACAAAAACTCCCAAACTCAATAAAACTGTTGCGTGATGATGGACGCGCCGTGATGCAATTGTCAATAATTTTAGCCAGTTCCAGAAAAATGACGAATTACAATAATACTCAGGTTAGCCATGGCGATGCGTAAAGTAAAATGAAGTGACGCGATTATTTCATTAAGACATTGTTTACGTGGTTGCGATGTTAAAATGGTTACTAAGGAAAAAATGTGTGAAATGCTAACTTTTCGCATTGACAGTGCGCTCTTAATAGTCAGTTTTAGAGGTGACCGTAGAAAAAAGCATTTTGCAGATTGTATGTGTGAAAAAGCACGAGTTGGTGGCAAAAAAGACTTAAGGATAATGCTGTTGTAACATTATTTACCTTCTTATCGTCTGCTTCGGAGCCTACAGCCATTGAAAATACCAATGTATTTATAAACAAGTGGTCAAATTTTAAAATTACATTAGCCGTCCAAAGAACTGATTTTATCAATGTTTAAATTTTAGGTATGGAGTCTTGTGCATTTGAATGCAAAAATTGGTCTGAACATGGTATTAAGGTGAAAAGCTTCCCTAGAAATAAAAAAGCGGGGCTTGTGGTCAAACAGGTTAATTGAGCATATTAGAATAACATAAAGGGTCAGAATAGAATCTAAATGTAAAAGTATTTTATATAAATAAAATGCATATTGTTGATGTAACACATACTGCAACTTTTAATTAATTAGAAAAGTTTATTATATCCAAAGTTATCGGTGTTTGTTTAAGAATAGCTGAAACGAAAACGAAAAAGCAAAATACACAACGAAGCAAATACAGTTGTACTTCTGTGGCAATGCACAATGTAGGTTATATAAATTAAGTGGGAAGTTATGAAAAGTAATTTTAAGCGTATTAGACTGTATACTCACTGTTTTAGTAGTTTTGGGATCACTTTAAGTTCTGTGGATTTATTATTATTTATGTGAGCACTAACTGTAAATAAAATTTTTTGTATTTGCTCCCCAAACTGGTTACTTCGGAAACTGTCTAAGATCCTCAAAATGGCCATTTAGAGGCCTTGTACTTAAAGTCGTCATGGCAAAATTTTAGAGGACTCAAACATTAGTTGCCATGACGACTTTAAGTACAAGGCCTCTAAATGGCAATTTTGAGTATCCTAGACAGTTTCCAAAGTAACCAGTTTGGGGAGCGAAAAATACATTTTCGCGCGGCCTCCTAATATAATGCCGCGTTAATGGTAATTGAAACTTCATATTATAATGTTTGGAGAGCTAATACAAAAAAACGTTGTATGCAACACGTCCTCAAATGGCTTTAGAGGACTCATCTTCATATTACGGACTCGGCTGCGCTTCGCTCTGCCTCGTCCGGAAACATTACGACTCGTCCCCTAAAGCTTTGCTTTGAGGACTAGTTACATAAAGTACTATTATAATATCTCATTGATACGACATTGTTTGTTTTACTATTTAGTCATATATTTACTTATGCTAAGCATTTATTTAATTAAACCATTTTCTAACACCAACCCCGCCACTGGAGGCGGCCATATTCTGTCTTATGTCATAAGTGACATTTCATATGGCCAGACTGTTGTATATAAAGGGACTGTAATTGGTAGCAGAGCCAGTAGATATAGAGAGTACCGCCATTCTTTGATCCGTGAAAATGCCGCTATCGCCGCCATTTTTGTTCCCACCAGCAATGACTGATTGAGGTATGTCTAAAATTTTACTTGAAATTGGCAAGACTGTAAGTCTATGTCAAATTCGAGGTTAGCAGGTTATGTTTTGCGCCAGTTTGTGTCAAAACTGACGCAAAAACTAACCTGCTAACCTCGAATTTGAAATAAACTTACAGTCTTGCCAATTTTAAGTAAAGTTTTGGATTGCCAACAAACGTCACGTTGACGGAATTGTGTTACAAACCTCAAAGTGACGCATATGTCAGAGGAATAAACATGGCGGACGTGGCGGTACTCTCTATATCTACTGGCTCTGATTGGTAGAACTGTGTGCTGCCATCTGATAGTCAAGCTTAGAAATACCCCCCGAGTCACTGTCCTAGGCACTCTAGACAGGTTTCAATATTTGGCATGAATGTCTCTACTTGTTTGATATATATACGCTGCTAATACTTACTTCCCAATGATCAGATTTCAGTAGTTTTTTTTAGTGGTAGAGTGAAATATTCCTATAACACGCCTAACACTCTCCATTGGGCTGAAGTTAATGTTTGTTCAGAAATATCGGAATAAAACTTCATGACTGTGTCTGTAAATGATGGTAGAAGTTTAGCTTCATTTTCTTTAACAAATTTCCAAAATTTGCCCCTCCTAGACCTCCATGTCATCCAAGCGTGTGCTTTCAAACTTGTTTATAAAACTCCGTAAATCTAACCTTTGCAGTCTTTTTAGATTTTCCCAGTTAGTTATGCCCTAAAACAGGGGTTCCCAAACTTTATCAGTCCGCGGCGCACTTAGAGGTTTAGTATTTTGTCCCGGCGCCCTTAGCAAAAATTGTGCACAATGACATAAATCAGGGACAAAAATGAAAACAACTCTTAAGATAAACCTCATAGTCCATGGAAATCGTACTAAAAAAGGGGTGTTGCCTTGCATCAAATGAGGTAGTTCTGATTTTTTGATATGTTGTATCGGATGAAGTGGTAATGATAAATCCCAGTTTTCGACCTCGGAAGCCCTCCGGATCATTGTTAAATACTTGAAAAACCGCTAAATTTTAGGACTTTTTTCAGTTTTTGTTAATTTTGACCACCAAGGACTAATTTTCCAGCAAAAGTCATTATATACAATTTTAAAGCAAATAAAATTTGCAACAAAGTTAAAGTAATTCGGTCTCGGTAAATCAAACAGTTGTTAAGATACAGCTGTTCAAAGTTTCCAAAAATAGGAAATTTTAGAGGTTTTTTTAGTTTTCGTCAATTTTAACCACTAAGGAACTATTTTACGAAAAAAGTTATTGTATACGTTATTAAAGTAGACTAAATTTGCACCAAAGCAAGACAAATTTGGTCTATGTAGACCTAATAGCACCTGAGATACAGCTGTTCAAAGTTGATGCGAAAATCGTACGACACTCATCAATGACAAATAGAAAAATTAGTTCACGAGCCGTATCCAAGACAACAACAAAATTTCTTGGAAATTTTTTGTAGGTAGATCAGCCTAACTTTGAGGGCTTGTATCGTTACGATTTTCTTACCGAATCTGCATTCGAGCATTAATTCATATCCGGAAATTATTTTTCGTGCATTCAACAACGTCCCCAAATTAATACGACGTTGTTGGAACGCACTCAAAAAAATTTCCGGAAAGAATTAATGCTCTTATGAGATTATATGTGATAATTATTATATTTAATTAAAATTAAAACCACAGGAATAAAAAAGATGATATTCGCAACCCACAATACATGGAAACAGTTGACTGACGTATTCAACGATGTAAACTGTTAATACGAATGTATTGCGCAGGTCTGCTTCGAGTAGTGGGTCAACCTGTAGACACAAGTGTAACTAACTTCCTCTATTCGTCAGTCGTTCACATCTATTCGGCCGAGTTAGATATGTTCTAAAAGTTACGTGACGCGTTCAGTTCGAAAGTGAATTAATAATAATATGATGGAGAGTGCCCGGGCCTCCGTGGATTCCCGTTGCTTTATATGCAATGATAGTTTGAGTGAAGGTGAAGTGATTTTGGTGAAACATAGAGGAGTGGAAACCCTGATTACATGCAGTGTTAAATTAAAAAACCGGGAACACGAACGTTTACTGAAGGAAGTGCGCGAGATTTCGGTACATCGTCCGTGTCAAAAAAGATACACCAATCCAAAATTGATAAAAGCAGCTGTGCAACGTGGGGAAAAGGAAGTGAGATCAGCGAGACCTACAAGAAGCTCTTCTGAGCAGTTCAACTTCAGAGAGAACTGCTTTTTATGTGGAGAGCAAATAACTGTTGAATTCATTGAAGCTCAGAAAAAAAACAAGCCTGAAAAAAGAAATAATGTGATTGCCGTGGAGAACTTGCAGCTGGTTTCAACCTTATTGAAAGCAGCTGAGAAAAGAGGCGATGAATGGGCACTGAAAATAATAGAACGCATCTCAGAAGATACCGATTTGCCTGCACTAGATGCAAGATATCATCGGTTTTGTCAGAGGAAGCTGTACAGACCTGCTAGAAAAGGACTACAGAGGGGAGAACATACTCGTGGCACTGTTGATGAAGCCATGGATAAAATTTTCGACTTCCTAGAAGAAAACTCGGAAGAGTGCCAGTTTTCCCTGACAGAGTTGACTGAGCTGTTAGGTGAGAACCCACCTGATGTGCGAACCATTAAAGGTCGCTTAATTAAAAAGTACGGAGATGACGTAGTACTAGTTACCACATCAAACAAAACAACAATTGTTTGCTTCAAAAATACTGGATACAAAATTTTATCAGATGCCTGGTATGCTGAACAGAAATCAGATCCCCAAGAAGAGCGACTCCGGGTGGTTAAAGCAGCAAGCAGCTGATATTATCCGGGAGGATATTCGCTCTCAAGTGTACAACACAAAAGAATACCCGCCCTCACATGATTTTTTGCAGGATGTGGATTCTGTAATACCACAGTCGCTGAAAATGTTTATGGAGACCGTGATTGTAAAAAATAAACGAGGTTGTCTGGATAAGTGGCGTAAAAAATGTGTTGCTCTGTCACACTCAATAGTGTCAGCTGTCAGACCTTCCTCATTCATATCTTCATTGCATCATGGCATATGTGTTTATTTGTATCACAAGTTTGCGTCCAGTCACCTTGTTGACTTGTTGTCAACCATGGGGTTTTGTGCGAGTTACAAAAACATTGTAAAACTAGAAACCTCTGCCATCCTAAGACCAGACCAAATGCAATTGGAGCAGAGGAGTTTTGTGCAATTCACCTTTGACAACGCAGATTTCAATGTCAACACATTGGATGGATTAGGCACCTTCCACGCTTTAGGAGGTATAATGATGGTGACTCCCAGTGAATCAATTATCCCAGAACAAAGTTTTGTCCGTGTGGAAAGATGCGGTGCTTCCCAGCTTATGCAACAGAGACCGTCTGTGCAGTTGCAAATCTACCAACCGAAAAAAAACCAAGGTTTGGCTGCCGTCACTATTGAGGATGTGGACAGTATTCAACAAATACCTGAAGACATTGTGCCATCTTCTTCGGGTATTGCCTGGCTGTTTGGCAAGAGTACGAAAAAGTGGAGTATACCTGGATGGAATGGTTATATGGAACAGGCTACAAATCACCTGCCTTTTGAAACGACAAAAGTTGTCTGTCTACCTTTCATAAATCATCCTCCGTCACAGTATGACACCTTATTAACCGCTCTTCGGGTGGCCAATGAGAAATGTGGTGTCTATGGCCAAAAAACATGCTTTGTGACCTTTGATCAACCACTATACAAAAAAGCTAAAGAAATAATAGCAAACTGCGATGACTCCGAGTTGAATAATGTTGTTGTGAGGTTAGGTGGTTTTCACGTACTTATGTCATTTATGGGAACAATAGGCAAGATAATGGAAGGTTCTGGATTAAAGGAAGTCTTTTCAACAATTTTTGCGCCAAACAGTATTGAGAAGATAATGTCTGGACACTCTTATGCGCGTGCTGTGAGGGCTCACACTCTAACCCAGTTGGCATTAGCAACAGAGGTTGTTAAAACTGTACATCTGACTGATGAAGATGAAGGTGTGCTCGATGACGTGTTCTCCAGCTTTGACCACTCCACCATCTTAACATTACTCGAAAATAAACAATTCCAACTTATTCAAACCAAGTTTACTAATGCGCTTGATAATCTTGAACTTAACGGACCCACAGCAAAGCTCTGGGTTCAATATATCCGAATGGTAACTTTAGTGAAACAATTCATTGAAGCAGAGCGAATGGGAAACTGGGATCTGCATCTCAAGACTATCCACAAAATGCTGCCATTTTTTCATGCAGCTGGCCACTTATTTTATGCCAAGTGTGCCCACATGTATCTTCAAGATATGTTGACACCAAAAGAAAGAATGGATCTTTTCGAATTCCAACAGTATACAAAAAGTTGGTACTTTACAATTCGACGCACCAAAAAATTCTGGTGTGGTGTATGGTCAGACATGACGATTGAACAGGTTCTTATGAGATCTATGAAAACCTACGGAGGTCTGACCCGGGGTCGCGGAATGACAGACAGTGTGCTAACCCGATGGACATTAGGAATGGTCTACCTCCAAAACGTATGTACAGATGTGGAAAGCTACTGCGACATTATGAGTGGCACGTCTGAACAGCATATTGATATACGACCATCCAGAATGACCAGAGACGAACAAGATGCAGAAAAACTGCTTGACTTCTTTCACATTCACCCTCCATTTCCCAAGAGTGATTCCATAATTTCATTAAGTAGTGGGCTCGTAGGAAGTAAAGAGGTTAACTGCCACAATGCTGTAAACATTGGAAAGGAGATGATGTCAAAAGTTATTGGTGAAAATTTTGAAAATCTAAAGTTTACTAGAAGAAATACAGTGAACACGCTTGCCTCTGCTGTCTGCTCTGTTTCAATTGGAGAGAGAAGGGTGACCGTTAACCCTCTCACTTTGTTCCACAGATTATGCATTTTGAAAAAGACTGACGAAGAATTGAAGGACTTTTTTACACATGAATTGTCACCATTTCCCATGGCACTTTTTACTGAAGATGGAATCAGAAAGGGTACGAAGTCATCATTTTACACAGCCTTCAATCCTGTGAGTCTGGATGAAAACCAGCAGGGGAAGGATACGTACGTAGTTGTAGACGGTGGACATCTACTCCACAAAGTTGTGTGGCCTCGGAGTGTGTCTTTTGGGGAAATTGCCGCCAGGTATGTCAAATACTTGCAAAATCGCTACGGTTCAAATATAACAGTAGTTTTCGATGGGTACCCATCTGACGCATCAGATAAAAACACCAAGAGCTTTGAACGTCTCGGTAGAGCTAGAGCAACGTCCTCTCCTGATGTTATCTTCGACGAAACAACCATTGCTCCAGTTGCTCAGGACAAGTTTCTATTAAATGACAGGAACAAGCTTAGACTTATCGACATGCTGAAGGTGCACCTAAAGAGGAACAAAATTCTAACACTACAGGCAGAGGAAGATGCTGACCGGTTAATAGTAACCACAGCCATTTGCATGTCCGCTGCCTACGACGTCGTCAAGATCGCCGGCGAGGACATAGATTTGTTGGTCATGCTTTGTGGTTTACCACGAGATGTAGGAGACCACACCCTTTCAACAGACAGACCAAAGAACAACATTATATTTGAAAAATGTGGGAGAGGAAAAAACCCAAATATCACCTATTTGACGAATTCCTTTATGCACCAAGCACAACCCGAAATGGCACTGTTCCTTCATGCATTCAGTGGTTGTGATACAACATCAGCCCTTTTTGGTCAAGGAAAAATGAAATTTTTATCGACGCTGAAAAAACAGCAACGCATTGAACAAAACGCTGCAGTTTTCCTTAGCCCCAATGCCACACCTGCGCAGGTCGCCGAAGCAGGAGAGAGATTTCTCGTTTCACTGTATGGAGGCAACATTGAATCCCAAAATCTCGACGACCTTCGCTTCCAGCGGTTCACAAGGGCAGCAGCTAAGTCCAACATGAACCTCGCCAGGTTGCCTCCAACCAGGGATGCTGCAAGATTTCACTCTCTGCCAACCTACCACCAGGTAAAAAAATTTTTTTGCCAGTATTGATTTTCTGGAGTTATGGTTCCTAATTTTGTTGTTGGTTTCTTTTCAGGTACAGAAGTGGCTGGGAGGTGAGAAGAATCCCCTCGATTGGGGCTGGATGCGGAGTACACAAGGCATCATTCCTCAACTGATGACGAAACCACCAGCTCCTCAAGCCCTGCTAAACATGATTTCCTGCAACTGCAAAAAAGGTTGTACCAACAATTGCGGTTGTAGGAAAGCAGGACTCAAATGCTCGGCTGTTTGCAACCACTGTAGCGGTCAATCTTGTGAGAACATACCAGACCTGATGTGTGACGACACTGATGATGAACCACTTATCGATGATCCAACATCAGATGACGATTTCGACCTGCCTGAGCCGGTCGATGAAGAAATGGTACCGAAGCAAGCTGCCCCCAAAAGAAGTGCTGTAGATTTAGACTACCAGCCTGGTCCATCAAAGATGTACAGAAGTACGACTAATAACAGTTTCCCACACAGTACTGATTATATACAATGAGGTGTTTCATATTACAACAAAAAATTTAAATAATAATTTTATATTTGCTACAACGGTTTTTTAAATAAATTATAATGCTTATTTCGTTAACGACCGTACTTCATATTGTTTAATATTTGCTTACTAACCTCATCAACTTTGGACAGCTGTATCTCAGGAACTATTAGGTCTAAATAAACCAAATTAGTCTCGTTTTGTTGAACGTTTAGTTTTTCTTAATAATATATATATGATAACTTTTGCCGTTAAATGGGTCCTTAGTGGTCAATATTGACAAAAACTGAAAAAAAATAACTAAAATTTCCTTTTTTGGAAATTTTGCAAAACTTTGAATTGCTGTATCTTAGAAACTATTTGGCCTACCAAGACCAAATTTATCTCATGTTGTTGCAAATTTAATCTACTTTAGAAGTACAAATAATGACTTTTGCTGTAACACAGGTCCTTGGTAGTCAAAATTGACAAAAACTGAAAAAAGTCCTAAAATTTAGCGGTTTTTCAAGTATTTAGCAATGATCCGGAGGGCTTCCAAGGTCGAAAACTTGGATTTGTTATTACAACTTCATCACATACAACATATAAAAAAATCAGAACTACCTCATTTGATGCAAGGTAAAATGTATCAATTCCATGGACTATCACAATGTAAAGCTCACGTTTTTTTAAAATCAAGAACCATTAAACTAAAATATGAAACTACAAAAAAATATGAAATAAATGGTGAAAACCTTCGAAGACAAGTAAGTTAATGTGACGGGTGAGTTTGCTGATCGCCACACATTTTTTCAAAACGCGGAATAAGGTTTGACATGGCCACTCTCATTTCTCGCTTCACATCGATTTTTGAGCGATATTTGCTTCTTATTACAGCTACAGCTGAAAATCCAGCTTTGCATAAATAGGTTGTCGCAAAGGGAATGAAGATCCTTACAGCTTTTAAATTGAACTGGTTCGTCGAAGTGGTGGCGCCCCTGTTTAATCTGCACAGCGCACACTTTGAAAACATCTGCTCTAAAAGATAACAATAGGAATTTAAATTAATTAAATTAATCTTCAACAATCAATAACACATCAACTTACATATTCAATCCTCAATTTTTCAATTTCGTATTCATTATTTTTAATATTTCTATTTCCTTTTTGAACATTGTCTTTTTTATTGTCACTTCGTTTTGTAATATTATCTTTTCCACATCATGCTTGTGTTGTTCCCTTAGCACTCTCATTTGTAATTTTAAATTGATTTTCTGATTGATCCATCGGAGATTCAAATTACATAAATTATTTTTAGTTACTTATAATATTCATAAACAGTTAAATTTTTTACCATTGTTAACGAGATATTAATTTCCAAATCCGTTGAACTATTAACAGCTGCTGCTGAGAAAAGCACCGTCATTCGGAATTCGGACAAACCTCCTCCCAACACCTCACAACAACAAACACAAAAATTATTTAAAAAAAAACACCAAATTCAATTTTGACAAAACTAAATTCAATAAATTTTAACAAAAAACCACGCTATTAAGACGTAAAAATTAAAACGTTACTAAGACACTCAAAATAATATTAATGGTGCGTAATACTGGGTGCCTACCCATCAAATCAATAATTTTCTTTATTAATTAGAAAAGTGATAACACTTAATCATTGTTAGTTTTAATAATTTGATTCATCAAAAAGTATTAAATGTGTCAAATAATTTTCTTGTCCGACATCTGCATAGATTCATCATTACCATCCAAAAGTTATAAAAATATTCAATTGTTTAGAACAGGCAATAGAAAACGAAACAAGATGTTTTTGTTCTGTAAATCTTTATTATGAGCCGAATGCAAGTTTGTTTAATTTTAATTACTTTTAATAATTATAAAAACTATTGATTTTGAATCTAAAAATCATTCTGTATCGAACGGGTTTTCCTTTTTTCTTTTCTGAATGACAAGCCCCAAAAATGACATGTGTCAAATAATTTTTACTATAATCGTTGATTAACAACGTTATAACAGGTACCTACTTTTTTTGTTAAGAATTCATTTAAATATGACTCATTTTTATAATTCTAAAATTTATCGATTTTCTAATTAAAAATCAAATTGTTCTGAACAGACCCCTATAGTATAAACTCAAAAAAACAGGCCGAAATTCTTTTAAATGTAACTTTTTTAATATACTTTAAAAACAGGGCAAAATTGCCTTGAAATTTTAATTTTTATCTATTTTAATAATTTAGAATTGATATATTTTACACCTAAAAATCATTTTGTGCTAAACAGACCTATATATATGTAATAGTGTGAACATATAATCTGTAAAATTCCATCTATTTTCATTAATTTTAGCTGCACGTTGTTTTTACAATGACTTAACGTTTAAGCTCAAATCTAAGAACTATGCTGTAACTGTTGGGCAGCAATATAAAGCTTGGACTTCAAGTGCTGAAAATGTTCAGTTACGTGAAGTACGTATAGATGGTCATTCAGTTTTATTGTCATCTTAATACTAACATTTTATAGATTTTCGGCGAGGACATCATCCTCTTTAACGGATACAGTGGAATTGCAAAGATGTATTCCAATAACTTAGCAATAGTGAAGCTACGTCCAGATCAAAAGTTCGAAATAAATTCTTCTGCGGGTAGGGCCTGTGTTTACTGGGATAACGATTTTAAAGAGGAAGAGCTTGAAGTAAGAACATTACTAAATTGCGCTATTATGGTATTTTAGAATCCGTGCTTCACAGGCAAACACACCACCTCTGAAGATGTTGGCTTGGAAAAAAGGCGATAATGCATCATTGGAAACTTTACAGCCAACCTATCTCAGCCCTGATTTATGCCGCAGCTTTGTACCAAAAGATTTTCAAGCGTTTTTGACGGTGGATAAGTTGTGCGTTCAGTTAGGTTTGTTTTACGGCTAATTAGTAGGTAGGTGCATTAAGTAAATGGTTTGTTTTAGAATCAGCCTTACTTCCAAGTATTGGGAGTGGACTCTATGCTTATAACAAAGCTAAAAGCCGTTGGTACTTAATTGGAATTACAAGCGAAGTTGTTCCTGTGGAGCACAAAGCTTACGCAAACTTTGTTAAGCTGAATTTACACCTGAACTGGATTTCTAATACAGCTTTTTTAAATATTGAATAAGGCGTTGCTTATTGCTGTAAGTTTTGCTTGCTATTAGAGCTTTAAGAACTGTAATTGTATATTTTAAGGAATTAAAATAAAGACTGCACATATATATAAAATAGCACTACAGGCATTTGTGCCCAAGGCTTGGTGTACTTCTTTCTTCCATTTTCTCCTGTCTGTTGCTATCTCTTTCCATCTCTGCACTCCTAACGTTGCAACACCCTTAGAGAAGCATTTGTGAAGCCCTCGTGACAAACTGATTGCGGTTGTTCATTGCTGGTTCTCGCAGACGAGCCAAAAGGTACCGGCCTTCATCGGCGGCAGATTGCACTGTCAGTTTCACCCTTGGCGGAGTCATTGCATCTACTGTGAGGTTTGTTTTCTGGATGCCTGAACTCACAAATTTTATGGGTTGATTTTCTTTAAAGGTGTGTTGTTTGCCAGCTGCTATAGCCTCCCCATCAGAATGAAGCCTTAGAATCTTCTCTTGAGTAGGGAATTCTTTAGTTGTCTTTTTCTTCACTTTGTCCAGCTGCGTTTCATATCCTTTGCTAAGATTTTCCTCAAGATGGCATTTTCTTGCTACTGACCACTTTACCGATACACCAGCAGGCCAGAACTGCTCTTCTGCTAATCGAGCGGCAGACTCTTTGTTTATGGTGCCAATCTTGTATGTTATCTCCGCTGCATTTTCTGATTGTTTTAATAGAGGGTAGCATCTTATAAAGTCCGACACTCCCAACTTTTCTTTAATATAATGTACTACATGATTGCTGTTATAGTACGATGGAAGGTTTCTCACAATCACATACTGCCATTCACTTTTGCCTACTTTTCCATCTTGAGTAGGTAATGTTAAATTTGACACTGGTTTTGGCCCACTCAAACTAGGAGATAGTTCTGTTGTTTGGGTGCCAACTGACACAAGACTTTGATGTTTGAACTGGAGTCGATTGTGAAGAAGAAGCAACATCTGGAGATTTTAGGGTTTTCAGTCTTATTTGGAACTCCGCCATGGACTCTGATATTTTTGTTAACTTATGTTGTATCCCTTCTATGTTTTTCCTAATTTCACTTGAAGATGGATCGTGTACCTGTACTTTTATTTGGTTTTCGTTGCTGTTAAAGAAGACTGCGGAGAGATTGAAAAGATTCTGCTGCATGCCGTTTAAACTTTTTCTAATTGATTGTGAGCCACAATCAGGGCCGCGCCAAGCCAGTGTGCAATGTGTGCACCGCACACGGGCGGCCAAATTCAGGGGCGGCCAAAAAGGTTTAAAAATTATATACAAATTACAAAAAAAAAATCTACAATTTTTTTTACTTTACAAATTTTCAAAAATATGTACCTATATAGGTATAAAAAATGTTTATTGTGTAAATGAACACCTGATAATATGGTTACATGGATTATTGTTTATGTAAATGCTCGAAGTTAGTTTTTATTCCGTGGCGGCTAATTGTTAAACAAAGCCAACTTGAAGGAACGCTTTCCAATGCATCTTTATGCAATGATTACAAAAAAGCCGGATATTTATCAGAAGCAACAAAACGTGACTTTTCAGAAAACTGGCGGCTGGCGGCTTTTATTGACTGTGAAACATATCGTATTTATGAAGTAGGTATTTATATTATTTGTGATCGGGGTGTCGGCGATCTCTTTTGTCGGTAAGTACCTAATTGTTTAAAGCTGATTTTAAGAAATATAATATTATATGATGCTTACATTATTGCTGTGGTAATATGGGTGCAATGATAATTATTTGGTCATTTAATTTTTGAATTGGCTGCAGAGAAGATCGAGTAGAGAAAATTAATTTTGTTAGTGATTGTGTTTTGAAGAAAGTTGAAGAAAAGTTATAAATATGGTAAGTAGTTACATACTATCCGTCCCAGGATTCTTCCTCCTGACGTCATTTGTATATGAAGTAATCAAAGAAATTGTTGTCCAGCACATTTACATTGGTTGCCGTTTGATAGACAAAGAAAACAACAGTAATTGATTTCTGCTATCGCGCCCATTAAGTTACGACGTGTGTCCATAGGGCTGGCAGTAAATACGAGTGAAACAGCAATTGTACAGCACTGTCAAACTTTGATCTGCCGGGCAACGCCTTATGAATTTGGTTTCTAATTTGACTTCGTGCTTCTGTCAAATTATTCTGATTGTTCATTTTCTGCTTTCAAGTGCATTTTCGCAGTTTTCCTGGCCTTCATTAGCATTATAAACAGTTCTTTTCAGAACTACTACTGCTAGCGTTTGTCTTATCAGGTATGCAATCGGTTTCCTAAATTTCATGGTTAGGTTATGTACATTTGCGTTTCCTTTCCAGCCTATTTGTTTTGAACATTTGGAAAGCAATGTCTGGAAAACGTTTAAATTCGCAGGCCGAAGCAATGATTCTTTCGCTTTTAGAGTACTTTGAAGCAGAGAAAACTAATGATGGACCGTTGTTCCAACTAACTGCAGTTCGTAAAGTAGGTACGTAAAGCTATTTTTCTACTCCTTTATTAGTAAATTGCTCATTAAGCACTGTTTACTTTATTAGTAAATTCGTTGTTACAAACAGTGTTACGTAATGATAATGACTAACACGTAATTTTTTTTATTACGTTACAGTTAGCTTCTGTTGTTTGTACGAAGCGGTGTCTGCAGCCGCCTAATTTTTAAGATGGTGTGACAGATAGTTTGACAGTTAATAAAATATTTCTTTTTCGTTTAACGAAATGAGTGTGATCGTAGAAAAAGTATAGTACGCAACTCGAGCTATAGAGCAATTACACGCTCGTGGAATTACACACGCGCCGCTACGCGGCTTGTGCGTAACTTTTCCAACTCGCGTGTAATATGCTTCCTACAGCTCTCGTTGTGTAATATACTATTATAGTACGCTATATTAAATAAATCTAAATTTTAGAGAGTAGCAAATGCATTAAAAATTAGTGAGTCAAGTGTTACAGCCATTAAGCAGCGAATTAAAAGCAATCCGATTCTATCTAGTCCAGGAAAATCAAGGTCGAGACGTAAATCAAAGTCCACTGATTTACACGATGGTGTGACGATGGCAATTCGAGATACAATATACGACATGTATCAACAAAGTACTTAAATTTGATGTTACCTTAAGATATTTATACTAATTGTAAATTTTTAGAAAAACATGTTACGTTGGCCACATTGAATACCGAGTTAAGGGCTAAACAAATAACATATATTAGCAGAACCAGTTTAAACAGAGTTCTTCCTTCCATCGGCTTTAAATTTCCAAAGGAAAGTAATAGAAGGATTTTAATGGAAAGAACTAATATTGCTGCCATGCGAGGCTACTTTATGAGAGAATACGTGAAAAATTTAGTCCCCTATTAGAGATATAATTTTTCTAGATGAAACCTGGATTTACTCTAAGGGAAACCCAATGAAATCATGGCAAGACAGTAATGTGAAGAGTGTCCGTAAACCTGAAGGCTATGATGGCAAACGTTACATCATTCTGCATGCTGGTGCTACGGGAGGCTTTGTTAATAATGCAGGTTTAATATTTGCTTCAAAAACAATTTCTGCTGATTATCATACAGAAATGAATGGTGATTTATTTTTCAAATGGGTAAAAGAACAGCTGGTCTGCAATTTGGAAGGGCCTTCATTAATAATTATCGATAATGCTCCATATCACAGCATGTTGCTTGAAAAGCAACCCACTTCGACATGGAGAAAAGCTGAAATTATCCAATGGTTGAATAACAAGAATGTGTCAATTGAAAACAAAAATGAATTATTAGCGCTAGCAAAGCTAAATCAAAAACCAAAAAGGTATGTTATTGATGAGTACATGAGAGAACAAGGCCACGAAGTTCTTCGCTTGCCACCATATCACTGCGACTTCAATGCTACAGAATTAGTATGGGTGTTTTTTGTACGATTAACTTGATAAGAGGCTTCCACGAATGGGGCCCCCAATTAATCCACTGCGAGTTCCGGTTCAATGGGATTGCCGGGAACTGCCACTTAATAACCCTAACTTGGGTTCAGTTAGTTGTTGGAGTGAAACAAGACTTAACAAACACGAGTATATTGAGTAACAACGATTACAAACGTCACTGATGGACCGATGGTTTTTTACAAAAGCTTCAACTGTTGTGACACGCTTGGATTGGCCACGCGAAAATAGCGAATTGCGCGTAACCGTAACACAAAACAACCTGGAAACGACTTTACCAGGGAGTTAGACCGAAACGCAAACTAGCACAAAGCATAGCTGAACTTGCTTCCTCGAGGCTCTGAATCTAACTAACTCTGAATTTACAGCGAGACGAACTCGCCAATTCAAGGAGGGGCAAGCTCAAACACTATTGGCTGAGGCGATCCTGCGTAGCCAATCGGAGCATCGCACGTTGGAATAAGTACTTATTCTAAGAAACCTTAATGCTAAGCTCTCTCAATGAGGCAATTGAACGAAATCCATAAACCCATGATTCCCAAATATGCTAAGTCGGCTTAAGTTCTAGTAGAAAATGTATCCATCCGCTTAAAAGCCATTAAGGGAAGCTTACAAATTCCTTTCCAATATTAACAGAGGCAAACAAATACGGCAAGATGCAAATTTGACTTTACCACGACCTTTGAATGAGATAGAACAGTTATGACTTGAATTACATGATTAATTATAATCAAAAAGGTTTTGATGCACGCATCTGTGTGAATCAAACAATGGGCTCAAGCAAAAACCTATTATATTAAGCATATAGGTAGAGATGGTTACGGGGATACACAGGTTTTAGCAATGTGGAAGGAAGCCTTAGAGCACATTGGTCCAGATGTTTGGGAAAACTGTGTAAGGCATACGAGCACGCTCATCACAAAGTGGTACCAACGTGAGGGGCTCATCGAAGAAGCCATTGAAGCAGTTAAACCACTAGTAATTCACGTTTCTGCATCTGATACTGACAGCGAGACTCGTTTGATTGCTCACCGCCTCATTTTGCCAATAAAACTTGTATCGTTAATACATGGATCTATTAATACATCCATGCGTTAATATCTGTTTACATTTATTATACTGTAGTAACCAGAATTAGCAAATATATTTAATTTACATTACTTTAAGCTCGTTGTATTACATTTATTAATATTTTGTTTAAAAATTGTCATGAATCTTAGGCTCATCGGTTTGTTCAGTAGTGTATTAAATACATTATTACGATCGAGTTGATTTATTTCTAATATAGGTGGTTTTAAAACTGGATTACTTAAAACTTTTCTTGGTAATTTCAATTTGATTTAATAAGTTAATTCTAGAACTAGTAAGAAACCAGTAACATTTACAAATATATTTATTAGATTAGGTATCCGACTGCTATCGGGACCTTAAGAAGAAGATATCATGGTATATTATCTAGCTGACATCTTAACTAAACATCTAAACAGTGATTTTTGGGTTTTCTTGTTAGTTGCAATTTCATCTGCAAATATAGATATAAGTAGTGGTGTTCCCATAGGGTATACTCAGGATTTTCTGGACATACTGCGTATACTCTCAAGCAATTTTATGAAAACTTGTTGAATGTGCTTACAAATTACAATTGTCTGCACCAAGACTGCCAGTGTTTGTAGGATTTATCCAACCACTCTACCTTTCGAGTAGCAGTGAAGGGTGTATTCCGTGACCATACGTGAAGGTTTGGCTGCGAGAAGGAACTATTCAGTTTATTACAATTACAAATGGTATGTTAACTTTATTATATAGGTAGCAGTTAGCTGTGAGTAATTACGTATTCAAAAAATGGAACTGATACTTTAATAGAAGAATAACAGTCAGGGCACACATACTTCAACAACCACAAGTTAAAAGAACCCATACTCTTAACATCCTTAATATACCAAGAACCAAAAGTATTCATCTATCTGTCGAATATAAAAATTCATTAAAGTACATTACAAAACATTTCACTAATACAGTTATGTATAATTTGTTCAACATACTTGTTTACGGAGGTTCGAATAAAATTATTCTAGTTTATTCTATTAACACCTATTAACACATTCATTCATTCACTGTCTTTAGCCTCTTTTACCTTTCGATGTCGAGCAACATTCATACCAAGTAGGAAGTGCGCAGAATATAAAACCCATACATGCAACTGAACAGTCTAAATACATAATAATATTAATAACTTCTGTACTACATTTCTAAAACTTAATTTGGAGTATTCGTTGATAATCTGGTGTTCTCATACTAAATTGCTTTCTAATGTCAATTGGACTTAATTTTAGAGCAGGAACAGCACTCGATTTCAATATTTTTCTGCCTTCCAGAATTTGAAAATCATCTAAAATGGACAGAACAAATTACCTAATTATTATTTAAATTATGTGACAACTTACCGAAAATATTTAACACTAGGAATCGATTGTCGATTTCCATAAAAAGGCAATTTCTTCGAGAAATACGGGGTTCAGTATATGCAAATCCCATCTTTCGTAAGTTCCTAAGTATATCATATATATGTCGATGTCGCATAGGTTCAGTTTACTCGTCACCCTTCTCTTCTTTGAATCCCGCTTCCTGCAGCCATGTTAACCACTGATTCACCTGGAATAGCGCTTGACCCTTTCCAGGTTAAGCATCGGTGACATCTTTCCAAGTAAGGAAGACCTCTGTACAGCGATCAGAGTTGCAGCGGAACTGGTGACCTTCGTTATTTAGTTCTCACGCTCCTCCAGGGAATTGCATAGCGTTTTGAAGGAGTCCTGTATTATGCTAGAGTTCACTAAATTGTCTTTCCTCGTACAGGCTAAGAACTTAATTGCCTTCCAATTTAAAACGCGAAAACATTCAAAATAAATTTAGGTTATGTCATTTTCGCGCACAGCTGAGTGATGGATAAACAATCTAAACTGCGCAAACGCACGACACCCCCGATGGGCGAGTGTCGACCCTATTATTTTATTCAAATGTGCACATATATTTTCACGCGCAGGTCGTATGAGTTGCTCTTCCAGTTAATAATACAATTCAGTGATAAGACCAAGAAGACTATACTAAGGAGATGGAACTTCATATGACGGCTGTATATAAAAGCGGCCCTTATGTCGGGGATAGCCGTCGCGGCGCTGTCGACAGCGTGTACTACAGTGACTATATTCTGTTCACGAAACTCCTGGGCTGTCAAAAATAATTGTTTTAAAATTTCTTGAGTGTACTTATAATAGTAGCTTTTTTATGGAATGTACTTCAAATCTAGTGACCAAGCTAGTGACTAAACTAGTGATAAATAAAGATAGGTTATGTTCTACGGTTTTATGTCGAAAGCAGAAAAATATTATTAAACAAAGTTACAAATTGGAAATGTAAGTATTGAATTTTAAGCCAAAATGCACCTAGGGCTGTAGTGCTACAGAAAAAGAGAGAGAATAAGAAATTTATAGTGGATACTTTTATATTTCCACAATCAGTCTGTTGTTTCAGAATCTGAAGAGAATTCCATGTCGGACTCATCAGTATCAGATTCAGTTAACGATATTATGACTGGAGGAATATCCGCCACACTGCAAGTGCCCATGTATTTTATCCAGTCATTTTTAATAAGTGTTTCACAATGAGCAATACTGTTCTTCCACATTTGCTCTGTAAAATTACTGAGAGCTATACGCCATAACTTGTCAACATTATCTTTGGATGAAGGTTGGGATTGTATATGCTTGTTGTAATAGTTTTTTGCAAATGCCCATGCTAACTCTATGTGATTATACTGGCACTGGTAAGGATGCAGTCTAAGAACAGCTTGCCCATGTTGGGATAGAAACTCATCAACAACATATGAATAACATACTTTTTGTTGGTGGTGTTAATTAGTGGCCTTATAATTTCTCAAAGTTGGTGTTTGGTGCATCTTAAAAAAGATACTTTGTTGATAGAGACAATTACGAATTAAAATGTCACTTTGACAAATACATCAAATTTAGAAATTTGGAAGTTTCAAAATTTTGCAGTGTTTCCAAATGTAAAAGTAGATGGTTACCAACGAAATTTTAAATTTGCTGCCAACTTAAATATAATAATTACAATTTGACAGCCCAGGAGTTTCGTGAACAGACTTTATATACAAGACAGTGTGGCCATACGATTGTTGGCCGCCATTAACAGGCAAATTTGAGCGTAGAGATATACAGTGCCTTTCGAAATAATCGAACGTTTTTGAGTGGTCATTATTTTGGCGCTAGTTATTTTAACTAGTTGATGTTAGTTACACGTGCAGTGTTATTTTTGAACATTGACATTTCTCATTGGCGTTCGTTCGTAGAGCTTTAAGGTGTTACATGAAGTTTACAACCGGTTTCAGTTATGCTAGTTTACAATACAGCTAAATGCCGTCTTCCTGTTCCCTGTCTCCAAACCTCCCTGTTCTGTGCTTAGTCTTCTTTCAGGTTCCTCCATGGCTCTCCGAATACCCTCATTCCACGGTTTGCGTGGTCTACCTCTTTTTTTCTTAACCGGCGGCGACCATTTAAAGATCTTCATAAGCCAGGTCGTCTCCTCCATTCTCCAATTCTGTCCACAACTGATTCTGGTGCCTCCATTCTGCGTCTTATTTCCTCGTTCGTCACTCTATCTCGTCTCGATACGTTTGCGCTTTTTCATCCATTTGAACTGTGTTTAGTCTTCGTTTCATTTCCGCTGTTACAGTCCATACCTCACTGCCATAACATAGCACCGACTCTACCATTACTTTACCTCTTCTTTTTTTGTTTTTGTTAGAGATAGTATTGTCCCATCAAATTGATTTTAAGTAGGTACTTTGTACTATTCGAGTTCTGATCTCTTCTGTTCCCAAACCTTTTCCATCGATTGTATTGCAGCACTGAGGTATTTAAACCTTTCTACTTGTCTTACTGCGACATCTTCATTTATTAAGACTTCATATTGTGCTTTCGAGTTGACTACTAAATACTCCGTTTCCTCTAAACTTATGCTAAGGCCCCATTTATCGTAGCACCGATGTAATCTCTTTATCATTATATTCCAAGTCGAACGCATCTTGTGCTATTACAACAATAGCATAATTATAAATTGTCACATTTAAATACTGTGCAGAATATTAGTTTTTCAGTGCAATAGATGATAAAATTTGACCCACTTGTGACGCTAATGAATTATTTGACACTGACAATTTACAATTGTCAGATTTGAAAGGTTTTATTTTCTTCCATAACCAAATGAACAGGTTCTACCAACCTCTTTGAGAACAACTTAAAAGTAACTAAATATTTTGCCTGTTAATGGCGGATATTCGCGTCGACCAATAGCGGCGAAGACATCCCTATGGCCACACTGTCTTGTATATAGCCACTGTAGCGTGTACTAGAGTCTCTATATATAAAGAGTTGGGACATGTAGGCGACTCATTTTGGATCCACAAATCATGGAGTACCTGATTTTTGTTAAATTTAAATTTTATGAAGATCATGCATACCTATGGACAACAGTTTGGCAACCACTACAAATTAGAATCACATTTTGTGACAGTTGTGACAAATACTTAACAAATATTTTTAATTTGAAAAATATTGTGCAATGACCGGTGGTTCAGCGATTTATTGTAAAAATCGAACAGATCTGGGATATTATTTGCATCTTTTTCTAAGGAATTGCGAAAATAAAGCGTATTTGGGTAAATAACAGCAAAATTAAGGATTTTAAGTCAACAAGCCGTTTATTCTCTGAATGTCATTTTTTGGCAGTGATCTATTGTGATATGTTTTATCGGACTTTTTCCACTGCCGCCGTTTACGTAATAAACATTTTGCGGATGATCAGTCGTTGATTAAACGTGGAAAAACGAGACTGCAATACAATGCTATTCCAACATTATTCAATTCAAATCAGATTTAAATAAATGTGAAAATTCTGAAATGGAAGAAAACGAACTAATCGATGTTGAAAGCATCAAACGGCAGATTATTCAGGCCAGTGTTAATCAATACAAAAAGACAATTTTCCTCTGGAAAGGTTGAATTACATCGCCTCAAATTCTCTAACGTTAGTTGTTGAGCATTACATTCGTATTCATACCACATTTACAGCTACCACTAAACATCCTACCCCACCCTCACACCTAAGATTATAAGCAGAGGTTTTTCATAACACAAGATTTCAATACCTGTTTATTTCTAATCGCAGTTCACTTAAGTCATCAGCAATACTTTTTACCATAACCTGAAAACACGCTAGAACTAAAAAAGTAAATAAATTTAGCCGGCAGATTTTTCAAGTTTTAATAATTCCACATAAATATTATTTTTCTTACACGTTGCCTCAGATTTCTAAATGAATGCCTTCTGTGATTTGACATGTCAATTAATGTCATTTTGTTTGTCTTACATCTTTCAAATATAAAAAAATGAAATATATTATTGCTGAATCATGTGATCCTTGATTTGTGGATCCAATGTCCCAACTCTTTATATATAGGAACTCTACGTGTACTGCCTTTTGAGAGTTGGAAGCGAGCTAAATTAACCTGTAATCGCGGTTAAAAGTCAGTTTACGGTTGTTAATCCAATGGAGTGTATTTCAAGTGTGTTATTAATTGTTAAAACATGGTCCGAATTTCCAGTTACACTCAGCAAATGTTTGACATTGACAGTTCACGGGTTTTGTGAATGAATAATTGTACACCACGGCCGCCTTACTTGTCAGCTTTTAGCGGTCCGCTTCGAAACGAGAGTTGCGTGTCCTTAGTATAGTGTTCTTGGATAAGACCAAGCTTCATTTCAATACAATGTTAAAAAAATATGCCCAGGTTTATTCACATCAACTCCAAAAGTTAGCAAAATTACTTTAAATGATATTTATTTGTTTTTGCTTCGCCGTGCAAATATAATGCACTTCATTAACTATTATATTATATTTTTGTGACGACCTAACCTCACTTTTAGCCGTTGACTTTGACAACTGACCGGAAGCTTCATGATTATAGTTGTTCAATTACCAACTTGGTAGTTAATCTTACGTCATACACATCCGCGTGTGACGTCAGGAGGAAGAATCCTGGAACGGATAGTACATATCAATCATATATCAATCAATACACAGATAGTTACCTACATATTCTTAAATTGTATTAAGTAATAAAATTGTTATAATTTTTCTAGAACAGAAAAACGAAAAGGCTGTCGGGTTTTCAGTATCGAAAACAAAGTGTACAAAAAAAAGAAGAAAAGAAAAAACTGTCCAATACTTTAGAAAAATATTTGAAGCCAGAAAATGTGTCAGCGGAAGCATTAGAATCAAGCTCTATTTCTCTTTCCGGGCCAGTTAATGAGCCGTGCGTCCAAGAAGTCGAAATGAAAATTATGAGGGAAGATTCCGAATCTGGGGAAGAGAAGGTGACTTCATCTGACTCGGAGTCTCCAAAACCAGAGAGAAGAGAAGTTGGTGACGCTGAAGAAGCCAGCACGTCATTCTCATCAAGGCTTTCTGAACTAAAGAAATTTGGCTGCTCATCAGATTCACAGCAGTCGCAGCAGGACACAGCAACCTCAGATGATCCTGGAGAGTGGCCTGAGATAATATCAACAACATTAACAAAAATTTTAGTAGAAAGAGGGCCTGTTCAGGTAACGCAATTTAATTTCCCAACTAATGAAAATGGTCGAAGGTTTTTGAAAAAATATTTCTACCGTTCTCTTCCAAATGGAGAAGAAATTAATAGACCGTGGTTAGTTTATTCAATAAAAAATAATGCAGTTTATTGCTTTTGTTGTACAATATTTGGCAAAATTAAAACAATTTTTTGCAAAAGGAAGGTGTTTCTGACTGGCAGCATTTGTCACTATTGATTTCAAGCACGAAAAAAGTGATACTCACAATGCAAATGTTAAAAATCAGTTAGAACTTATAAAATTGTTATCAAAAGAACAAACTGTGAACCAGACGCAACTACGTTTGTTGAATGCAGAAGCAAAGCACTGGCATGCTGTGATTGAGAGAATAATTTTAATAATACAATATTTGTCACGACAGTGTCTTGCTTTACGCGGGCAATCTAATAAATTATTTGAAAGCAATAACGGTAATTTTTTAAAAGCTGTTGAGATGATCTCAAAATTTGATTCTGTTATGTCAGAACATGTGCTTCGGACTCAAAAGTCACAAAAAGATGAAACACGAATTGTAAATTATTTAGGGGACAAAATTCAGAATGAAATAATAGATGTCATTGGTAACAAAATTAGAAATAATATTTTGGATTTAATTAGAAAATGTAAATCATTCTTGACTGTACACCGGATATTAGTCATATCGAACAAATGACTATAATTTTTAGATTTACAATGTTGAATGAGTCCTCAAAAAAATTGAAATACGCGAGCATTTTATAGAATTTTGTCCTATTAATGATTCAACTGGAGTGGGTTTAAGTGAATTTTTAATGAATTTACTTTCAAAGTTGAATTTAAATATTTACGACATGCGTGGCCAAGGGTACGATAATGGGGCAAATATGCGCGGCAAGCATAATGGATTTCAAAAAAAAAATTTTGAAATAAATCCGCGAGCATTTTTTGTGCCGTGCACAGCCCATACATAAAATTTAGTAGTGAACGATGCTGCTAAAGTTTCTTTTGAGACTTCTGGTTATTTTGATATAGTTCAAGAATTATTTGTTTTTTTTTCTGCGTCGGTAAAAAGATGGTCAATTCTGAAAAAACACAACAAATTTAAATTTAAAACCACTTAGTGATACACGGTGGTCTAGTAGAATAGACGCTGTGCAGCCCCTGCGTTACCAAATTGGGAAAATATATGATGCATTGGTAGAAGTAATTGAAGATCGTTTATCCGTACAAGACCACAGTGCTTCACATCAAGCCAAATCTTTGGCATTAAAAATTCAGAGTTATAAATTTTTGTGCTCAACAATTATTTGGTACAATATTTTAATCAAAATTAATGTTTTGAGCACGATGATGCAAAATCCTACTATAAATATAAAAACTTGCTTAGAGCATTTTAAAAATTTGGTAGATTTTTTCTTAGCTCTTCGATCAGAAGAAGAATTCAATAATGTTCTTACTGACGCTAATACACTTGCGGATGAACTCGGTATTGAACCTAATTTCCCTGCTGTTCAGTCTGTTAGACCACGAAGAAAACCCAGACAATTTGATTATGAACACAGTGATGAACCAATTATTGATCCAAAAAATTATTATAAAGTTAACGTTTATTTTAATATATTAGATCAAACTTTATCGTCTTTAAGAGACAGATTTGAGGGAATAACAAGATATGATACTATGTTTGGATTTCTCTATAATATGTTTGATTTAACGGAAAACGAACTATTACAATGTTGTAAAGATTTACATCTTCATCTAACTGATGATTCTAGAAAGGAATCAGATGTAGATGGAATAGAATTATTTGAAGAGATAAAATCTTTAAAATTACATCTTAAACCTACTTCAGCTGAAAAGCATCAGTTCGAGCCCCAGTCCATTCTTGAATATATTTTTGAAAATCAGCTCATAGCATAATTTTCAAATATGTCAATAGCTCTTAGAATATTACTCACGTTACCAGTTTCAGTTGCGTCTGGTGAGAGATCTTTCTCCAAACTAAAAATTATTAAAAATTATATGCGATCCACAATGTCACAAAACAGATTAAATAATCTGTCTATAATAGCAATAGAAAGCGACACGATGGATTCCATCGATTTAGAATTAGTACCTAATTAAAGAATTTGCGGAGAAAAAAGCTAGGAAAGTTGCTTTTTTATAATTTTCTAAAATGTTGTTGTTTTTTTATTAATTTTATTCCACTATTTTTTTTTTGTAAATTTTATTGTTAATAAAACTTCTTTCAAATTTCTGTTTTTCACTTAAATTAATTTGATTTGTTACAGTTAAACTAGGTATGTACTACATAAAATTTATATTTTACAACAAAAATGTAAATTTTGGGGCGGTAAATTTGGCTCTGCACACAGGCGGCTATTGATGCTGGTGCGGTCCTGGCCACAATCAGTAAAGGACTGACACATCGAGTAAATTTCCTCAACTCTTTTATGAAGCAAATCTAGCTTTGAATCTTGGTTATATACCAATTCGTGTGTTTCCATAATAATCGGAATTGCATCAGCCACTTTCTTAATTAGTGACCCTATAGCGTCGATGTTATCTTTTGGTACTTGGTCCCTTGTTAATTGTGAAACTTTTTCATGCAGATATTTTAGATTGGGAGAATCACATAGAACGCAAAAATATCTTAGTTGGTGATTTTTTTGTTGTGAAATCGTTTTTAATGTGGTTTTGTCAAATCCACTGCATGCCATGCAAAATATGCGCCTACATTCGCCGCTACACTTTAGTTTGTATTTGCCCTTAACATCCAGGAAGACTTTTTGGCAAGCATCACATTTGAAATTAGCCATTTCAACGAAATCGAGTTCAAGTTCACTACCAGTAGTAAATAATTTAAATGTAATAGGAAGTCAAATTGCAATTACTTGCAAAATGTGTTTCCTATTGTGTCACTGGGTTATGTCATGATTAATTGCGTACATACAAAGTAATATGTAGTTTAGTCAACACAGCAAAACAATGCACACACGAGTATTAGCATGAAAGAATGCAAAACTGCAAAACAAGCGGAGCAAAAACAAAAATGCGACCGCACTGCACGACGAGCAAACTAATACTGAGGGTGGTTCGCCAAATCAAGATCTCTATTTCTTCTTCACGTGTCTTGTCCGATTAAAACTACGCTAAAAACGGCTTTCGCCGGTAATTAATTTATTATCTCGAGGGATCCGGGAATGAACTGTCTTCGCGGTGTCCGTTTGCCCTTCAGGAAGGCTTTTTCCAGCCCTCTCGTTTCGGAACGCTTCCGAATCTTAATTCATCGTTTAGCCGAATTGCATTTTTGGTTTATCCGTCATGAGCTCTTGGATTTGCAATGTTGCATTTCTCATGCGGATTTGCACTGAGTGCCAATTCGACAATTCTCTATTCTCAGAAAGCTTTTGCTTAATTAGCACCGGATGTAATTCAATTGTTTCTTCACTGTTACTATGTAGCCCTTTGAGTTCTTAATAAATGAACTTTACAGTCCCGGCGTCGATTTATTCTTCCTCATGAAAACTTAAAATCTATAAAATTTATAAATATAAACGCAATTTCTTGTGGGTTGTTACAATTTTGAACATTTTTAAGAAGATACAAAGAAAAAAAAACAAAAATAAACTAATTTCCAAACTAACTATAACTAAAAAATTTTGGGTAAAAAGCATAATGGAACAACCACCCCGCAACCATTCTCTTAAAAAAATATTGTGATTTTGAGTCTTCTAACCAGTTAAACTCACAATGTGATTATAAGAAGTACTTATAAAGTACTTATAAAGACTAATATTATAAAATTTACTCACCCTCTTGATCGTATTAAAATGAAGGAAGTGTGGTCAAAGATAGAAAGAGATAATATCCAACATTAAAGATGGATGCTTAAACACGAAAAAAAATTACCAAAAAGGTTTTAACTCAATACATCATATCATGATTGTCTATCAAAATGTTCAACAATATCACAAAAAATCCAGCAAAATTACTATTCTACTAATATGAAAACTCTAAGACTGCTTTATCTAACGAGACCGTATCAACAATAAAAGATGTTACCATCCAAATACTTATAAATTTTTGAAAACAAAAAGACAGATTATAATAGTAAATGTCCCATTGTCCTATATTTAATACCAATGTTTCTGATGAAGCTAACAATGAATTAGCGAAACGTTAAGATATTTTAAATAAAGATAATTTTAATATGTGTAATGACAAAAACGAGAAAATTCTTTATTTACATTGTTAAACTTTTTAAAATAGCTGATTTTATCTCTAAATCTGTAAAATAGATGTTTTTTGTGAGGAAAGTAGAACCTGTTTGGGTAGTCTTATTTCCGATCCAGTAAATATCTGTTCTATAATTTCACAATAACAATATATATAGAGTCTACACATTACCCTTTTGCCGTGACGTCAGAAATAACAAAACAGAGCGTTAAAAACGTACGTCTTGTATTAGAATGAAGTTTAAAAAAATCGTGTTTAGATCATAGATAGTTGACATCAGAATTTGACATATATGTCATCCACATTGTCAAAGCGGCGGTAAGTTGGCACCATTGTTATTTCTTACTAAGTACCTAAAACTTAGTTTATCGTGTTAGTGTCACTTGCCAGCTCTTAGCTGTCAAACATTTTAGATTTCAAATTAATTAGTGTCATTTTATTTAGAAAGGTTTCTTGTAATGGTATATATTGAAGTACAGGTGCACAAAACTTACAATGGAGCTTACTGGATTGTCTTTAATTGACCAACTGTTTTGATTTAAACAAATATTTAAACGATAACGTTACTTTCCTTCTTTAACATTTTAGTAATTTAATTACATTTCAGTCTGCAAACCACGTTATTTTAGAAGTACAGTCAAGAATTTAAAAAAAATGAGACTCTCAGCGCGGAAGTCAAGTAAATGGATTATAGGTTCAAACGTTTCAAATCTGTCACTGTTTGGTCGAATTGTTTAAATACAATTGTTAAATTCCAACTTTTATTTTAAAGAATTAACAATTATACAGGATGATTTATAAATAAAGATATCAACCAAGAATGTAAAAATAAAGAAACGGGGGCAAGAACTAGTTACTTAAGTCACTGGAAGAGTCAAACTCTACTTCGTCTGATGAGTCGTCTTCATTGATATTGATAATAATAGGATCAATATTAGAAGCGTCGCAAACTTTCATGGTATCCCATGCTTCTTTAATTATTTTTTCAACGTGATTGACGTAGTTCCTCCAGTGGTCAATAGTAACATCAGCCAGTACTTGATTCCAAATGCGAAGAATTTCTTCTGGTTTCGAGTTTGTTAAAGTTATTAAATGATCGTATTTGCGCTTGCATTCCGACCAAACCATTTCTATAGCATTGTAATGGCAATGGTACGGCGGAATTCTCAAAATTGTATGTCCGTATGGCTTTACGTATTCATCCAAATAATAGGTTTTAGTGTTTGGTTTCTTACATGAAACAATAGACCAAAGTTCGTCTTTCATTGCATGTTCAGGATAATCGATGTTATTAGTTTTTAACCAGTCAATCAATCTCAGTTTAGTCCAAGATTTGTTTGGCATTTCTTCCAATTGTCCACAGTGGTAACTTGCGTTATCCATTATAATCAAAGAGTTTTGTTTTAAATTTGGAATTAGTTGTGTTCGAAACCATTTCTCAAAATTTTGCCTGTTCATATTTGAATGATAATCCCCAGTTTTTAACCCACTTTTAAAAACCAACGAAGCGTTTTCGACAAAACCATCCATACCTCCAGCATGCAAGATAATATATCTGCACCCTTCGCCACTCTTGGAAAAGCATGTAGCTAAAGTTCCATCTTGCCAGCTGTTTCTAAACGAACCCTTGCTAAAAATCCATGTTTCGTCAAGAAAAATGGGTTGTAATGGATGCTCAGATTCTTGATTTTTTGTAAATTCTCTGAGAAATTTTAAACGTTTTAATTGTATGTTAGGTAACTCCATTAAATAACTCCTGTTACTTTCCCTTCTCCATCTAAAACCGATGCTTCTACACCATGTTCTAAGAGAATTTATGCAGTAAGGAAAATCAATTTCATTCTTTAACTGTTGATGCAGTGTGGTCATTGTAACATATTCTTTCTTTTCATACATTCTATAGATCGTTTCTCGAATTGAGTTTTTCATAAACTCAGTAATTTTGGTTTTTCTTGTGCTTATTTTTTGTGACATGTTTTCAAAATACGTTTTATCCGTTTGAATCCCTTTTTTCTTAATATTGGAAATAGTCCTTTCACTCACTTTTAATGCCAGGGATGCTCTAAGTAGCACATTACTCGCTCCAAGACGTTCTTGGCCCATTTCTGTTCTACGTTTCTCCTCTTCAAAGAAGTCTCTGACGTTTGAAATAAGAATTTGGGATTGCTCGTTATAGCGCGGCATTTTTAACGATTTTGGACAAATGTCACATTGACAGCAAACAATAAGGTATATTTAACGCCGACCTGACGAAAAATTGAAAATTTTTTGTTTCATCCAGTTCCTTGTAGTTAAATAAAGACAGAAAATTATTACGTCACAGCAAAAGGGTAATGTGTAGACTCTACACACACAGGGTGTTTGTAGATCGCTAGACAGTCCATAACTTCGTTAATAGTAGACATATTAATAGCACAAAAGGCCTTAAAGGCCTGTGACTAATTTTCCTCCATTTGTTTCTATCTTTAGCCAACTTCTCCCATCTTTCAGTAATCCTCATTTCCACTAGATTTTCGTTGACCGATTCCAACCATGTTGTTGTGGGTCTGCCTCTTCTGGATCGTCCTTCTGCTACCATTTTAAGAATTTCCTTTCGTATTCTGTTCTCCTCCTTCCTTGATAAATGGCCTAGCCATCGTAATCTTCCCTGTTTTATTGTTTTGATTATCGGAGCATCTTTATACATCATATACATCTCTGCATTTGTCCTCCTCCTCCATTCCCCTCTTTCTTTTGCCCCTCCATAAATTCTTCTGAGGATTCTTCGTTTCCCTCTTGCTAATATGTTCGCTGTTGAATTAGTTATAGTTCATGTTTCACTTCCATACGTATCTGTAGGTTTCACAATAGTTTTATACAACCGCACCTTCACTGCACGCGACACCTCTTTTTCATTTATTATCGAACTTAACACTGCACACATTCTTGCACCTGCTGATATTCTTTTCTGGATTTCCTCCCTTTCTTCTCCCTTAGTTGTTATTTCTGTTCCCAGGTAAGTGAAAGTTGAGACTGTTTCGAATTCATATTGCTTCTCATTATTCTTAATATTTAGAGGTCCATTATTCGAGTTGTTGCAGTTCAGAATGAGAATCATATACTTAGCCTTTTGTTCATTGATTTCCAAGCCAAAGACTTTTGCTTTTCTTTCAAGCCTACAAAAGATGTTTTTGAGCTCTTCTCTTGTTCTTGTTAAAATGGTGAGATCATCTGCGTATGCTAACATTTGGCTAGGACTATTCAGAATGTTTTTATCTGTTTGAATTTTGCTTCTTCCCAAAATACATTCGAGTACCAGATTAAATAGCGTAGGTGACATTGGATCTTGTCTGAGTCCTCTTTGTAGGTACACTGAATTTCAAAGCCTGTAATAGCTGTCGTCTGATAACCCTGTCGTATGCTTGCTTGAAGTCGATATACAGTACGTGTATTTGTATGCCTTTCACTTTTGTTTTCTCTTGAATTATTTTCATTGTGAATAGTTGATCTGTCACCGATCTCTGTTCTCGAAAGCCAGCCTGATATTCACCAATTTTTTTGTCTACAATCTTTTTCAGTCTATTGATTATAGTTGCCAAAATTTTGTAGGCCAGATTAAGTACAGATATTGGCCTGTAGTTAGCACAGTCTTGTTTCTCACCGTTCTTATATATTGGACTTATTAAGGCTTCATTCCACTCTGATGGCATCCTACCTGTTGTCCATATCTGTAAGATAAGATCTAATATTTTAGTTTCAAAGATGTGCCCTCCGTGTTTCACTAGCTCTGTTTGGATTGTATCTGTTCCAGGACTTTTATTGTTCTTTAGTTTCTTTATAGTTCCTTTGATCTCTTCTAGTGTGGGTATGTTGTTCATTGTTCCAGTTTCTGTTACTATGACTCCTTCCTTTTTATCTGCATCTTCACCTGTTATATTCATAGTGTTTTTATAGTATTTACCCCACCTCTGTACTGTACATTCATCCCCTGCGATAAGGTCTCTATTGTCGTCTTTCAGTGTAATCTGTCTGGGTAAGTAGCTCTTATTTGGTTTTATTTTTTTGTAGAACATGCGCATGTTACCTTTATTGTAACTCTCTTCTATAGTTTCTATTGATTTGGTATCTTTCTTTTCTTACTTCTAATTAATTTTTTTATCTCTTTTCTTTTTTTCCTGAAGTTTTCTATGTTTTCTTCTGAGTTTTTATTCAACATTTTTAGCTTTTCCTTCTTTAATCTTTGTAACTCTAACTCACATTCATCATCAAACCATTTGTTTTTACTTTTTCATGTGCTCTGCAGATTTGCCTGCGCTGTCTGCGTAATTGCCGTTTTTAGGGCTTCCCAGTTTTTATCTATATCTTCGGATCCCATTAGACTGTTCAATTCTCTTTCTAAATTCTCTCGGTATTTTTTTCCTATGTCTTCTTTCCTTAATTGCTCTATTTCTAGTAGTCTTCCTACAGTTCTGTTGACTTTTGGTTTGTGACCTATCTGAGCCTTTATTATTGCTTTCAAGAGGAAGTGGTTGGATTCTATTTCTGCTCCTCTTCGACTCTTGATATCGGTAACTATTAACAGATGATCAATTTGGTTGACTGTTTTGCCATTGGGATGCTGCCAAGTACCTTTGTATATTTCTTTGTTTGTTTTCACTGTAAACATTATTCGCAGGTTTCTCCTTATTGCGAAGTCAAGTAGTCTCTGGCCATTATCATTTGTTAAGGGTCCTCCAGCGGTCTTGTTGAAAATGTTTCACAAAACCAAACTGTTATAAAATGCACTAATTACACTTTGTTATATATCACACGATTCGTATTTTAACAAGGAAAATCGCTAGCATTTTTTATTAAAAAAAAGTAGTAATAAGATTGAGCAGGCCAAGGTCCTACAAGGACCGTAGCGCCCAAAGAAGAAGAAGTAATAAGAAGTTTATTTCAAAAAAACAGATAAAATATACACTTCTGATACTCCCTGCGAATTGTACAAGTTTATTTCTTATCAGATTTCAAAAAACTACATGCCCCTAGAAGCACAACAGAATGAGTTACCACGCTTGCATAAAATATTTGGTTTAAATTATGTTTTAAATATAGTAGAAGCTATAATCTAATTGAGTCCGTGGCTATTGAACCATACGAGTAACGCTAATATTTTTTAAAGAAATGGTGACCTACTATGCCACTAATGTTGTAGACCATATCTGGTTCATTTACAACATTAAGTAAAGGCAATAATATTCACGTTTGTAATTACAAAATGTTCCTAAATCGGGCCTAGTAGTTCATAGTTTTACCGCCGCCATAAGTTGGCGCTGTTGATATTCCGAATGCTTACGGCCGGCATGGGAAGATTACAATAATCCTATTATAAGGGTGCATAGATATTCGAAAAACCAGTCAACCGAAAATTACAAAGAGAATATTACATTTTTAGACTTTTACCACTTTTACATGCTTTTACGATGTCTAATTATTTATTTATAATTAAATAGCATATCGTATTTTTATTCATAACACTCTTTCAGATCTCAGGATTGTTTAACGCTCAAAATCTTAGTTATTTCAGATGTTTATTATTAATCAATTACATATAATACAGTAGGTACCTGATCAAATCAAATAAAAGAAAAATTCAAATGTAATAATATATTTACAAGATTTTTACATAACATGTATTTTATTTTAAACCTAGATATACATCCCGCAAAGGCAAATTTCTTAGACGCCGTGAATCTATAAGTTCTGGAAGTAAAGAATTCATATAAAAATCATCTAATTTAAATGCCATGTTTTCCCAGAATTTCTTATCCCTATGAATTTCTTCGATGCAGACTCCTTTGGGGGTCCAAATAACGAAGTAAGAAACTTCCTTATTTGCTATTTGCAGTTGCCCTTGTACTTGATACATATATTTATGTTTTGAGTTTAATTTTGTCCCCTTGTAACGTACAAAATTTAATTTTTTTCTCCAAAACTCCTTCTTGTGGTGTTAAATTCTTACAAGACGCTGGACATTTGATTTCCAGAATTGCATCGCCGATTTCTAAAACACGATCTGGACTTGCAGCTAAATATGGCTTTGCGCTATCGGTGCAAAGTCCTATAATTTTTGTTTTGATGCCGTAAACGGTCTCAAATGCGTCGACTGCGTTTTCTTCATTTTCTTGGCCGTACACTGTAAATTCATTACCTAAAAATTTTGAGTATAATAACGCTTCTACTGTTTTAGCAGTTGATGTTGTGGAAGAGCATACAACAAATTCTTCCAAAATTTGATGCAGTAAGACGAAGTTTTCTTTCTCGCTTACATAATTCTGAAAGAGCTTGTTCTCGAGTATCTATTTCCAGTTGTTTTGCGTCCGTTGTAGATATTTGCTTCAAAAATTGATTTTTTTGGATGTCAAACGCCTTTTTGTTCATATCTGGGTAGTCATCAATACTTATGCCGTAGTTGAGATCAGGGCCCGCAACTTCATGTCGTCTTTTCTTAAAAACTGCAAAGTTACAAAAATACTGAAATTCTCCTATCCATTGTTAATTCTCAGAAATCGAGTACACCAAAATATTGTGATGCACTGACACGAAATTAATACAAAACCAAGAACCGAAATAATGGTAGGTAACTCACCTTTTCTGTTACTGTTGCACAATCGTTTCCTTTTCATCCTTTGGCAATAAGTTTTTGTGTATTTTCCGGCTCCGAATCTATTAAGTAATTCTATTTTGGAGTACTTCATGGTAATTTCCGTCGGTATTAAACGATAAAGCAGCTCCAGTGCAGCGGGTTCCATAAGATCCTTTTAAGGAAAAATTAATGCGCTTACCCCCTATAAATTTTGCCACGATAGAATTATAAGATTCCGCAAGGTTATTGCCCATATTGTGAAGTAGACTCCAAGAGTTGTCTGCTATTCTCCTTGTTCTTTTCATCACCTCTTCGTAAATATTACAATTTTTCAAAAATGGTATTTGATTTTCCTAAATAAAGGTAAAACGTAAGCAACAAAAATATTAAATAAGATTTGTCGTATATATACCTCTCCAGATTCCATTTTTGCTTGCTTCTTTTCTACACTACAAAAATAATCCCTACATTTTTCGTGATCACCAAACACATGGTGTGGTCCATTTAAAAGATCTTGTTTCAAAAATATAATTTTTTTCTTAACCCATTCGGGACGGTTGACGTACCGGTACGATTTTCAAAGAGGACATTGATGGCCGAATGCCGTACATGTACTACTTTCTGTGCAATAGCTTTAGACGACTGCCGTACATGATTTAGGACTTTTGTATTTTTACATGGCCGGGTGCCGTACATATACTACGGTATATCACATTAAACATAACCGAGCGCCGTAAATGTACGTCAGAAATATTGTCTTAGAAAGACTGACGCCGTACGGGTACGGCAGTTGTAAAAGTCATTCGTAGCAGTACGGCTGACGTACAAGTACGGCATTTTATTTTTTATGCTCTTAATATTTTCAAAAAATAGCACGTGCACTTGAACAACTATTAAACGTGTAGACGTTAACAAAACAAACAACAGACTGACCGTTCACATTGCGAGAAACACGTTCTGCGCACCAAGGTCAAGTGACGTAACAGTACGGCAGCCGTCCCACGCCGTTGGATTCACGGCGCCGTCTTACGCCGAAGCGCGAGACTTGTCGGTCCGTCCCGAATGGGTTAAAGTCTTCTTGACTTTTGGACCAGTAACTGACTGCTCCAGTCACTGCCAACCGTAACTTTTCAACTCGGACTTCGATAGTTTTTCTTCCTTCTATGTTGTAGCGCTCGATGACTGGGAAGGTGGAATAGTAGTAGGTGGTAGGAGAATCAGCAACCTGAGGTATGCTGATGATACTGTCCTCCTGGCAACCTCAGAAGTCGAGCTGACCGAACTAATTGAAAGGGTGGAAGTTACTAGTAGACAGAGAGGCCTGCTTATCAACCGTAATAAAACCAAAGTCCTAATTGTAGATCGCCAAAATAATAACCACCCAGAAATTCGGCAAATAGCAGGCTGCAACACCGTAGAGAGTTATATATACTTAGGCTCACTTGTGTCAAACAAAGGTGGTTGCTCTGATGAAATTAAACGACGAATAGGAATAGGAAAGACAGCAATGACTCGTCTGCGTAACATCTGGAAAGATAAAAATATCACAAAGATGACAAAGAAAAAACTCGTAGAATCGTTAGTATTCCCTGCATTTATGTACGCTTCGGAGACATGGACAATATTAGCCAGCGATAGGAAGAAAATAGACGCCTTTGAAATGTGGTGTTGGCGTAGACTGCTCAGAATTCCATGGACTGCTCATCGTACCAACGAGTCTATCTTGCAGGAATTGAAGATCATACAACGACTATCATCGACTATATATGCCAAGATATTACGATATTTCGGACACATCACAAGAAGAGAAGATGGGCTAGAAAAACTTATAGTAGTAGGAAAAGTGGACGGAAAAAGACCGAGAGGCCGTTCACCAACCAGATGGCTAGACCAAATTAAAAACCTAACCGGAAATACAACACACGAAGCTATTCACAGAGCACAAAACCGCGAAGAATGGCGACATCTAATTCGCCAAACTAAAAATTTATATTAATCACGACACTTCAGACATGAAGTAACACGACTAAGAAGAGAAAGATGTTGTAGTCAGTATTAGAATTTAAATCTGATAGTTTGGAAACGTAGTTCCTCAATAAATGATTTTTGCATTCCACTTTTTGTATATGAAAAGCTGGCCCATAAGGAGATGCACTTATAATTTTATTGTATACGTTACAATCCCCATCGCCAATTAAACGCTCGTAAATTAATTCGTGCATATCAATCGACCTTTTAAGCGCTTCTAATGTTCTAATAGTATATCAGATTCCATACCTGTGGAACTGTTGGACCAATTTTTATAACAAAGATGGCTGCTGGGCTGTTCATTATAATAAAACTCTTTGGCGCAAACTGTGCAATACTTGTTTCGTACACCCATAAATATTATTTTTTTGGTTTTAGCTCCAATTACACAAGCCTAAAAAATATTACATATAAATCAGTATTAGAACAAAATTAATTTAATAATAATAATTTTTACCACACCCGAAGTTGCGTTGTAATTTGTTCTGTATGATCGCTTGCTCCAGGCACCATCTGAGATTACAGTAATGATACGAACTCCTTCTGAATTTACGTCTCCCGCAGCTTTTGCCAACTCAGCTTCTTTTTTTGCGGCATCCTGCATATTTTCCCATACGCCATTTTTTATTTCGACGTATACTTTTTCAAAATATCTCTGGAAGGTAGTGTCTGCCATACATGGAATGTCTATAGCAGATAATAGTTTGTTCGTTTGGCTATATCCAATTCCCACTGACAAAGCTCCCGACACTGCTACTATATTCAGGTTCGATTCTCCGTTTGGATTTTCCGTTGGCACTTTTTCTGTAACACCACACATTTTACATTTGAACGTAAAAATACTTTTCAAACCCATCATAGTTTCACTGATTAACTCCATATTTGTTAGATTGCAGTCTAATCCGGGGTGCGTAATTCCTTGCAGTCGTTCGAAGAAATACTTTATATCCACAATTCTTCTCCCAGCGACGTTAAACACATTGTTTTCTTCGGTAGTGTGTGTTTCTATATAAAGTTCTCCGTCCAATTACATTTCCGTCGCAGCATGGCAAATCATCTTTGTGCTATTTTCTTCCCGAGAAGCGCTTGTTGTTGGAGTTTCTGGAGTGATGTCGGTCCATTCGTTGGGCATTTCTCCATCATCGAATGTTTTTTTAATTAAACCACAACTTTCCTCTGCTGTGGTCTTACTATAATAAACATCGTGTTATTGTCAGTATCGGGTAAAAACAGATAAAACGTCAACTTGCACACATCCTCAAAAAAACCTAACTTTTCTATGTTTGAAGTGCAACATGCATTATATTAATTTTAACTGCCGCGATTATTACACCCGGGTATTATAATATTTCAAAACGATTGCTGTTAGTGGTGGCAATCCTTAAATAATTTTTATATTGCCAGTTCAAGTGCTATAATAATGACATATTCCTCAATAGGGAGTTTATAAATGACATAACATTACACTGCTACTATACCTACTATACTACTAATTAATTCAAAAATGAAGATAGGTAGCAATGAATAATTATTTAACTGATAAAACTAAATTAATCTTTTTATTGAAATAAGTAGTAACGTAAGATGAATGTAAAATGTGAATAACAAGTCAAATAATATTCTAGAAATCAACTTACCGGATTTTCCACATCCTTTTGGCCAATAGCCGTTTACTTATCTTTGCTCTGCTAGGTTTTCGTTCCTTATGTGTAAAATTTCGTCCCATTTCAATGTTTGTTAGCTCAGTAAGCACAATCACATAAACAGTAACACTGTAAACAGTCTCTTTTCACAATAAATTACGCGTCTTGAAACCAAGAGATTTTTAACAACACTAAGAAAGTTTAGGGTTTATCTTTGCTTTTATTTAGTCATTGCTCATTCCCTAATTACCTGCAATAGGTAATTATTACGATTCAGCATTCCGCATTAGTCGAAATATTTAAATAGATCCGTTGCCTAACTCAAATCATTAGCAGGTACTTGTAGAAATTACTGTATCTCGAATAATATGTCATTGCAATCAACCCAAAAATACTTATTTTGTTAATGACAATTTTATAGTCGTTTAATGAAATCCCAATAATGTGTTGTAAATAACAGAAATAACTATCTGCGGTCGTTCCTTTTAGTCAATGCAGCAGATAAGAGAATATTACAAATGTAATGCAGAAGCGTGGTGAGTTAAATCTTTAAGCCTTTAATCTTTTGAAATGAAAAATACCAGCCGTTCGGTTGTTATCTACTGCATAATGGGTTGTATAACTTTAAATTTCTAGTTTTACTGTAGTTTTACATAGCGCTGGAGGACCCTTAACTTGTGCTTGCTGTGTCTGCCTATGTATGATCCACTTTGACCAACTTTTGCATTGAAATCTCCAATTATGATCTTAACATCGTATTTCGGAATTCTATCATAAATTTGTTCTACTTCTTCATAGAATTTATCAATGTTCGCATCATCTGCTCCTGCTGTTGGCGAGTGAACGTTTACATTACTAAATTTCCTGTTTTTCCCTTTTATTCTAATAGAGCTGATCTTTTCACTTTTTATGGTAAAATTTACCAAGTTCTCTATTCTTGACTTCGCTCTAAAGAATCCTGTCCTTAATCTATTCTGTTTCGCCCTTCCATTCATAAATATAAAATCCTCCAACTCTACCTCAGCTTTTTCTTTTAGATTTGTTTCTTGGACTGTCAATATATCTATTCGATAAACTTTACGCTGTCTCTCCATTTGTTTTAATGCTCCCTCAAAATTCAATCCTGTTTCATTCCTCGTTCCTAATATCCATCTCTCGTCTATATCCTTTTTCTTTGCCTGTTCCATCATAATTTGTGCTACCTTTTTCCTTTTTGGTGCTAGTTTTTTGAATCTTTCATTTTCATAAGTATCTTTCCTTTTTCATTCCACTTCCATACTTCTTTATTGATTATGAGTTTTTGTTATGCTATGGAACCTTTTCCCGCTTTTCTTTCATCCTCAGCCTGTTTTCTGATTCTTGTTTGTATCTCTCTTTCATTGATTGTTATGTCACTGCTTATGTATACAATTTGTTGATTTTCTGTTTGCTTTAGCATGTTTTTCTTTCTCAGGATTTCAATTTTTTGTTGCATGTCTTCCATTTTAATTATAGAGCTCTTTTCATTTATTTTGTAAGCTGTTTCTAATTTACCTTCTAGATATAATTTCTCCCTTATGAAGGTTTTTATCTCTCTTTTTAATACATCTTTATTTTTTGCCTTTGTATTTAACCCCATTATCTTAAGGTTTTTCTTCCGCTTCTCTCTCTTCATACGTTCATATCCTTGTTCTATCCCTTCTATACGTTCACATTTTTTATGCAGCTCTTCCACCCTTTGTTTTAATTGTGTGTTTTCTTTCTGTAATGTAGCCACATGGTTATAGTACATTTGTTGCTCATTTTTTAGTTCTCTCAACTCCTCTCTCATTTTCTGTACTTCTCCTTGTTGATTTTTTTTTCCTCTCGTCTCACTTCTTTAATTTCGGCCATCATCTGGTTTCCTAAATTTTTCTGGAGTTTTAATTGTCTTTTTTCCCTTAGTATTATTTTCCGTTTCTCCGGATGATACATCTTCGCTTTCATGCCATTTTTCATCTTTATCCTTAGTACTTCCTGGGGATCTAACCGTCTTTTTACTTTTTCTAAAAATTTCTGCTGTTTCTCCTTGCCTTTTTTTTTACTATCTTCAGTTGAGGAACCCTCTGTATCTTAAGTATATCTTAACATTTTGTAAGCAATTTGATGAGTCTTCAGCAGGCACAGCTGTATTGTGTGTTGCTTGTCCGAAAAATTGACCAGCAGGTTGTTATTTAAATCTGCACTATTCATTATCAGTATCTGCAATATTATAGGTTACCACAGAAAAGTACAAAATATTACCCAACCAGTTTATTTTTGTTTAATTCCTTATTACTCGTCCATTCCTTTACTAGACTACTATATTTCCTTTCACTTTGGTGAAATAAATCACTAGAAATGACCCAGAAACAGTAGACAAACTTTTTTTTATTTTAAATTCCAGTATACAACCGACAAATTAACGTACAATTTAAACCATGGCCTTTCATATTTACGTAGTGATACAAGATTTTTGTTGTTTAAATGGAATACCCTCCACATTTTTAGATATCCAATCAGTGCTCGAAAAGCTTTATGATAGGATGCTTAAACTAACATTTTGGGACTGAATAATTTTTAAATTTAAAATTTTTTATTTACCTAAATTAGGCCATGCAATAATAAGTTTCATCAAATGATTGCAAACTACAATAACAGAGCTTTCCAACGATGTACGATATTCGCCATTTCGTTTAAAAGTAGCTTCAAAAATAATATTGTACCATTAAAAAAAAACGTGGTTTTCAATTGTTTTAGTATGTTTTGTGCAATCGTTTCGTCATGAGGAACTTTTAGAGCCTAGTCATAAGGTTAAACATTTTAGTTTAAGCATGCTATCATAAAGTATTTGTAGCGCCGATTTCAAATATCTAAAAATATACAGGGTGTTTTATTTAAATAAAAAACAAAGTAGTGTACTTATCACTACATAAAAATAGGAGGCCATGACTTAAATTAGTTTATGTCAAGTCCTAGGTTGTCTACTGGCATTTAAAATAAAGTTTTTTTTTGATATCTCTATTATTAACGAAGTTACGGACTGTCCAGCAAACTCCAAACACCCTGTGTATATATCAAATGCTTGTGAGTATATGATGGGATTAGAATTGCCTGTTTTAATATTTTGTGTTTAACTTGCCATGATGACGGATATGTAGCTCAAATTGTTCCGGATGTTTTTAGTTTTCAATTCTAAAATTGTTCAATTCCTATTTCACGTGGTGAGTTGATTGATTTCTTAAAAGGTGATTGAATTGTGGAGTGGGAAATAATATTATCTAATACTGATTAATACACAATTCAGCAGGGCGTGATATAAATGATTGGGATTCTCACTACCAACTGCAGTTCATTCATTTTTCAACAATACAAAATAGTTTTTATTTTACAACAGTATTTACAAATAGTAATAATAAATCTAAAAATTCTAAAAGTTTCTAGTCAATGGATGCTCGGCAAAGTACTTTCCAAATTTAAAGATCCTCTTGGCAATTTTTCTATAATTCTCATCGTTGGTGGCATAAGGGCCATCGCTGATTTTCTTAACTTTTGTCTTCACTCTCTCCATTGCATTCAGGCAGTATGCATTCGCCAGCAACATTTCATAATCTGCATTTTGCAGTCCAATACAATAGGCTCGCGAGGCACGTCCTATAAAGACAAGTCTCAATAAGCATAAATCTATGGCAATTTTTACAACAATATTTACCTAAACAAGCAGTCATAGCATAAATGTCAATGGCACATTCAGCTAGCCGCTTCAACTCTATGTGCATGTTGATTATTTCAGGGCCGTGTCTAGCCAAGAGCGTTTCCGTAGCGAATTGCAGGCGCAATACACAATACCTACGACAGTTCAGTTTCAGGACGTTACAGATTGCAAATTGGAAAACTTACTCTAGCCATTGTGCCGTCAGCACAGCAGATGGATGCAGGTAGTCAGCCAAGCACAATGTCAAGTGGGGATCATCCTGCATTTGCCTACGTTGCGCCCACATTCTTTTAAAAATCGCCGATGGATAATGCAAGGGGTTGCGTACCACCTTAATTTTATCTTGAATGTTCACCTGGAAAGAGGTTCTACGTATTTCGGTTTCAATAGCAATTGCAGCGACTTACACCAGCATGCTGCAAGCCCAACAAGGAAATGATCAACTTGAGATTTTCGCTGGTCTCATTCAAGACTAGGTGGCTGAGAGCGTCTCGATGCAAGATGTTGCACCAGTGGTCTTTCACGTACGTTGCGTTACCTATTAGCTCCATTCCTTTCAAAATCGAGGCGCAGGCTTGCTCTGAACTGAATACCTGGATCACAAAATTGTCGTTTGGGTTAACTAATAAATATCAACAAAATATATTTATTGTTATTTTAATGGTTTAACAAAAAAAAGGGATTCAAAATGCGGTGATTTGATATTGTTTTGCCCTTTTATTAGTCGGTCAAATATGCCAGTATCTTTTATAGGAAAATGTTATACAGTACAGGCTTAAAGTTAAGTGCACCGACATAAAAAACTGATCTGCTTTCTTAACATAGAGACCAAGGCATTCTGAATACTTTTTTTTTTGTTGAATACTTGTTATTATTGAGCTTACTTTTACTATCGCTGATTCGATTTCACAGTCTTGATTTTCGTATTGGTCTAGTAATCCTGCAGTAAGATAAGTCACACTTTCCATGGCATACAAAGAAATAGCAATCTGAGGGCACAATAAAATGTTAGAATTACACATTTGTAAAGTTAGAATTTTAAAGTATAGGGTGTTAAACTTTTATGGCATGAAATGGGAATTTTTATTATTATTAGAGGTAGAAGACAATACTTTGCACATTATGGGACTAACCATTTCAAAGCAATATGACGGAGAAACCAAAAATCCGTTTGGACACCCTGTATGTGTATAATAAGATTTATGATTGAGATAAGCTATATACATACTTCAGCCACTGCAGACTGCACATAATCGGTTTCAGCAATGGGGGTAGATCCACTGTTTGTATGTGTGCAATAATTTATGAGATTGTCCATTAGTTTGTTTACAAGAGCAGAGCAAGATGGGCCTGTGCTTAATCGGTATTCTGTTAATAATGATGCTATTAGTAAGTGGCCTGTGTTTACTTCCCCAAGAACATTTTCTGTAAAAAACCGGTTTTACTAAACATACATGTAAGTTAATTCAAACTTGCCTGTGGGCACAGGAGTATTCTGGAATTTTATATTAGACACATCAGTTCCATTAATTCCTATGGTATCACATGTACGAGAAGTGACTCCTCCAAAAGCTTTTTCTACTAAGAACGCAGTGACTTTCTCCTCCTTTAATCCCACTTTATTTAAATATTCAGTTCCTGCTATCACCAATAGTAAATCTGCTAGACCTCCATTCACCACCAATGACTTTTCACCATTTAATATCTATTGCAAAGGCATTTATAATTATAAATTAAAAACTATTAAATTGGATATACAATAGTAGTATTTTATCTTCATCGGTGTTGTGATAGACTATTAACCAAATTAATTTTAGTAGGTATTGGTACGAGCTTCATTACCACACTCAGTGCATTAATGGATAGATATTACCGTACTCTTTTTATATAAAAGAATACTTTGAACCACAATTTGTTGATGAAGGTAAAATATTGAACAACACACATTTGTTTATGACACTTAACGAAACTTGTTTGATTGCCGCAAAACTCAGATCACCGCCTCTTTTTGGCAATCAAACTGGTATCGTTAAGATGCCCATAATCAAACTTGTATCGTTAATATCTATAAACAAACCCATGTTTTTTGGTCGTCTGTAAGTGTAGCTTTGGTCTGAAGAACAGTTGCATCCGAGCAGTCACTTTCTGTCATACAAAATGCTGATAAAATGTTTCCCGCTATAAGATCAGGTAAATATTTCTTTTTTTGCTCTTCACTTCCCTTCTTCAATAATGCTTGTATTCCCAGTTGGTCATTATTTGTCAAACCTGTCACGGTTGAAGTGCTGGTGGCCATTATGTCGTTAAATCTGCAGCTTTCTGAAATATTCAATTCGCGAGCGTTTAAAATTTGTGGGCCTTGCAGGGCGAATAACCTGAGCTGCTTAACGTTTTCCATAAAATCGCTTGATAAATTAGGTGGCTTGTGCTGCGGCATTAATTTGCTAAAGTAACTTTCAACTGGTCCAATTTGTTTATCCAATTGCTGGAGGTCATCCTTTTCTAGCTCAGGGTACCCTAGAATATCTGTGTCGTAAACCCCAAGAAACAGGTTTTTTACAAACGGCGGCTTTTGCGGTTTTTTACTCCTAACTTTATTTGTTATATTCGAGAGCCTTTCGAATTCTTTTATAAGTTCTTTGTTGGCTTTGTCCTTATCATCCGGCACCTTCACCGCAGCTTGAGTAGCATAGCATTGACATTGCAGTCTTTGTAAAGATTTCTTAAACAGAGCTCTGTTTGCAGATTTTAAGTTCAAGATACAATTCATATTGTATTTCTAATAAAATTCAGAAACTAGTAAATATCAAACAACACCAATAACCTCAAATTCTTAGTGTTGAGATGTTAGGTTATATCGAACGTTTTCCCATTAATACATATAATCCGTTGTACGTCGAATACCGTCCTTTACATTGAAAATCATCAAAACGTATTTTAGAACCAGTAAAAATGAATTTTTTCAAAATTTTGATAATGTTATTTCTAGAGTATTAAAGCAAACAACTTATATGCCGTTTACGATCTTTTTGGGTCAGGATTAATGTTTATTGCAATTTGGATAAGAATTGTGTACATGCTATAAATATGCCACTTTATTTTACATGTTTGCTGCATGCTTGTTTGCTTGCTATTGTGGAAAGATAAAGACGTCACAAACTGATGTCAAATAAATTCAGTAGGGTAATTGAGCAAAATTGGTCTTATAGAAATTAACATGTGAAAAATATAAATATCTTGTCAAATGGATTGGTTGCTGAGTTTACTTCATGTTGATTTTCACATCTGTCACATATTTCAACACTAAAATAGTAATAGGTACGTATTAGGTAGTTAGTAATAGTTATTCACTTAAAAATCTTAGTAAATTAGCCTTTATGGGTGAGCCGGATACTTGCAGGGTGAGCGACGTAGGAGCGAGCCTTGTAATCCGGTGATCACCAATAAAGGCTAATTGCAAGCAAGCCCCGTACAACGTTTTATTTCCTCTTGCTGAAAACTCATATTAGTGATTAATAAACGATGTATCTATTAAAAAACAAGGTGCTTGTAAAGTCGCGATGGCAACATTTTACATGCACCTGGCCTGTAAAAACTCTTTTACCGGCCAGTTCAGACGACAGTAAATGACAGTTTAACAAGTCAAGAGGAAATAAATTATTATACATTGCGCTGGATTGTTTTTCCTTTCCAAAATTTCATTTTTTACCGTACAGCAAATATATTCTCTAGTTTCCACATCAACTCGTGTCCTTTTAAATCTGGTCTGTCCTTTTTAAATTGGAAGTAGCATCGTTTAATGCACATTTTTTGTTGTAACAAAATTATTTTGGGCATTTTGACCCTTCCTTCGATTGAAGTTAATAGTTATTTATTTTCTCTTGACTTGTTAAACGGTCATTACTTTCGTCTGAACTGACTCGGTAGATGAGTCTTTACAGGTCAGGTGCATGTAAAGTGTTACTGTCGTCTGAACTGATCGGTAAAAGGGTCTTTACAGGCCAGGTGCCTGTAAAATGCTGCCATCCCGACTTTACAAGCACCTTGTTTTCTAATAATCACATCCTTCATTAATCACTAATATTAATTTTTAGGATGTTCCCCAAGGGGAAATAAAACGTTGTACGCGGCTCGCTTGCAATTAGCCTTTATTGGGGCTCACCGGATTACAGGGCTCGCTCCTACGTCGTTCACCCTACAAATAATCCGACTACCCCATAAAGGCTAATTTGCATTGAGAGTGACTTGATGTTTACAAGTGAAGAACAAATAAAATGATTAATTTTCTTACGAATATTAAAATAATAAATCTGGCAAAGTGGTGGTAAGAAAATGTCGAACTGACACTGACAGAAAAAAATTGCATCCGCTACATCACCGGATCAGTTAGTCCAACATGAAAAGAAAAAATCATAGCCAACTCTGTCCCAAAAAGGTCGTGAACGGATTATATAGTGTCCTTAACATAGTTTGCAATATATCCAGTATACCTGTAGTACCTGTTGTACAGAGAACTGAGCAATCAAATATAAAGTTAAGGAGGAACAACAGAGTATTAAATGACATGAACCAAAACTTGTTAGTGAGTCAAAATCGTTTGACGTTTATGATGAAGAAAATGTTGCAGAAACGCTCGGTCACCGTGATGAACACATTTTCAATCTGCAGCATTTATCAAGTGATAAAAATTGTGTACGAGGCCTTGCAAATTGATCTTCCTACTTGGGACTCTCTCGAATAATTTCAAAAAAGATTGTTGACCGTTCAAAACCTTAATGTTGTTAAGGACTCGGCTGAAATAGGTGTTAACGGTTATAGAAAAGTTTAACAGCGTTTTAACTAAAAAGAAGATCAAAAACAGTAAAGTAGTAATAATGATTACCGTAAGAAATATTCAGGCAGTAGCAAAAAGATGCTTTTATGCAACGTTTACATTTTATTTGTTGAAGTTACTGCGAAGCCACGGATTATTTAAATTGTTTCCCTGTTTAATACCAATGTATTCCGTATCTTTGCTGTATATTTTAATAAATTTATGAACATGTAATAATACATTTCTTTTTTAATTTTTCTCTAGATCTTCAAGACAAGATCATTGAGGCACGTCTTACGATTATCCAGTTGGTTTTAAATTTTACAGGGCTTTTATTTTTCTATTTGGAAAAATGTTAAAGGGTGAAATCCTCAGAATTTTTAATAAATTCTATATAAATAAAGACCACCCCAGTACCTACGGAATGCATTTGAGTAAAGACAGCTTTAAAATCAATGCTAGAAAATATTTTCTCTCGAATTTCAACCATTTGATAATATGTATTAGTGATGGGCATAACCGGACAATTTTCATAACCGAATTATTTGCATCCGAATAATATTAATAACCGAATGATTATTTGAATAATCATTCGAATAAATGTTGGCTCTCGATTCGTTTCGATTAAGTCAGCCGGTTTGACGGTTGGCGGTTCACCGTCATCTGCATCGACATCGTAACTTGCAGATAGCAGAGGAACTCGGTTAATCGTTAATTATTATAATAATTGTATAAATGATTTTTATTTGATTTCTAAGGAGTTTGTGCAATAGGTATAATATGTTCTTCTAGTCTTTGGACTATTCTTGCTCCGGTTACTTCATTGATGTGAGATGTCATTTCATAATTGACAAACAATAAACAATCTGACTTAACAATTAAAACCATAATAACGGTAAAAACCCAGTTTATACACTTAAAAAATACATGCAAAATATATCATAATAGTGTGTAGTCATGTAGTGTGCCGATTTCTAAGGCGCCGACCGTACATTATGTGTTATGTATTGGAAATTAAGAGGTATTTATTAAGAAGTGTAGAAAGAAAGAAATATGCGGGATTGCTTGCTAATCGCAATAGAAACAGTGGTAAAACGTTTATCTTTATCGATCGGGCGGGTTAAAGGCGCTGCCTCTTGTTTTGAACTTTTGGAGATGTAAGCAAATAAAAAATTGTTTTATAGCTTGCGCGTTTGCAGTTTTTAGGCGTTCAGGTTTCAGGACCCCAGTTTGATAATTTGATATTTTTTATGATAGGAGGTAGGTACGCGATAACCAAATGGCGTTTTCAGTACAACCTGCTTTGTTTATGAGTTATGACGTATTTATATTTACAGAATTTTGAGCACTGCGTAGGTCGCTGAGATATGGCACATAGCACCTTTGAATAGAGGTTTTATATTCAAAGCGTAGTACGTATCAGCATGAGGTTATTTTTCATTCGAATACTTGGAACGAAAACCGAGTTACATAGGTTATTTCAATAACCGGATAACCGGTTATTTTTCATTCGAATAAGCCCATCACTAATATGTATATCAAAATTCACTTTTCCGTTTCATAATTGCGATATAAAAGTTATAAATATAAAAAATATAAGAATTACTAATCAACTGTGTTTTTACGAGTCATTTCCTTTATATATGTAACATCTAAGTTTGAAATTCGCGCCATATTTGAGGGTACACCATTGGCGCCGCCATTTTGGGGACAAAGTTTGCCTCAACCAATCAGGCCAGCGACGGCCAATGGCCAGTCTCTCATTTCTAGGGTCTCTACTGGAATTTCTTTCTTCCTGTAGTCCAGGGAAATTAGACAAAATAAAAGCAAAGTTTCGGAAAATTTTCCGGAAAGCTGGATTTTGGTATGAGCCTTGATATTATGGTTCTAAACAAAATGTCAAAAGTCCCCATAGATTCGAGTGCCGCTAAAAATTTTACGGGGGGTCAAAGATCAGCAAATTCAGTGTTTCGTGAATATCTCGTTAACGGTCACTTTTACCGAAAAAATATTAATTATAAAATTTATAGCTTACGAAATTTCTTGCAAAAAAGATATCATGACTTATTCGTAAAGGTAACCGTTTTGGAGATAATTCGATTTACAATGTGCTTTTTTTCATATGGTGTCTCGAATAGGCCTAATCTACTGTTTATTTTTGTTTGAAAAATGTTTATTTTTTTAAAAAATTATTATGAACTTGTTCATTAATCAATTTTGGATTCAAAACAGGAGTTATTAATCTCAATAATTAATATTCATGTTCAGACTCTATTTCAATCTGTATGCTTTCCTCTACATCATCTTCTTCTTCTTGTTGTTCTTCTTTGGCTGTCTTCTGTATTTTCATGGATTCAGCCAGGAAACGTGATGGAGCTACATCTTCAGTGGAGTTGCAATTATCGAAGTTATTTATATCGGGTGTTACATTTAAGCAAGACCGACCTCTGCAATTATCACAAACTGGTGAACAATATGAACCAACTTTTCTGCAGCCGCAGTTTAAGCTACAGTCCTTGGTGCAATTACAAAAAATAATATTCAGCAGAATGTCTGGAGCAGGTGACGGCCGAGTTTGAATTAATTGGCTCCAAAATGTTATCCCTTAACGTCCATCCCCAGTCTTCAGGAGTAAGCTCGTTACCTAGCCATATTTGAACCTGGTAATAGACCCGATATAAATGTTGCCGAGCAGCACTAGATATTGGCGGAAGAATAGATAATGGAACTGTTTTTTTGAGCTGTGTAGATTTTACAAAAGTTGAATATCTGTTGAGTATCAATAGATACTTTTTTTACTGGGGCCTTATACATAGCCAGGAGAAAACAAATTCCCTTGTTGAAAATCACGTCTGGAGAACATTCTGTCTTGTAACGAGCTTACTCCTGAATACTGGGGATGGACGTTAATAGATATTTTTTTGTATTGCATCAAGGGCTGTAGGTTAAACTGCGGCTGCAGAAAGGTTGGTTTATATTGTTCACAGGTTTGTGGTAATTGCTAAGGCCAGTCTTGCTGAAATGTAACACCCAATATAAATGATTTCGATAAGTGCTACTCCACTGAAGATGTAGATCCATCGCGTTTCCTGACTGAATCTATGGAAATACAGAAGACAGCCGAAGAAGAACAACAATAAGAAGAAGATGATGTAGAGGAAAACATACAGATTGAAATATAATCTGAACATGGATATTAATTATTGAGATTAATAACTCCTGTTTTGAATCCAAAATTGATTAATGAACAAGTTCATAATAATTTAAAAAAATCAAACAAAAATAAACGTGCACTTTGATATAATATAACTTTAGAAGTAAGCACATATATCTGTATATATAGACCAATATTTTTATAATAAAAACAATTGGCATTAAATGTTTGATTCATTGACATCGAGGTGCTACCCTTCCAAGTCTAAAATTTTGAAGTGTGAGGCTGCACTTCAAGGTAGTTATGAAATTATAACGTCCCACTGAGTGGCCTGACTACTTTGTTTTAAAACACGGTCGCAGTCTCAACCGTGTGCTCAGAATTAAAGGGACAGAATCAGCGCAAGTAACGGAAACCTGTTCAGCCTCCAGAAAATTCTGTTCACGAATTATCTCCAAAACGGTTACTTTTACAAATAAAAGTCGTGATATCTTTTTTGTAAGAAATTTCTTAAGCTACAAATTTTATAATTAATATTTTTTCTGTAAAAGTGACCGTTAACGAGATATTCACGAAACACCGTTTTTGGCGACCTTTGACCCGCGTAAAATTTTTAGCGGCACTCGGATCGATTAGGACTTTTGACATATTGTTTAGAACTACAATGTCAAGGCTCATACCAAAATCCAGCTTTCCGGGAATTTTTCCGAAGGGCCATGTCTAATTTCTCTGGACTATCTATTAGAACGTGCCTATTGTCTTGTCATTTTCTCTATGTACCAATCGCCTAAAGGAATGTAGTAGTAGTAGTAGTAGTATTTTTGGGGGAGACTCCTGTCTAGCAAGGAGGCCGGTATAGGCCCTTTTTGGCAACCCCATGAACAAGGTCTAGGCATGCAGAGTACCAGGTACCTTAGTCCTAATTAGCATTAATTTTGCCGAGATTTAGGGCCGGTTCTACAAACCAAGGATAAAGTTATCCCGGGATAAATACCCTAGAAGCGACTGCTGTAACAAAGGAAGCTATGACAATTATACGTCGATAGCTTATTCTAGGTTAATACTTGCATTGTAGAATCGGCCCCAAGGAGTTCCAACCTTAGCAAGGGATATTTTACAGCGTACATATATCAAACAAGTAGAGACACTCATGCCAAATGTTGAATCCTGTCTAGAGTGACTGGGACAGTAACTCGGGGGGTATTTTTAAACTTGACTATCAGATGGCAGCACAAAGTTCTATCAATCAGAGCCAGTTACTGGCTCTACTACCAATTACAGTGCCTTTATATACACAGTGGCGACAATGGGGTGTCCTATTTTTGATTGGCTCTCTAGATCACGTGGTTTTAGCCGTCATGTTTAGGCTAAATCACCTGTGGTTTTTGTTATACTTTTGGCAGTACTGAAGTGTATTGTCAGTCTATGTCAAATTCGAGGTTAATAGGTTAGATTTTGCGTCAGTTTTGACACAAACTGACGCAAATCTTAACCTGCAAATCTCGAATGTTTTCAGTACTGCAAACGTAAAACACGTATCACAGTCGACTCTGATCACGGATTTAAATGAACACCCGTTAGAAATTTTCCTAAATATGGCGGCGGGGGTGTGGCTTAGTTGTATTGTCGCCACTGTCTATATAAAGGCACAGTACTACCAATCATATGTGATAAAGTAGTGGCGCCATCTGTTAGTACTGTCGGAAAGTACCCCCAGGAGCCGTTCAACATCGGTATTTTTACATCAAAGGAACCGACAGTGAGTGTCTCTACTTGTTTGATATATGTACGCTGTCTTTTACATGCTACACATCGTAGTAACATGGGATCCACTGCTTTACATCACTTCCGAATGATTGCATTTTGTAGAGGTTTTCATCCACATTTTTTTTAAAACCTCACTGGGACCAGGGATCGAACTCTCGACCCTTAGATCAGTAGCTACAATGCTTACCACTGAGCTATGGAGCCCGGCTAAAGGAATGTAACTTCTCAGTGAAATTAGCACCCAATTCAATTTGTACGACTTCGAACACAGCTTTCATTGCAGATCTCTTTTTATGGCAAAGTTTATAGATCACGCTTGGGATTACTTCTTCTTCATATCGATGGACAGATGACCTGAGGCTAGGTTTAGTAATTTGTTTTCTTGGAGTAGTAAATTTTCTTCCGCCACTTTGTTGGGCTCCTTTAACAATTCACTTAACTGTATTTCGACCAACATCGGTTGCTTTAGTCACTCATTCTTGCAAACGACAGAGAAATTGTACGAGTCCCAATTAATTTTTCCTTCATAAATTTGTAGTTGCTACATATTCTTTCATGTTCTTGACTACGAATTAGTTTCTTACGGTTACCCATAATACAGGCAGCTCTATGAATAATTAAAATTTCCTTAAGAGACTACTTTAGAAGTCAATATTTTATACTTACATGTAATTGTGAAACAGCAGTAGAAATGTACAATGTAGTTCTTGAAAATGGTTGAATGTAGGAACTCAAAAAAAAAAACGCTGCAAACTTCAACGTGTTTTGGTTTCGACGCCGCACCCAATAACGAAATTTAAGAAGAGCAGGGCCACAGGCCTAAACACTTTCAATTACAAGTGCATAAATGTCACGCTTGCTTTTTAAGTTGTTCGATCATAACCTCTTAAAGTCATAAAGTGATTTAATGCCAATATTGAAATTAGTTATAATTATAAGGGTGGCCATATCTGATTCTTTTAGTAATTATACTTAAAATATTATCCAGTGACCTTCGTAATATGTTATTTGGGTTGCCTGCTCCACTTTATTTGTTCGGTGCGGCAAGTATAGCTATGCGAAGTACCAGGTACCTTAGACACTTTAAACAGAACAAAATTAATAATGAATCATTTTAAACGCCAAACATCAATGACAAACAAACAACACTGTTTGTTTGTGTAATTCCAAGGCACCAACGAGTTTTTGAAAATTGAATTTTTGTTCTCATTGATTTATACTATTCCGGAAAATGGAGAAATGTTAACATTAGTATGAATGGATGCAGTATTTTTGTTTCTAAAAAAAATTTACAATTTAACTCTAAAATAATTAAGGGAGCAAATAATTGAATATAAAGAATTTATTATACAAATCCTTATTGTGCGTCGCGCAAGTCAGCACCCGGTAGACTCGCTACAGCTCTCATCAGTTTCAGGTTTATACCTCTTCTCTCCAGGCTTTCTCAAACAAATTTTTGGGGACTCCTATCGAATGCTTTTTCCAAATCTAAGAATTCCAAGTATAATTCTCTTTTCTTTGATCTATTTTTCCTATTCCTATTAGTTGCTTTATTGTGAAGACATGTCTTGTGTGCTACGCCTCTTTCTGAAACCGCTTTGAGCTTCTTCTAGTTGGTCTTCGATTACGTTTCTTATTCTTTTGTCTAGTAATTTTTCGTAAATTTTTGCTACAATACTTAGTAACGTGAGGCCTCTATAATTTCCGCATTTCCGGGTGTCTCCTTTGTTTTTATATAACGGTATTACAAGTCTTACTTTCCAGTCTTCTGGTACTATCCCTTCGTTCCATGCTCTTCTAAAGATTTCTGATAGCATTTATTTTATGTACTGTTTGAGGCTTTCGCGGTTACTCGAATTATTCTCCTTAGCATAGAATTTCGGCTTAGACCGCGTAGTATTTGTAGATGAACACCCAGCATGCTCTGGCTTAATGTGCCTTGCACCTTGTGAAGTCGAGCAAAAACCCGCGCGATGGCCATGCTCTTTGGTGGCTCGTGTTGTTTGAGTATCTTGAGAACGAGGATACTTAGGCAGATTTGGCCGTTTTGCTGTTTGTGCATCCATATTCACTAACGTTTCGCAAGACCTTGCAGCTTGCATCATCAGAGTGAAAGTCGTACTAAGAACCGAAGGTCGGTGTGGAGCTATTTATAGTCCTCTGTGTCAGGCGCGCGGAGTGGCGCAACGCTGGAGCTGGTTGGTCATCCGAGTGCAACGTAATCCGCGGGGCGTGGCCGTATGACGCACAGTGGTTGTAATGCTTTAGATCGTGTATCACAGGGGTCCACGTTTTACTAAGCTTAAAGCCATCTTCCCTGTTGATATTATTTGGATGTTTTTCTATTTCTATAGCTTCACGTATCACTCGCGGGAAGTAATGAGGTATTCTGGCAAGTACTCTGGCATGCTCAAATTCTAGAGTGTGCCCATTTGTAAATGTATGCTCCGCTACGGCTGATTTTGTGATGCGTTTGTGTTTGCAATCGCCTTTGTGTTCTTGGAGTCTTAGATCAACGGAACGACCAGTCTGTCCAATGTAACTCGAGCCGCAAGAACAAGGAATGCGATATAAGCCAGCGGTTTTTAAACTTGGAATCTTGTCTTTTACCGATCTGAAGCCGTTACCCAAAGTTTCCTTGCTCGTGAACACCGTTTTGATGTTGCATCGTTGCAGGACACGTCCTATCTTATCAGTCGAGCCTTTAACGTAAGGTAGAAATGCTAAGCCTTCCAGAGGTGGAGATTCTTCTTTGGCCTTTCTTGTCATACTCTTGTCTAGAGCTTTTCGTATGGCGGTAGTTGTGTATCCGTTCCTTTGTAAAGAGTCAAACAGATGTAGCTTTTCTCTCTCTAGATTTTCCTCGTCTGAGATACGAACGGCTCTTGTCGCCAGAGTCTGGAGAACTGTTGCTTTTTGCATTGGATGATGGTGTGAGTCAGCATTTAGATATCTGTCCGTGTGTTTCAAAGAGCATGGCCATCGCGCGTGTTTTTGCTCGACTTCACAAGGTGCAAGGCACATTAAGCCAGAGCATGCTGGGTGTTCATCTACAAATACTACGCGGTCTAAGCCGAAATTCTATGCTAAGCAGCATTTATTTTCCCGTTTGGCGAAGATGTTTTAGCATTTCAGGTGCCATCTTCTCATCTCCAGTTGATTTTCCATTATTTATTGATTTTATTATTTCTGTCACTTCTTCTACATTTCATACATTGACAGAGGGGTTGGACTCCGTGATATCAGGTAAATGTGCAGGGAGTAGCAGCACATCTGATGATATTACAGACTTCCGAGGAAAAATTACCCCTTTGAAGATAACACTCACACAAATGCAGCAAGGGTGTGGGTCCACTTTTCTGGCAGTACATCTGAGTTTAATGTGGGGCATAGCCGTAGTTGTGTTAAAAACGGTTTGACATGAGACCTAAAGATATCGAAATGAAATTATGGACATTGTACTTCAAAATGCGCTGAAAACGGTGGTGCAATTACTTTTGTATTTATATTTAAAGATTTTATGTAGTTAATTGATGCATCTTTTCCAAGTTTGCGACATGCTTTTGTTTTTTAAAATTTGCTGCGAACAACTTTTAAAACACTTACGTAAATTCCGGCCAATGCTTGGATTTGGCACTCTTTTGCTTTTTCGAGGGTATAAATAGAACCCGCACTGAATTTTCCGGGAATTTTACCAATTTTATTCGACACAGACCCATGTAGGTCGTGCTCTTGTTTTTAGGTTAAATTATTTGTTTTTAGTGTCGTCGTTGTAATTTGTTTTGTTTAACTGTCACGTACGTGAGAATAAACAGTGACAAGTGTGATTGATATCCAAGTTTGATTGTTTGTATTTTGATTTGGATCAACTTATACAGCTTTCTTCAAAGAAATTGGTCGGTGAACGAGATGCAGGCAGTAGACATTTTAGTATAGGCTTGCGGTTCCAGTTTTAAGCGGCTCATCAATTAGTGGTGGAGAGTGAAAAATGTTAGCGTGTTTATTCTATGCTATGTCCTCTTTTAGCTTGCAAAATATTTGATTGTAATTGTTGAGTTCTACAATCACAACCAAACTGGCAAGAATGAGCGTTGGAAAGGTTAATAATTAAGACAAAGCTTTTTCGTTTCGATATTCCTTTAATTTAAATAATATGCTTTTATGATCCACGAAACACACACATACACACACCCACACACACACAAACACACACAAACACACAAACACACACACACACACACACACACACACACATATATAGGGGTCCCGAGTGGTGTAGCTTGAACAAGCGTCCACGTTCGATCAGCAGAGTTAAGCAACGCTGTCTCTGGTCAGAACTTGGATGGGAGTTCCACGGCTGCATCTCTCGGCGCCTCGTGGTACGGCTATCACGGAAAAAAGTTGGTCCCGGCGGTCATACAACATCATGACAGTCGTTAGTGGGGTTGGAAGTCCTCATAACTGCACAGCGACGCCTATAATTGGCCTAACGGCTGTTGGCTGAGTGCGAATTAAAATAAAATATATATATATATATATATATATAAAAGTACCTTTTTTCAGCTGATGTGGTTACATTGTAGGAGAAATTTTGACTGGGATAGGGGCGAAAAGCTCCAATCTCAGTACTTGGCAGAATTCAGCTTGACTGGTTACGTAAGAAGACCACTTGTAATTATAAAGTCGACGTTTCGATTTTATTTAAATCATTATCAAGACCTGTTGGGTAATTACACCGATAAGAAGCTACATTCATTTATTACATTAGAAAGATCTTACCTAAATTACTATATGGTTCCGACACATGAATAATGAAAAAACATGTGTAGATTGAATGTCTTTACAAAACATGGGGAAAAGCCGCAGATCCAACAGAAATGATGCATGGGTTAGGCCCGAATTTCCTGCTTCCAGGTCACACATTAAAAAACTTACTACACATTTAAAACTGTTAAAATTAATTGATTTTTAAATTTACGCCAAACATGGCCGTCGATATGATAACAATTAATAATCTAAATTGTAGTTGAAATTTGCGTTTACGCGCATTAGCAATTGTCAGAAGGTTGGTGTCTGCGCGAACTGCATTAAGTTATCTTACATACAAGGGGCGCTCCGAAATTTGGGCCGCCAGTCCAAGTAAAATTGAAATAAAACGTTTTATTAATTATTTAAGCGAACTGTCAGTCCAAATCTCAGTCACAATAACAGAAACTGCCTTGTATTTATAAGAATTTTGACATTAAAAATTGTTGTTTATACTTGTTGGTAGTAACGATCGAAAATATTTATTTGTAGCTTTTATAAGTTGCTGTTTACCGTTTGGAAATGAAACTGTTCGATGTTGTGGCGAAATCTCCAAGGTGGACTGGTTCAGAGAACCAATAATTTTCCTAAAATTACATCAAAGAAGTGAACCAGTCCACCTTGGAGATTTCGCCACAACATCGAACAGTTTCATTTCCAAACGGTAAACAGCAACTTATAAAAGCTACAAATAAATATTTTCGATCGTTACTACCAACAACAAGTATAAACAACAATTTTTAATGTCAAAATTCTTATAAATACAAGGCAGTTTCTGTTATTGTGACTGAGATTTGGACTGACAGTTCGCTTAAATAATTAATAAAACGTTTTATTTCAATTTTACTTGGACTGGCGGCCCAAATTTCGGAGCGCCCCTTGTATGTAAGATAACTTAATGCAGTTCGCGCAGACACCAACCTTCTGACAATTGCTAATGCGCGTAAACGCAAATTTCAACTATTTAGATTATTAATTGTTATCATATCGACGGCCATGTTGGCGTAAATTTAAAAATCAATTAATTTTAACAGTTTTAAATGTGTAGTAAGTTTTTTAATGTGTGACCTGGAAGCAGGAAATTCGGGCCTAACCCATGCATCATTTCTGTTGGATCTGCGGCTTTTCCCCATGTTTTGTAAAGACATTCAATCTACACATGTTTTTTCATTATTCATGTGTCGGAACCATATAGTAATTTAGGTAAGATCTTTCTAATGTAATAAATGAATGTAGCTTCTTATCGGTGTAATTACCCAACAGGTCTTGATAATGATTTAAATAAAATCGAAACGTCGACTTTATAATTACAAGTGGTCTTCTTACGTAACCAGTCAAGCTGAATTCTGCCAAGTACTGAGATTGGAGCTTTTCGCCCCTATCCCAGTCAAAATTTCTCCTACTATATATATATATATATATATATATATATATTCGTCCCGCTAACATTATTGCATCCATACATATGCCAATTACGTAGGTTATTGCGTCCAGCGCTTTATCGCGTCCGAATATCGGACGCAACAATGTCACACCTTGTTTTTGGTGTTCCTTGCGAACTTGTCGCAACGATACTATAATATTTATGCTTAATGTGAAGTCTATTCTGAATAGGTGCCGTATCTTGGCTCCATCTATTGGGATTCTTAGGATATATTAAGATCTTCAAAATTGTTATGGATGCGACAATATTATCAATGTATACGAAAACGTATATTTTTAGTTCAACAGATTTCCGGAAGGGGAGCGAAAAAATATACGAATACGTATAGTTTCTGTACACTTTCCTAACAATATTACTTCCCCAGCCGGCAACGCCGCAATCTATTTTAAGAATATCAATTTTGCAAATGTGCAATATTTGCCTGCATTCAACTCTTACACTCGACTTCCTTTAGTGCTTCCGTATGTGCGTGGTGTTTTGTGTTCGGGATTTTCTAATAATGTTTAGGCCATCTCGAAGTCAGCTTATGCTGAAACTATGCCAAATGTCGAGGGAATCAGGTATGCTATTGTGTTTAAATGCTCCACCTATAATTCTACTTATTAAAAAATTTAAGAATCAGCCACCATTGCCAGCAATTCTTTATTAAGGAATACAAAAAAATGTAACTGGTTTTGCAACAGAGGACTATCACCTGCACCACTGGATGAATTTTCTACTCCTTTAGAATTAGAGGACAAAGAATTGCAAAATAAAACGCACGAGGAAGACAATTTAAGGGATATCCAAGCAGCAGTAAGTTTAAAAAGATATAAACCAACTTACCCAATAGTGTTCAACAGTAATTATACAGGGAGTCCTTGACCGTTAGGTACTAGACATTATATTAGGACGGTTAAGTAAATTTACCTATACGGGATGTTGCAAAACTGACGAATTAATTCCATGTTCCTGCGCCAAATAACAGTATAACAATTCTTTGTGTGGTATATTTTTGAAGATATAAATAGTATGCTTTGAAGGCTTACTTATACACTTGCATTGTGATATACTATTCCACAACCGCCAAAAAGGAATAGCAATATTGTAAGACGCCCTAGTGCGCAAAATACTTTCTCGCATGTCGTCAATGGTAACGTAAACTAAATAAGCTATTAATTTTCTGTCACCTTTCCTGATAGTTATAGAAAAACATTACTTTTCTACGATCGTATCAAGAGCAAAATTTTGCACAGTTGCTGGTATCAAAAATTACTGTGCCATTTTAAATTTTAGCTTGTAAGTTACGCTTTTATACACGTTTGTCATTGGTAATGTGCAATAATAGCTGAAAACGCATGCATTGCTGTATTATTATGGACAAAAAATGGAAACATCGTAGTTCAACTAGTGCTGATTTTTTATTAATTGTAAACGTTGTAATTGTGCCTTCCGTGTCACATTGACAATTAAAAGTGTGTTTATGGCACATGGCATTTCGTGTGCGATAGGCATGCACTTTTTCTGTTCTTACAAAATAGATGTTCCCTTATGTTACAATTGACTTGACTTACTGTAAAGTATTTCACGAGCTAGAGTAGAAAAAATTCCAGACACTATGACATGGAATAATACTGGCGTCTTTTTTTAGCTATTGCGGAAAAAGTATTTCTTTTATTTCGTGGGAGAAATTTGCGTTTTGGCGCATTCGAATTTCGAAACTTAATTGTATTAATGCTAAAGGCGGAATTAATTGTTATAAAGCTGTAATTCATGTGGGAATATTTTCTTAAGGTTCCACCGCAAAAGGATCCCAAAAGATATGTTGTGGGTAAACCGCTACATTTTGAAAAATCGTCTGCCATTTGAAAAACTTCAAAAAATTTAATTTGCAAATCTGGGGACTGGGCCAATTCAGCCAACAGTAGCATGCGCTTGTTAATGGCAAGAAATAAATGCATTTCACTTTAAAGCTCACAGCATTTTGTATTTTCGAAAAGTAAATTAGGGAACTTAAAATTTTACATAAACACATTTTTCTTCAACAACACATGCCGAAACCTTGAGGTCATCGAGAATAAGAACATTAAGTAAATTTTACAGAATTAATAATATATAAAGCATGAAATTAGTACGGCATCTAATGTTCAAGTTGCTTGGTAGTTAATATGTTTTCTCGTTTACCTATTATTGTTGTTACATGCATTTTCCGCCTATTTAAAAATATAAGAAAGAAATCATTTTAAACTCTAATATAAAAAAATACAGACGTCAAGTTTGTAAAAAAAGAAAAGACGAGAAAATGACGTTTCTCGCCTTTTGTGCAAAAAAACGTAACGGGTGTTTGATATAGGAATTAATTTGAAGGATTATTTGAAAAGTGATAAACAACTTTGCGTATACGCAGATCCCTCAATCAAAATTTTCAGCCACTAGATCGATATTTTTGTATTTTCAATAAGGAGAACGATTTTTAAAAATCTAGTTTTCTCACAGTAAACCTTGGGGCATGTTTTCAAGCGATTCTATGGGACATTAAGAAAATATTCCTGCAGGAATTATCAACAGTAATGTATTAAGTGCATAGTGACTTGCCGATAATGCTGGCCAGATTACACGACCAGCTGGATTGTTTAGAAAATACTCCCGACAGCGAAGCTTTAATTATTTCATTTTAAACTGATTCTAAAATTTTGTTTAATTAGACCTAATTCAATTCATTCTACGTTTTTTGACTTCCTCTATGAAACGTCCTTTTCCAACATTGTACGGTTCGGTAGAGTTACAATAAATAATCATTTATTCATATTTTAGCCGACAATTACTCATGATTTTCATGGGGAAACCCAGGCAAAACAAGAAAATAAATCAAATCCCGACAAAAAAATTATTGTACATCAAATTGTGACAATTAAGGCACCAAATAGTTCTCCGCCTTTGCCTACAGAAACAATGGAAGAGAGCTTTAACCAGGTATACTTTTGGATATATTAAGAATGAAGTTTTCCAAATAATATTTTGGTGCTTTTCTAGAAAAGTGAAAGTAAGGTAGATTCAGCAGATGAATATGATGATGAGGTAATACCACCAACACCAGAAGATCCATTCCATGCATCAGGCAGTAGCGACTCATCTTATTATCCTAGCGACGAAGAGGTAAGTATCTACCAAAATTTAAATGACTATTTCTGCATTTACTACTATTCAATCAAATACCATGATTTTTCAAAATTCATCCAATTAAGTGTTTTTATAGTGTCAAAATACTAAAATTCTGTTTTAATCAGGGCAAATGGCAAAGAACATGTATTTGGGATTATGATTTTGCTCATTTTTTAAATTAAGATTTATTATTTTTGGTAACCTGACGATACAAACCAACTTATCAAATTTCCGATCTGAAGGCTTTCGTAATTTTTTTTACCGGAAAAATCATTCGTCTTTAATACATTATTACTAATAAATTTACACCCTTCAAAGATCAATTTAATTTATGGAAACGTACTTACCTCTGCTACTAATTTATTTTAGTACAGGATAATATAGAATTTAGTAAAATGATATATAGCCCCAAATATCATTTCGAGTTCAGTATGCTAAGTTCAATGACACAAAATTAGAAAACACGGGAAGACACAGGGTCTTGGTTCTCAACGTTGTTACCATGAACATAGCATTAACCAGAATTTCCTAGTAGTATTCATGTGCTATTGCTGCCAAAATTTCCGAAAATTTACGACTTTTGCATGCATTTAATAATTAATTAGGCATAGCACATGCAAGTAACTATGAACAATAAAGTTGATAGTAATTACTTAAGTCAAAAACATTTTTCTTAGTAGATCCTATGAGTAAAACTACATTTACAAAGGAAACATCTATCATTCTGAATTTTTTGCCGCTATAGCAAGTTACATTTGTTAAACAACTGCAGCTGTAACATATCAAGGACTGCTATTCTCTGAATTGGTGCAAATAGCGGCTTTTAGCTAAATCCAAGAGAAAAATCTAGATTGAAAAGTGTTTTATTTAATAAAGATAGCTACTAACCTAGTCATCTTAGAATTCTGATAAATTTAAGTAAATGGGAAGTTATTCATCAATTCAGTATAAATCAGATGCAAAGGAGAAACAGACAAAATGTTTGGCTGCTTCTTATTTGATATAGACTCCTCTTAATGTTCACGTGAAAATTGCGTTGTAAAATAAGTCAGTCCAAGTAGTAGATATTTGCAAGTACCTAGAGTTTATAATTGTTAACCAATTTCAGGATTTCCGCAACACTGGTACTTCACAAATATTTACCGGCATTACGCGAGGAAGGAAACATAAAATAGAAAGCAGCACAGCTAATATAAAAACTGCAAATAAAACCCAATGTTCCACCGAATTTTTTCTGCAAAATGTCAAAGAAACAGGTTCAATCGGGAATGGAAAACAAAATCTGATGTCAATTTTTCCAGAATCTACTGAAATTGATGAAAATATGATTGTTTCCAGTACGCAGCTTCACAATACACAATCTTCATGTTCTAAAGTGCCTTATATTAGAAAACGAGACTACTGCTATTTTTGTGAAACAGAAGTACAGAATTTTGCGCGCCATATCACTAGAAGACATTCAATGGAAACAGAAGTATCAAAAATATTGTCGCAACCTATTAAAAGCAAAGAGAGAAGACAACTGTTGGATAATCTGAGAAGAAAGGGAAACTTTTTAGCAAGTGGGAAAGAGTGTTTCAAACCGGTGCGACAAACATATGTTCAAGGTAGATCCGTTTTACCTTGTGATAATTGCCTTGGATTTTTTTCGTCCAAACTTTTATATCGCCATCGAAAAAAGTGTCTGGGTGGTATTTGTAAAGGTAGTGCTCAGGCTGCAGGTCAAACAAAACTCGTTAATTCAAAGTTTGCTAGGCGACTGAAGGAGGAAGTATTTCCTCGTATGCGCGCAGATAAAGTGTCTTTGGTGGCTAAAAATGATACTTTAATTTGTACATTTGGATTAAGATACCTAAATACACATAGGGAAAAGCATTTCGTCAATGTCACTTCGCGTAAGATGAGGGAACTTTCCAAAATACTTATTGAAGTTAGAGAGCTTGAGCCATCGATTACAGATATGTTTTCAGCGCTACAACCAAAATACTTTGACCTTTTTGTAGAAGCAACAAAATGTATAGCAAAGTATGATGTTGAGAAAGATATATATATGTCACCTACATTTGCTATGAACATTGCCACATCATTAAAACAATGTTGTGATATTGCCATAACATACGCTTACAAAAGACATGCATCATACTTATCAGTTACTTCTGGTGAAGCAGAAGCAAACCTTAAGACACTGATTCATCTGTTCGAATCAAATTGGAAATTTGAAATTTCGTCACAAGCAGCAACTAATTTGAGCCTTAATAGATGGAATAAGGTAACAGTAATCCCGTTGGCAAGTGATTTACAATTATTAAGACAGTATTTAGTACAAGTGGCGGATGATGCTTCAAAAAAGCTGAAAGAGGGAAAAAACGCTACTGCCTATAGTACATTGATGGAATCTGTGTACTGCAGAGTTATTTTATTGAACAGGAAGCGTTCCGGGGAATTACAGAGAATGCTTTTACATACGTATGAAAATTGTTCTTCAGAAAAAAATCAATATGAAGAATTTCAGAAAGTCGTATCTTCCACGGAACAAATGCTCTTGAAAGCCCTAAAGAGGGTGGTTATAAGAGGAAAGCGAAAAAGAGGCGTTCCGGTGTTATTTAGTGCCGATGTTCAAAACCACATTAAGATCTTGCTTGAAGTGCGACACAACTTTGTTGCTAAAGAAAATCCCTATCTGTTTGCAAAGGCAAATTCATTGTCTCATATAATTGGTTATAAAATTTTAAATAAATTCGCCAATTGTTGTGGAGCAAAAAACCCATCATCAATTACATCTACCCGTCTTCGCAAGCACCTTGCTACTCTTTCACAACTTTTCAGTTTATCCGAAAATGAAATAGAACAGCTAGCTACGTTTATGGGCCACACTGTGGGAGTTCACAGGAATTCCTATAGGCTTCCAGATGAAATATACCAAACATCTAAAATCTCAAAACTGCTTTTGTTAATGGAAAAAGGTGGTGCGAATAAATTTAAAGGAAAGTCTTTAGATGAGATAGATATTAACATGGAAGAAGATTTGCTCAATAATGACGAGAAAAGCGTTGAAAGTGATGATGAAGACATAATTGCTGAGGACTCTTTAACAAATCTTAATTGCGCAAGTGCATCCAAAGCACATATTGTTGCCTCACCCCCTCCGGTTCCGAAAAGAAGAAAATGTCGTACCTTAGTTCCTTGGACCACTGCACAAAAGCAAATTGTGAAATTATTCTTCAAAAATCATATCAAAAGTAGTAACCCTCCCAAAAGAAAGGAATGTGATGAACTAAAAGCAAAACATCCAGAATTACTACAAAACAAAGATTGGCTCAAAATTAAAGTTTTTATACAAAATGAATACAATAAAAAGAAAAACAACTTACACGATTAGTATTAAATATTAAAGCAACAGTACAGTGAATTAAAATATTAATTTTTTACGATTTGTAATGTTATACAAATTACAGTAATTTTACATTATGAAATATATGTTATCAATGTACTTACTAATTTTATATAGTTTGTTCAACTTTTTTCTATACATTTTAAGATTGTTTAACTTTGTTTTTAGAAATTGTAAATGTTTAACTTTTTTCTAAAACTTGTTAGACTTGTTTAACTGTTTTATATATTCTAAAATTAATTTCTCTGAAATAAAATATTCATATGCTAGTTTTTAAATGTTCTAAAAACGTGTTTAATTTTCATCGTCGTGTTTTTTTAGATTTTGTGATTTATGTAGAAATTTGACAAAAACTCTAAATCAAACTTCTTCAAATATTGGTGAACTATTTTAGGAACAGACTCCACCAATTTACTACTAAATATTACTAATCGGGGTAACTATCCTTTTCCTTTTTAAAAGGACATTTAAATATGTGCCAAAAACGACCATTCTAGCTTAAAAAACATAGCAGATACAAAGGGTTTAAAATTCCCCCCATTCCAGATCCGCACTTTTAGAAGTTGCTTAATATTACAAAATAAAGCTTACGCATCATACTCATTTGATATCGCTAGTCTAGAGATTTGGCAACAGCGCACGGACGCCATAATATTCTACAAGTAAGGCTAATTTGAAAGGAGTCAACACAGTGCGTGAAATGTAAAAAAATGAATATACGAAAATTAGATTTCTGTAAATCTGATGGTGTTCTTTGGGCAGAAAACTATCTTATCTACCAATATTCACCTCATAGTTTAGGCTATCGCCACGTTTTCTAGTAGACGCAATAACACTGGATTGTGAAAGGAAGCAATAATGTTAGCAAGATGTATATATATATATATATATATATATATATATATATATATATTGAACGCTGAGTTGGTCATGCGTAAATCAAGAGTCTCATAAAGTGCTTGATTGTAAAAACTTGGCTATGTGTGCCTTTAATAAATTATTTATTCATGCTTCAGGCAGGCATTAAAATAAATTCAGAGAGATTAAGAAGATCTGTTATTGAGCAAGTCAAATAATTAATTGTTAATCTTTAATTATATGCACCTTAGTAAGGGACATAATCATATCATAATTTTACGTGGGGCACATTAAGCAAATAATAGAAATTTTAAAATAATGTAGTGCCCAACATGGGGCAATTGATGAATAACTTTGCATAATTTTATAACGTCCAACGTAGAGCTGCTAAAGATTTATTGTAAGATAACAAGTAAATTCACAATAGACGGCGTTAGTAACTTGGGTAGGTCAGGGAAGCAGGTATATTTAGCAGATGCACAGGTACGAATTGAGATCGACAAGCGTTGACGAAATGGAACACAACGTACAGTTACGGACACCTCAAAGTGCACGGTTTTTTGTTACTATGGTTATTTTTGCGATTTTTCGGCTTATTAAATGGGGGTTTCTCCAGTGGCGTTGCTTATGGTTATAATAATAGGTATTACTTTTTTAATGTTTGTATTTTAGCAAAGTTTCACAAGTAAACAAACTAGGTATATAATAATATGTATTTAATAAATATGTATCAGTATTCAATTGCTACTACGCTTTGCAGTTTCTTTCGCATAGAGTTGACCAATGTTTCCATATTGTATCCTTCTCTCAGTTCCTTCCAAGCATTTTTTATTCTTTCCCATAATTCATCGGTTTTGTTTGGTGCAAAATCCCTGGTATAAATTTTTGTAGTTAAATAGCCCCAAACATTTTCGATGGGATTCAAGTCCGGACTTCTTGCAGGCCATGGTAATAAATTGATATTATTCTCATCAAACCATCAATGAACAACCCCTTCTGTATGCACAGGACAGTTATCCTGTGAAAATAATGTTATCAATTACGTTAACATACACAAAATTAATTAATTAGATAATATCTTGCTTGTTGAAAAGTAAATTGATTAGGAAAGACCTCTCTTACAGATGGCAGCATCACATTTTGCACAATGTTGCGAAGTTTTCAGGATTCAGTCGACCATTAATTCTATAGCATGCCCCAGATCCGTGAGCATTGATCCATCCCCATAAGTTTACAGAGAATCGTCCACTACTCCTTAAGGGTTGAACATAATATTGCTCCTCAAATCTTGAATTTTGTGGTCTACACACCCTTAATCGTCAATTGGAAAATGATTGAAATACCTTTCACCTGAGAAAACAGTCGTGTTCCAAAAGTCGTCGATTTCATTCAAATAGTCGGTTGCAAATTGTACTCTTCATTCTTTGTTCTCTGGTGTTAACAAAACTTTTCTTGCAGAAGTCTCTGCTGTCAACGATTTTTAATTTTGAAAGTGCAGCTCTTGCTCACATGCAAATCTGTTGCGACTCGACTCAGCGACCAGTTCTCTTCCAGTTTTGTAATAGCTCGCATTTTCTCTGCTTCTGACAAATAACTGGGAATTTTCCGAGTTTTCAGTTCTATGACAGTTGATGACAAACGTAAACGTCAAAACTCGACGTCTATGATTAGAATATCGTATTACAAGCTAAAAATCTGCCGTGCACTTTGAGTTGGCCGCAACGGTACCTAGAATCAAATACAATCTGACGAATAGAAATAAATATCCTGTATGGTTCACAAAGGAAATAATATCAAACTTAGGGCCGATCTTTCCACCTCCCAATAAAGTTCCCTACAACTTTATCTGCCTTGTAACTAAAAATTGCGTCTTCTCATCTACCTATATTTCTTATTCGGCTTTTAAACAAGGTTAACTGGTCCATAAGTTGTTGGCTAGTTGAACTGCCCAATAACCATTTATTAGGCACATACCTAACCTATGATTTCTAACAAATAATATGTATGCAGTGCATCTGTGCAAGAGAGTTTGTAAATTGCGAACATGTTTTTCAAACTTTAATTATTAGGTACTAATAATATGGATATATTTGAAGATATTGACTTGTTAGTAGAAAATGATATTATTGATATACTTGATATTGTAAATCGTGACCGGAGAGAATATACTGTTAGACCGCGTGTAGATAATTTGAATTTTTGGGATGATAACGAGTTTATCAGACGATTTAGAATTTCTAAAGCTAGTGTAAGAACAATTTTACAACAAATTGAACATCAACTTACTCATCGTACAGAAAGGTAATGGAAATAATGTATACCTATGTCAAATTGTCGTTAAAAAATATTTTGTTCATTACAGAAATAATGCCATACCACCACTTCAACAATTACTTTTGACTTTCCGATTTTTAGCTTCTGGTAGTTTTTATATTGCTATTAGCGACTTTGGTGGCATCCACAAATCTACATGCGGAAAAATCATTCAACGTGTAGTGCACGCATTGGCAGGCCTTCGTGCTGAATATATCCATTTTCCTCAGACGCCAGAAGAAAAACATGCTACGGTTCTTGAATTTTCTAGAATAGCACGTTTTCCACAAGTATTAGGAGCTATTGACTGCACGCACATTAAAATACAATCTCCAGGTAATTTAACTGCAACTACAAAAAATTTATCAATTTACTTGCAGTCAAGTACTAAAAATTTATTTGAAGGTGGAAACACAGCTGAAAATTTTAGAAACAGAAAAGGCTACTGTAGCGTACCAAGGTAATTGACTTAAAAACGCCGGTCGTGCAAGGGATGGTCATAAATCTACCCAAACTTGACACTAAGTGCAATTCTAAATCAACTGAAACTTGACATTAAGCGCAGTTCCAAATTTGTAAACGTCAGTGCTTTCTAAAACGTGAGTGAAGAATGATCTATAAACGTCAGTGCGACATATGCCAACAAAAAGTGTTAGAACCCAAAGGTGATTTGTGTCTCCATCAAACAATGCGGACTAACTCGTCAAAAACGTCAAAGTATAAATTCGGAAAACAGCAGGAAGGATGTCACAACCGTAGGAGCACCCAATAACAAAAAGAAGGGTTACGTAAATACCCTGGTGACCCAAATGTCCACAGCAATGACCAACCCTTGGACACAATAGAGTTGTAAATTCTTGAATATGAAAGAAGCCCATGCAATTTTATTATCGGAGGTAGCATCCCAAACTTGTCTGTCACAATAGAGCGAAGGGTGCTATTGTATCAGGAAGAATGGACGGGGCTCCTGCCATTCAAACAGTGGTTATATAAACTGGGGTAGCCTAGTTTTGGACATCAGTCGTCCCAGATCAACGCGATCGCCTCTCGTATTTGTATTTTATATTTGCATTTGTGTAATATTAACGAATGTGTACGTGTGTATATTTGTTTATTTCTTTAAAGTTAAAATAAATGAAGGTTATTGTTTTCCATAAACGTGTGTATTTTACTGAACTAGATTCTACAGTAAAAATTGCTACGCATCAAATAAATTGGTAAATAATAACTAAATTGGTGACCCCAGACAAGTAACACAACGGGCACCAACTAAATTGGTGACCGCAGACTAGAAACCGAACATTAAATAAACAAATCAGTTCTGAGTGTTATTTACTTCGGATTCACGAACTAAATTGGTGATTCCAAACGAGTAACAGCATAAATTAGGGAATTAAAAACTCGCGTTCGCGCTAATTCGTAACTCCAAGTGCTAGTGAACTAAAATTAAGTGAACCGCTACTTCACAATGGAAACTCCAGAAGGCAACATATCTGTCACTACCAACAACGCCAACAACGAATCAACAACCAGTTCAATTGACAGGACGAATATCAGAGTACCTCCATTTTGGCCAACCAAACCAGCGCTGTGGTTCGTTCAATTAGAAGGGCAGTTCGCGCTCAACAACGTGACACGAGATACCACCAAATATTATTACGTAAGTGCCAATCTCGATAATAAGTATGCGCAAGAAGTCGAAGACATCCTTACGAACCCACCGCGGCAAGATATGTACGAAACGCTAAAACAGGCACTAATTAAGCGCCTATCCACTTCCCGTGAGCAGAAGATTAAGCAACTCCTGGAGCACGAAGAGATAGGCGACCGTACACCGTCCCAATTTTTGAGGCACTTGAAAAATTTAGCAGGCGGTGAAGTACCAGATGATTTCATTCGTACGCTATGGATTGGACGACTCCCAGACAACATGCAGGCAATTCTAATGACTCAGGCAAGCAGCAACCTGCAATCTGTAGCCACCTTGGCAGACAAAATTTCCGAAATCACTCCCAGAGCGTTCCAAGTAGCATCCACTGTTTCACGCGTCGAAGATGAAAGAATGAGTGAACTCTGCAAGCAGGTCGCTGAATTATCCCAGCAAGTTGCGCGGTTGAGCCGAGAAAGACAGCCGCAAAATAATAGCGCAACCCGGTATCGCTCCAGGTCGCAATCTACGACGAGGGTCTGCTGGTATCATCGGAAATTCAAAGAAAATGCCACGAAATGCACGAAACCGTGCAATTATTCAAAAAACGAAGTAAGGAGCTCTTAATAGCGGCAACTGACTCCTTGTCTAGCAACCGCCGCTTATTTCTCACAGACGTGTCAACGAAATGGCTTTTTCTTATTGACACAGGGGCGGATTTATGTGTATTGCCGAGAACATTTTTAAAAGGCCCGCGCTCGCGAACCGATTATGAACTCAGTGCGGTAAACAACTCGACAATTAATACATATGGACATGTAGTGTTAAATTTAGATTTTAAGCTGAGGCGAACATTTTTGTGGAAATTTGTCGTCGCAGACATCGACAAGCCGATAATAGGCGCAGATTTTCTCAGCCACTTCGGTTTACTTGTTGACATAAGAAATAAGCGCTTAATAGACAATGTAACACAGCTGAAGACAATCGGTGTAGTGCGTGAGTGTTCATCGCCCCAAATAAAAACAATTTCTGGCGACTCGGTTTTCCACCAGCTGATAGCAAAGTTCCCGGACATCGCGCATCCGTCTGTGCTGCCCAAGGAAATTAAACACACCACGACGCATCGAATAATGTCAGCTGGACCTCCAGTCACATGCAGGCCTCGGAGACTCCCACCGGATAGGTTACACGCAGCCAAGAAAGAGTTCCAATTTATGCTCGATCAAGGCATAGCTCGCCCATCTAAGAGTAACTGGTCTGCAGCACTTCACCTGGCACCCAAGAAAGACAGTGGATGGCGACCCTGTGGGGATTATCGAGCACTAAATGCAAGAACTCTTCCTGATTGCTATCCTGTTCCACATATCGAAGATTTCGCTCACAACCTTTTTGGTTGCAATGTCTTCTCGACAATCGATCTGGTGAGAGCCTTTAACCAAATCCCGGTTCACAGCGACGATATTTGCAAAACAGCAATTACAACTCCATTCGGAATGTATGAATTTCCTTTTATGAGTTTTGGCTTGAAGAATGCTGCCCAAACGTTCCAGCGTTTTATAGACGAGGTTACCAGAGGACTCGACTTTTGCTACGCATTTATTGACGACCTGCTGGTAGCTTCCACATCTGAAGAACAACACCTGGAACATCTCAGCCAACTCTTTAGCAGGCTAAGCGAATACGGAGTGCTGATCAACTCGGCGAAGTGTAACCTTGGCAAGACGAGCGTCAACTTCCTTGGGTACTCTATTTCCCACGAAGGAATTAAACCCCCAGAAGACCGCATCGAGGCTATAAAGCAAGTGCCCCAGCCTAAGACAATTAAAGAGCTGCGCCGTTTCTTAGGAATGCTGAACTTTTACAGAAGGTTCCTTCCTAACGCAGCAGAAGTCTTGGCTCCATTAAATAAGCACTTGCAAGGGCCCAAAGCCAAACCGAATTCAGAAATTCAGTGGAACCCCGAGTCGGAAGAAGCTTTCTCCCGCTCCAAGACAACCCTGGCGAACGCTACCCTCCTGGCGCATCCAGCACCTGCAGCCCCAACGTCAGTTATGGTGGATGCATCAGATGTGGCCATGGGAGCAGTTCTGCAGCAGCAAGTGGCCGGAGCATGGCAGCCCTTAGCATTTTTCTCGAAAAAGCTAAACACTGCTCAGAAAAAATACAGCGCCTACGATCGTGAACTACTGGCAGCTTATTCGGCTGTAAAGCGCTTCCGCTACTTTGTAGAAGGCCGAAAGTTTACGCTCTACACCGACCACAAGCCATTAATATACGCGTTCCAACAAAAACCAGAACGCGCCTCGCCCAGACAATTCCGTCACCTGGACTTCATTGGGCAGTTTACGACGGATATTCGTCATGTCGCTGGAAGCGACAACATTCCCGCGGATACATTATCACGTGTGTCTGTTGCAGGTTGTACAGCAGCTTTTCCAGGCAGCCCAATTAATTACAAAGAGCTGGAAAAAGCCCAAAAATCAGATGCCGAGCTGAAGACATTCCTCCACCCTGAGGCCGTGCTAGCCTTGAAGAAGGTCTACTTCCCGGATCAGGATGCGGATGTCTACTGCGATTCGACTACAGGGACACTACGCCCTTTTGTCACAAAGCAGTTCCGACGCTCAGTGTTCGATGCCCTCCACAACCTCTCTCACCCCGGAATTCGAGCCACGACGCAGCTCGTCTCCTCCAGGTTTGTATGGCCCTCCATACGCAAGGACTGCAGCCAATGGAGCAAGACGTGCGTCGCATGTCAGCGCTCGAAGATCACCAGGCATGTAGCAGCACCGATGGGGAGCTTCACCACGCCCTCCTCCAGGTTCGAGCACGTGCATCTGGACTTGGTTGGGCCACTTCCTTCATCGCTAGGCAATACATACTGCCTGACGTGTATCGACCGATACTCCAGATGGCCTGAAGCCATCCCAATTCCTGACATCACTGCTGAAACCGTGGCTAGAGCCTTCTTCAGCAACTGGATAGCTAGGTTTGGTGTGCCTCTGCGGATCACGACAGACCGCGGCCGGCAATTTACCTCCAACCTATTCAAGGAATTAGCCAACCTCTTGGGATCACAACACCTGCAAACTACGGCATACCATCCGGCAGCTAACGGCATGATTGAACGCTTTCACCGTCAGCTAAAAGCCGCAATTGAATGCCACACAGATACCAGGTGGGCAGAATACTTGCCAGCAGTTCTCCTGGGCATCCGCACAGCTATCAAGGAAGATCTCAACGCCACATCAGCCGAGATGGTCTACGGCGAGAACATCCGCGTACCTGGAGAATTCTTCACTGCTACGGAGGATGTACACGCAGCCGACTTCATAATCCAGCTCAGAGAGCATTTTGACAAGGTACGCCCGACTGCAGCTCAGCATCATGGCCAGCGCAAAGCATTCGTCTTCAAAGATCTCGCGACCTCAACACATGTGTTCGTCAGAAACGATGCCACGCGCAAGCCGCTGCAAGCTGCTTACAATGGCCCATTCCCGGTTATCTCTAGAGCAGCAAAGACCTTCAGCGTGGAAATCCGTGGAAAGCCGGCGACGATATCAATCGACAGGCTAAAACCCGCCTACCTTGCAGCAGAAGCTAACCAAGAGCAACCCGCAACCAGCACCGCGACGCACACTGACGCCGGAACATTCAATCAAGCTACAACCACCAGAAGTGGACGGCGAGTAAATTTTCCGGATTACTTCCGGTTTGCATAATCTCGTGGACTAATCCACTGCCAAGGGGGTCATGTAGCGTACCAAGGTAATTGACTTAAAAACGCCGGTCGTGCAAGGGATGGTCATAAATCTACCCAAACTTGACACTAAGTGCAATTCTAAATCAACTGAAACTTGACATTAAGCGCAGTTCCAAATTTGTAAACGTCAGTGCTTTCTAAAACGTGAGTGAAGAATGATCTATAAACGTCAGTGCGACATATGCCAACAAAAAGTGTTAGAACCCAAAGGTGATTTGTGTCTCCATCAAACAATGCGGACTAACTCGTCAAAAACGTCAAAGTATAAATTCGGAAAACAGCAGGAAGGATGTCACAACCGTAGGAGCACCCAATAACAAAAAGAAGGGTTACGTAAATACCCTGGTGACCCAAATGTCCACAGCAATGACCAACCCTTGGACACAATAGAGTTGTAAATTCTTGAATATGAAAGAAGCCCATGCAATTTTATTATCGGAGGTAGCATCCCAAACTTGTCTGTCACAATAGAGCGAAGGGTGCTATTGTATCAGGAAGAATGGACGGGGCTCCTGCCATTCAAACAGTGGTTATATAAACTGGGGTAGCCTAGTTTTGGACATCAGTCGTCCCAGATCAACGCGATCGCCTCACGTATTTGTATTTTATATTTGCATTTGTGTAATATTAACGAATGTGTACGTGTGTATATTTGTTTATTTCTTTAAAGTTAAAATAAAGGAAGGTTATTGTTTTCCATAAACGTGTGTATTTTACTGAACTAAATTCTACAGTAAAAATTGCTACGCATCAAATAAATTGGCAAATAATAACCAAACTACTTTTCCTTGAATGTGCAAGCAATCTGTAATGCCAATAATCAAATCATAGATATAGTTTCACGATGGCCAGGTGCAGCACATGATAGTTACATATTTAATAATTCCACAGTAATGATGGAAAACTCATTACTTTTAGGCGATAGTGGCTATCCAGTGCGTTCTTATTTGCTCACACCACTAGATAATCCAAATACAGAAGCGGAATCTCTGTACAATGAGGCTCAGATCAGAACAAGAAACGTTATTGAAAGAACTTTTGGTATTTGGAAAAGACGCTTTCCTGTTTTATCTGTAGGTATTAGAACTCATTTGCCTTTAGCTCAAGCCATAATCATTGCAGCTGCTGTATTACATAATGTAGCTTGTCAAAACCATGATGAATTGCCAGAAGATCAACATTTTATAGAACATAATGATGTTCCGTTAAACTATAGGGCAGGAGATGCCGCTCAAGAAAGAGGGAATGCAGTGAGACAAACAATGGTTAATTATTTTGAACGTTTACTGTAAAGAATAATACAAATACATTATATTCATTTATTTCTGTAATTGTTTTTCTTTTAAAAGGATATCTAAATTTTCGTTTTTTATTTTTAATTCCAGCAATTCTATTTTTAATTTGTATTCTTTTTCTTGATACTCTGCAAGCTTTTGTAACTGTTCCTCCTTAAGCTGTTGTTCCTTGCGAAGCATTTCAATTTGCAATTTTACAAGCTCTTCTCTGGTATCAACAATTGAATCAATTTTTGCGTTTAATGTTATTTTATTTATATGTTTTTTCGAAGTAGCAAGTGCTGCATGCTTCTTTTCCTTTAAACTTTTGGGGTTCCAACCAGACCACTTTGGAGAGGTTGCAGCCTGTAAATTTTAAACTTTTACTGACAGATAATAAAGTTATGTGTTGGTTTTGATGCAGTTTTATTAATGCACACCATGTTAAAAATTAATAGTTTGTAAACTATTCAAGTAATTCTACAAACACATTCAAAAAAATGTTTGCATTACTTACCTCCACAATAACTTCCTGTTTGTCATTAATAATATCTTGTGCTCCATTAGGTTCAACAAATTCAATTGTTGCATCAGTAATGTGTTCGTCAGTTGCAAGGAATTCACAAGTGTTGTCCACTGTCATGTAATTTTCAATTACTGCTTCTGGTTCAGAAGATGTGGATACTGCCATAGTTACAAAATTTTTGTTGCGTTGTGTTGTAACAGGGAATATATCTACAAAAGACTGTTTCGACTTAATTGTGTGCTTGATTACGTCGTATTTAGAACGCAGGACTGCAGCAGTTCTACCAGTAGTACCTGTCAGTGCTTCAAATTCCTTGCTAATTAGTCCCCACGTTTTTTCTTTCTCTTTCCAAGTTACTGCATCGGTTTTTTTATTTTCGACTATATTAATATGCCTAATTACTAAGTCTACCAGAAACCGTACTTCCAGTTCTGTAAAATTCTTTGAACGTTTTCTTTTCCCCTTTTCTTCCTTTTTTGCTTCGTCAGCCATCACTTTTAAAGCACAATAATTCCCAAAACACGAATAGTTTATTAACAAAGTGCAAAATGTTAGGCACAAAACAATACCGAATGTTAGGTTATGTTACTCAACATAAACCGACGCGAACTAGCCAGTGATTAATATATGTATTATGGTTCTCACTTCCACGCATATGAATACATATTTAATGTTCCTTCTCACATGTATGCAATGAAGTTTGCCGTGTGTTTTCACTACTGCCAACATAAACAAGCAGGTCGCTCTATTAACTTACGTGTTCAATTACTATTAAACAGGCGATTTGTGATGGAAAGACGGAAACGCTTATTCTCTTGATAAAAGTTCTCAACAAATTTATCTGTTGAATAGTTATTTGGAGCTTTATTGAGATGTGGAAAGACCGGCCCTTAAAGCGTAAAAGGTTTCATCATAAACGGAAAAATGATTCTGAATACCACTTACAGAAATTTACACATATTCGACGAGAACTAAAACTAAAAATTATAAATGCAAGAAATAAATGCATAAAGTCAGTTGAAAATAGTATAGGAACAAATGTTAACGAATTTTGGAACTACGTAAAAAATAATAAAAAAGATAGTAATATCGCTTTAGAAAGTTATCGATACAATAATCAAGATGTACTTAAAAAACAAGCTGTTAATGCATTTGCTGAATATTTCAGTAGTGTTCATACAAATGAATCACGTTATGATATACATCAGGGCTGTCCAACTTCACTGTAAAAAAATAAGGTTATGAGGGCCGCATCGTAAAATGTGTCATATGCGACTTTGTGAGTGATTTGTAATAAATATAAAATGTGTATATTTGGATACTAATTTTTATTTATTCAAGAAGCTTAGGTTACATTACAAAAAGAATTGAAACATAAAAGAGATATACAGGGTGTTCCCTGAGGTAACCGACCCACTTACAACATGTGTTCTAGAGGTAATTCTAAAAATAAATCATATACACTTTAGGTTCATTCCTTTCCGTTCTTGAGATATCGACAAAAGAAAAAATGTGCATCAATTAATGTAAATTTCCGTATAGAGAAGTAAGCTAGAAAAAATGACATTTGTTCAAAAGTATAAACTGTTAAAGTAATAATTAATTAACATCAACCAACAACTACAAGAGCTAAACACTATTTAAAAAACACAATCGAAAACAAGTGCTTGATCGCTGCAGGACCATTCGCATTGGTGGCAATTTGCCAGACCAAAACAATGGACAAGACTAGCCTTGCACCGGAGGTGGGTGGAACTGTTTCCTAACGCAATGTTGCCAGATAAAGTGAAAATTAGTTTACTAATGATATATTTTTGTACCTTTGTTCTATGTATCTATGTTATATTGTTTTCAACGATTTATAATTTATGTTCCAGATTCATGTTTTCTGAAAGTATAGTAGGTACCTATCGATCCGCAGGCCGTAAAAAAATCATGACGGGCCACACGCGGCCCGCGGGCCACATGTTGGACAGCCCTGATATACATGCAATCTTATCGCAAGCTCGGCGTTCCGATATGGGTATTCTTACATTGAAGGAGATTGTACTTGATGAAGTTGCAGTCGCTTTGAGAAACTTAAAACCCAAGAAATCTGCTGAACCAGATGGCATACCCTGTTACATATATAAAGTGTATTGGGAAATATTCCAGTATCCACTTACTATAGTGTACAATACATGTTTAAAAACGAAAAACATTCCCAGAAACATTTAAAATGGCTTGAGTTACGCCTATACATAAATCTGGTTGTCAAGAGGTCATTGAAAATTATAGACCTATTTCAATTATATCTGTACCCGCTAAAATATTTGAAAAGGTAATTTATTAAAAAATTTCAATTACGTTAAACGTCAAATTGTCACAGAACAGCATGGTTTCTTTGAAGAACGATCAGTTGAAACAAATTTAATTTCATTTACTGATTTTGTAAGCAGCGTGTTAGAGGCAGGGGGGCAGGTGGATACAGTATATACAGACTTTGCAAAGGCCTTCGATAAAGTTAACCATGATATTTTATTGATAAAATTGAGTAATTTTGGATTGTCTGATGATTTAATTGTTTTTTCAGTCTGTTTGAGGGGACATAGTTCACGTTATTATTTAACACCATCCGGAATGCCTCAGGGTAGTAATTTGGGACCGCTTCTATTTCTGCTTTTTATCAATGATCTGCATTCCTGTCTTAAGCATTCTTATGGATTGTTATTTGCTGATGACCTTAAGATTTTTAAGAAAATTTGTTTCAAGATGATATTAATTCTGTAGTAGAATCGAGTGTTGTTAATAAACTGCAGTTCAATATTGAGAAGTGTAAATTCATTACTTATACATTAAATAAGATTCATATACTGTCACGGTATTCTATCCATGATGTGAATTTACATAGAGAGTTTCAGATTAAGAGACCTAGGTGTGGTTTTCGTTCCTACGTTGAACTGGCAGTCTCATATTGAAAATGCAATGAGCTCCACATTGCACAACCTGGGTTTCTTAATGAGGACGACTTCTAACTTCAAAACCATAAGACCTATTATAGTATTGTACAATTCACTTGTTAGGACTAAACTTGAGTATGGATGCCGGATCTGGGACTCTGGCGTCAAGAAATACCAGAATAAAATTGAAACAGTTAAATTTTTAAAATGCATTTACTATAAAAAGTATGTAATATATCCTGACTACAGTATATTCCAAATTATAAGACAGGAATTCAAGGTCATTAAGTTGCGCCATCGGCGCGAAATCAGTGATATAGGTGCTGTTTTTATTTAAATTAATTAATAACCGCCTGGATTGTCCCAACATACTACCTTTAATATGTCTCTATATCCCGGCATACAGAACAAGACCCCGTGATATGCTGTATGTACCACCCTACCGGACTAACATACGACTCCATTCGCCTATTGTGAGAATGCTCATTCGTTCCAATAGGTTTATTGCAGAGGCCGATGCTAATATATTTAATACATCTCAAGTTAAATTTAAAACTGTTATTCTGAATTTCTAGCGCGACTACTATTCTTATGCATAATTACATAAAATCGGTATTTTTATAGTAGGTATATATTTATGTTTTATTAAATCCTAATGAAATAATGTGAACTTCCTGAAATTGGCTGCCTTGCAAAGGAATTATAATTATGTACTTTTAGGGTTAAGCTTAAATGTAATTTTTTCTCTTTTTGTCTATTTTTGACTGGGCGTTAGCCCGTTTTTTTTTTTTTTTTTTTTTTTATTTAATAGTTTTTGGGCATCAGCTGCTTTGGCTATTAGCCCATACGGTGTAATATGTACTTTTTTAAATTAATTCATAAAGTCCATTTTGCTGTAGAAAACTTAGTAAGGAATTGCTATCTAGGTTTTTAAGATCCGGATTTCCACGGATTTGAGCTCTCTTACATTCTAGCAATATGTGGTTCACTGTTAGAGGTACGTTACATTCATCACAAGTTGGCTGGTCCTCTCCCGATAATAAATGTTGTTTGGTCAATCGCGTGTGACCTGTACGAATTCTTGTCAACACAACTTGCTGTTTTCTACTCAAATTAGTGGGATATGAAAAGTTTCCTATTACTGGCAAGAAATTTTTTAGATATGTATTATAATTTCTCCAGGTATTTTGAAACCTCTCTTGTACTCTAGTGGTGACTTGATGTTTCACATCCTTAATGTTGTACAGGTTTTCTGATGCCTCACATATTCCCTCTGCAGCTTCTTTGGCAGCAGAATCTGCCTTTTCATTGCCTACTATTCCAGCATGGCTGGGTACCCATATGAAACTTAGATTTTTGTGAGCGCGAAGAAGAAGTCCGTATAAAGATTTTATATTTACTATCACTGGATCTAATGTGAATCTGTTTCCAATTGCTTCCAGCACAGATAATGAATCTGTACAAATTATGAAGGAGGCGTGATCTGATGCTAAACATATTTGCAGGGCCGTCCGTATGGCAAATGATTCGCAAGAAAATATACTGATGTCGAGTGGTAATGAGCTTTTGGTAGTTTCGTTATTATATACTACTGCATATCCCGTTCCCTTATCAGATTTAGAACCATCCGTAAAGAGAAATTGGAAACTTTCATATTCTTGTATTAACTGTAGATAACACTGCTTAATTACACCTGCGTTCATATCTTTTTTGTTTATATTTAACAAGTCTAATCTGATTTCGGGTATTTTCTCAAGCCATGGTGGTTCTGTTTTCTTTTCGGCTAGGTGTAAAAATTGTTCTGGCAGAGATACGGCAGCCATTACCGTAGTTGATCTGGTAGACGATGATTTATTCCGTGTATCTTCTTCTTGATAGCGAATCTCGAATTTGACATAGACTTACAGTCTTGCCAATTTTAAGTAAAATTTCGGATTGCCAATAAATGTCACGTTGACGGAATTGTGTTACAAAACCTCAAAGTGACGCATATGACAAAGGAACAAACATGGCGGACGTGGCGGTACTCTCTATATCTACTGGCTCCGATCATGCGCAGAGCCAGTGAATACAGGGTGGTGACTTGCGCGACGCAGCATAGGGATTTCAATGGTAAATTTTTAATGTGTGATTATTGGCTCCCCTAATTATTTTAGAGCTAAAGTGTACAGAAGTTTTTTTTAGAGAAAAAAATACTGCATCTGTAGATACTATCGATTATAATTTGCAAATTTCCGGAACCCTATAAATTAAAGAAATAAAAAATGCTATTTTTGAAAAAATCAGTGGTGACTTGGAAATATGTAAACAAACAACATGCACATTTACTTTTGTCATTGCTGTTTGACGTTTATAACAGATCATTAAATATTCTTCCCATTAAAATGTATTCAACTGAAGAAAAAGTAGAAAAGATAAAATGGTTTTATGTTGGAAATAGTGCTCGTCAAGTAAGTGCCTTGATTAGCGTAAAATATCCGAATCGACCAATTCCAAGTAGTTCAACGATTGATAGATTAATACTTAAATTTGAAACTACAGGCACAGTATTAAATAATTGTAAATGTGACAATTACGCTGAAAATGTGTAGCAACATGAGGAAAATGACAACACCTTGAATGTTTCGGCAGCAGTAGATACAAATCCCAGTGTAAGTTTAAGGCAAATAGCGCAAGATATTGGCATGCATCACAGCCGAGTCCTGCGAATTTTGAAAAAAAACAACAAGTTTTGCTCTTACAAATATCAGTGTCATCAAGAGTTGCTTGGACGTGATACGGAGAAGAGAAGTGCATTTTGCTTCCAAATTATGAATAAATGTAAAGAAGACAGGGAGTTTTTGAATAACGTTTTGTTTACGGGTGAATGCTCATTCACACTGCATAATGAACCAAATGTGCAAAATTGCAGAGTATGGGCTACTCAAAATCCACGCAACATTTTACAAACCAGGACCCAATATCCTCAAAAAGTTAATGTTTGGGTTGGAATACTAGGTCATCATATTATAGAACCATTTCTCTTAAGTGAAAACCTCACAGGAGAGCGCTTTTTGCAGTTGTTAGAAGAAGATATAGCTCCGGCGGTGACCGAAGTTGCTAGAGACGATCAAGAAATTTGGCTTCAGATGGATAGATGCCCCGCACACAACACTCGTGAAGCGCACGACTTTGTAAACTACACTTTTTCCAATAAGGTGATTGGTCCAAATTATTTAATTAACTGGCTTGCTAGGTCCCCCGATCTTTCGCCCAACGATTTTTTCTTTGGGGACATTTAAAATCGCAAATTTACTCTGGAAGAACCTTTCAAACTATTGAAGAGCTAAAAAATTGTATTCAAGCCCAATGCAATAATATATCACAATATCAATTAGCAAATGTTAGACGGCAATTTTACGACAAGTTGGGTCATTGTTTAGTAGTTAATGGTGCTTTGAACATTTGTTATAATTTATTAATTTTTATGTTTTTGTATTATGATTGTACGTACTTACCATCGTAGTCATAGAAAACGGGGACAGGAAAATTACGCAGTTACCTTATTTCTCGAAAAGTGTAGTTTAGACGTAACATTTTGACTGAACTGAACGTTATTAAAGGAGACAGCCCATTTTTAATAATGTTCAGTCAAAATGCCACATTTGAACTACACTTTTCGAAAATAAGCGCATCTGCGCATTTTTCCTGTCCCAATTTTCTATGACTTCGATGGTGCATAATTATGTTTTGTTATGGTATTTAATTAAATCTTGCTTCCCATACGTAGATACTAATTTCTTTGAATTTTCTCTAGAAAAAACGAATACATTTTAACGAGAACAGAATTTAATAATCAGTTATAAACGCCAAACAGCAAAAACCAAAGTAAATGTACATGTTGTTTGTTTACATAATTCCAAGGCATCAGTGATTTTAAAAAGAATGCATTTTTATTTTGTTGGTTAGCGGTTTCGGAAAATGGAAAATTGTAAACAATAGTATGTGCAGATGCAGTATTTTTTCTCTACAAAAAACTTATTTACACTTTAATTAAAAAAAATAGGGGAGCCAATAATCAAATATTAAAAATTTACCATTGAAATCCCTATGCTGCGTCGCGCAAGTCACCACCCTGTATTAGGGATGGGCGCGTGACGTGAAAACAGTCGTGTCACGGCGTGTCACGTCGTGAACGTGACTAATATTTGAAAATCGTGACGTGAACGTGAGTGAAAATTTCCAAGGCGTGATTCACGTTTCACGTTAATTTCACGTTAAATATTTAGTAACGAATAAAAAACTGCAGGGTGCAGCAACTTTTAAATTCATTAAATCACAAATTGTGCCAAACAATAAGTTACATTATGTGGCTTTATTTTTGGACCCTAATTATAAATCCTTAAAGTTCATACCTTCACATAAAAGAGAAGATTATAATGCAAATAAAACTATAGATGATAATGATGAAATACATAGCAAACGACTCAAAACTGGTACATCAGCATCAGATTCTTATCTTTCGACACTTAGAGATAGCTCTGACGATGACACATGTAATTAGGATGATGTCGAAAGAAAACTAAATTAGTATGTTAAATTAAAATTTGGAAATGTAGATGACGTTTTAGGATTTTGGAAAAACAGTGTAAATACGCCACTGTTAAAAAAACTTGAGAAATTTTAAACATACCGGCAAGCTCCGCTACAAGCAAAAGAGTATTTTCTACAGCTGGGCGAATTTTAGAAGAGCGCAGAATTCGACGTAACGCTGAAAATGTTGATTACATATTATTTTTAAATCAACATTTTAATGTGTAGATGTGTAGATGAACTTATTATTCTAATAAAAGTAATGGTTTGTTTTTTATACTCGGCTAACGCTGAAACTGTTAATTACGTTTTATTATTAAACCAAAAATGTATTGTGTAGATGATATTTTTAAACCAATTTATTGTGTACTTGTGTAGATGAACTTATTATTTTAATAAAAGTAATGTTTTTTTTGTATACTCGCTTTAACGCTGAAAATGTTGATCCTTGTACGTAAAAGTACTTTCAAACCTACGAATTAAAAGTGTTGCCTAGTAACATATACCTTCTGTACTCATACCAATAAGGGAAACGTCAATTCCAATGACAGCTTTTAGTATTAAAGGTAATGTCTTTGAAGACAGCTGCAAGAAATATATTTGCGAGAAATCAGTATTTATCCCTTGTCGAAGTTATTGTAGTCATTTTTCATTTTTTTCTTTTTATGTCAACTATTCTGATTGCAACATATCACGTAAATTATGTCAGGTGCAAAACATATTTTTAGTTCTCTTTAGGGTTTTTTCATTGGTTTTAAATTTGAACATTCTGTTCTATCTGAATTTAAATGTTGAAATAAAAGCAGAGTGTCACGTCGTGAGTGGCGTGTCACGCCGTGAACGTGAGTGAACGTAAGCGTGAACGTGCGTGAACGTGACTGATTAAAGCAAGCGTGAAACGTGCGTGACGTGAGCGAAAATTCACTCACGCGCCCATCTCTACCCTGTATACAGGCTCTGATCATGCGATCTGTGGTCTGTCCACGCAGCAAACACCTAAGGTGGATCTTCCAGCCTTGCATAAAATTTGGACGTGTAGTTTTAGAATTTAGAAAAAAAATGTTTTACTTTGCTTGCGGTGTTCGGGGGACCCCTACCTGCTTATTAGTGTTTGGCGGATGATAGAAGCTGAAATTTATGATTTTTATTTAGCAATTTCTTGCTTCAACTACTATGGTTATTATCCGTATACAGTATAATAGTTACAAGGACAGTAAAAATAATACACATAACACTTTAAATAAGTCTTTTATGAAGCAGTTGCAATTTTGTCTAGTTCTACTAAATATTCTATAAAATGTGTAATAAGAATTAATGTTGGAAAATTGTAACTTTTCTTAAGCTCGACCCGGCCCGGCCCGGCTCAGCTCGACTTATTCCTTTTGTAATTAATTCGGGACACACCTGCCTGCCGTCGAACATGGTGCGCATATCAAGTAGGTATGTGGACTGTTTCATGGTTTTGCTATTTCGTTAGTTCTTTACAATTCATAAACATACTTTATTTCGTTGTTGGATAAAAAATCCGACCCGGCCCTGTATTTACCGATGCTAACTCTGTGCAGCGCATATTCAACCCCACAAAAATCGATCATCAGATATGTATACAAACCTTAAACTAATACAGCGTAGGAGGGGGGGGGGGAGGTTAGTAATATACATGTATGTAGTAGGTATATGGTAATACATTGCTCGAAATATAAATAAATGCATACGCGATTATTATTTATTCGTGGAATTTGATTTAAGCTACATAAACATAATAATAAAAAAATTTCTAACTCAAACTATTTATTAAAACTCAATATGTTATTGTTCTAACCAATATTATTTTGGTTAACTTAAAGTTATCTAAAAGGTGTTTCTTATTGTTAAAACATAACGACCGTGATGAGGTGATGACCATGGGATTTAGCATTTTTGCGGGACGTCCAGCTTGCACCTCTGGTTAGACCAGGTCGCTGCTTTCTTCTTAAAATGGATTCTGGTTGAACCCCAATGTTTTGCTTCTGTCCTAATTTGTATTACCAATATCAAACAAAAATGAAGCAATTTACCCTGGTGATTTTACATTTTCTAATCTTGCATTAGTTTTTTATATCAATTAGAGAAACGGAGTTTAGGCGAAATCCATCAACTTGATTTTTAGACCCACTGTCTAACTGATCACTTTTAAAGTCTATATGATTGACGGCCCTTGCAACTTGGGAGTTCTTTTTTTCAAAAATTGTCTTGCTAATATCTACGAGTATGTGTCATTTTGTATTACTGTACAGACTATACCATTTCCGAAAAAAAAATGCATCGGCATCCTCAACAATTCCAAGAGCTAATTTAACCAAACTGATTCTATTGTTAGTTGATAGGTTAGGTTGTCAGGACATTTTTAGTTTGGTACAAAAGTACGGCTAATTAGCGTATTTTCTAAATTACGACCCCACTTGTATATGGGTACCTCGAACTATTCCGCCTGAATTCGAGCATATCGAGTATTGTGCAAGCATTTAGTAGTTTCCTATCGCACACAGCTGGGTTGTTCGCTTACAGCTATCGGTTCTAAAAGGCACTCATTTGACGTAGCTTGTTTGCAATCCGTTGTTACAGATATCGATTTGTCTGCAAGTCGCATTTTTGTACGTTCCGTGACGTGAATTTAAGAAGCAACGCCATGGGTGCGAGAGAGAAAGCTAAAGCTCTGCTGTCCCGCGTCTTTATCGATCGCACTGTCTGCGTGCATTTCCTTGGCAGTTGGGTCCCGGCGTCCGCAAGCAACAGTTAGTTTTGAAGTGGTGCAGCTCGCGGCGTCTTCCCTTCGGTGATAGCGTCCGCGAGGTAGGTGAGACGTCTGTTTGTTGAGTGTTTACCAGCTAACGTTTGGCGCTTCTTAGTCTGTGTGCGAATACCGCTGTTTTAATTGTTATTAGGACTCCCGTCGGTGGTTTCAATGCATTTGGCCGTGCGTTAAGCGTCTTATGGGACATTGATGTATGGACGTGCGTGACCGTTTGAGGGTGTTGTTTGTAGATTATCGTAAGCCTTTTGAGACTCCGTTTTGCCGCGTAGTGGCAGACTCCTTATCTCGTCGATTAGACGGATTCCTTTGTGGGAACTCATTAGCAGTGTTATGTGTTCGCGGAGCAATCGCTGTCGTTCTGCCTTCCGTGAGAACTTCGCATGAGAGGATAAATTCCCCATGTGTCCGGCCCGTTGAGTTGTTGCGGTAGCCCTTCCGTTTCGTCTCCTGCAGTGTCTGAGTACATTGACTGATTGTAGCAGCTTAGGACATCAGTTACCGCACAGCCAAGCTCCTTACAGGTATCGTTTGTATTCTTTATTAACGTTTAGTGTGCAACTTACACGTATACAGTGTGCTTCGTCGAATTATCAGACAGTTGGTATAACGTCTCTGTTATTTAGTTCTTAGTGTGCATTTGTCCAACCGTTACAGTTGCGTACCTGTAATTTACATATCATTGACCGTCAGTTAACCTAGTTTTTATTTAGATTTATGCAGTAGCCCTTGCATGTGTCACAACCGCTACTTAATATAGTTTAATGTCGCCCTTTATTAACGCCATTGTCAGAATTAATGTCAATTTTACCGAATTATTTCAATAGAGTTAAGACGTTGCGCAATTTACCGAACTGCCGTATAAACATTTCATATTTACTTGTGCGTTTTATATACAGGGTGTCTCAAAAAGAATGGGACACCGATTAGCCATAGATTCCGTACTTCATAATAAATCGATTAAACCTAATATACCTTAGTACAAAGTCCCTTCAGTAAGAAGTTATAGGGCCTTGAAGTTCAATTTTTAATTTTTTATTTTTTTTGTTAATTTTCATAAATGTAGAGATATGGATTTGAATTTTGGTATACATACTTACTATTATATACTGCACTAACAGAAAAAAATTCATAAACTAAACTTGACTGTAAAGGGCACTTTACCTAACTTTCAAAACTTTTTTTAGCTCTAACTTCATTATCTGCAACATTTTTTAAAATTTTAGGTTATTATCTGAAAGAGAATTAAAAAGCACAAAAATAATGTCCTCTTAGTTCTTAAGCCTAAAGGCAACCGTTTACCTTAAAATGCCCATCAAAGGTTTTTGGTTGTCACTAACACATGTAATTATCAAGTAGGCATGATCACAAAAACAATGGTCATCTAGTAAAAAACAATGATAAATCAATTAATGATATTAGTGACATAAGAATTTCTTCTCTTATGTTTAAGAAAATGCCGCTACATAACGAATTCTCCAATGCTGAAGGGTTCGTTATGTGGCAGCATTTTCGTAAGCACAAAAGAGAAAAACTTGATGTCACCAACGTCATTAATTGATTTCTTGGTATTGTTTACTAGATTACAATCATTATCCATTGTTTTTGTGATCATGGCTACTTGATAATTGCACATCTTAATGACAACCAAAAACCTTTGATGGGCATTTTACGGTAAACGGTTGCTTTTAGGCTTAAGAACTAAGAGTACTTTATTTTTGTGCTTTTTAATTCTCTTTCAGAAAGTAACCTAAAATTTTAAAAAATGTTGCAGATAACGAAGTTAGAGCTAAAAAAAGTTTTTAAAGTTAGTTAAAATGCCCTTTACAGTCAAGTCTAGTTTATGAAATTTTTCACATTAGTGTAGTATATAATAGTAAGTATGTATACCAAAATTAAAATCCATATCTCTACATTTATGGAAATTAACAAAAAAATAAAAAATAAAAAATTCAACTTCAAGGCCCTATAACTTCTTACTGAAGAGACTTTGTACTAAGGTATATTGGGTTTAATCGATTTATTCTGACATACGGAATCTATGGCTAATGGGTGTCCCATTCTTTTTGAGACACCCTGTATACACTCAGCTTTTTTGGTCAATACATGTGTTAATTTAATTGTGGTTTCTTTTGTTATTGTGCATACGATTTGTGTGTTTATATTTTACAGTTGTAAGAGGAGTTTGGCCAGTTGATCAAGTGGATTTTATAAAGGTAGGTCCGATGGTGCTGAACCGGCTCGCTGTCCAAATTACTGCCAAGTTTAAAGTTGAAAGGTGAACTCGTCATATGCTTCCACTGTTCTTCAGTGAGTTTACATGTGCATGCTCTTTTATCGCGATGGAATTGTGGTGGAGCCTTATAATTTTAGATCTGTTTACCGAGCATTATGCAGTTGCCCGTGTGTTATCTAGTGTTCGACCACCCCTCGCTCCACTGCAACCTAGTCGGCAACTCGTGTTATGGGCTGGGCAGCGGTCCTATGTGAGTTGCATTCCCGATTTTCTGAGTTATTGTACGCGCTACTCGTCTAGCTTTTTCGTGGCTTTTCGTAAATATGGTTATAAGCTGGCGCGTTGTCGTAAATAACGTTTTAGCATGTAACAAGGTGCCGTTGTAAATTTCTCTACAACCAGATTTATCGCAGCTCTTACAAAGTTCATATGCCCAAGATCATTGCTTGTGTCACGACTGTTAGCAAAATCTATGTCTTAAATTGTGATAATACTTGAGAACTGTTGCAATAATAGTGCAATAAAAATAGCTCTTGGCCTTGAAAAATTAGTACTGGCAAGGAATTTAATAGAGATGTTGCATTTACCTTTTTATTGAATACACTTAAAGGCGCCTAAAATTGAAGTTTTGCTACGGCCGCCATATTGAAAAATAGCGGCTCATTTTTAGTTTTTTTCTATATAATTCTATAGCCGATGCAGATATAAAAAAGTTTCAAATAAAAAATGTAGACCATAATAAAATAAACAATTTCTTTTATAACTAATTTTCTTCCAAACCTAATGGTTTTTGAAGAATGAGCTGTAGAATTCTATTGATTTTTTTAAATTTCAATTTTGAAGAAAATGCGTTGTAAAATATCGCTTAGCCGATTAGCCGACATATGAACTGCTTCATGGACAGACGTCGCGGTCATCTCCCGGACCTGGTCTGTTCATCGGCACGGACCACTGAGAGTATTTCGACCATTAGCAACTCCATGGCATTACTAGGTCTTGAAATGTGTCCAAAATATCTCAGGTCAGGGTACATTTGTAAATAACTCTGTGAATTATCTTTTTGTCGCCTGGCTCTTCTAAGAAGAATGTGTTAGTTCGACGCTCCGTCCAAAAAATGTGCAGTAACCTCCGGTAACGCCACATCTCAAAAGCATCAAGTTTTTTTCGATCTTTAGCTTTGAGAGTTCACGTTTATGAGACATAACAAAATCAAAGTGTGCGGAAAACGTATTTTTGTTGTTTTAGTCATGGATCTGTCTTTACGTACCCTGGTTAGTTTAATAACCGCGCTTGGGTCTTTTGCAACTGGTCTAACTCAAAACTGGTCTAAATTGAGTTAGACCAGTTTTCACTCTTGTGTTCTTAAAACTGGTCTAACTCAAAAACTGGTCTAAAATGAGACTGTAAGGAATCTAAGAAGACTATCCCCAGTCGCAACGTAAGAAAACGAAGCGTTTCTGTGAAAGTGGTATAGCGGGCCTTTGATAATAGCGGATCAGGGCCTAAATGGAGTAATGGGTTTCTTATTTATTCATTTTCGGGATTGAGATATGTGGTTTTATTGGGCGTAAATAGGCATGATAGTTTCGTGATCGGAGCACTATAATGTACATAGCAGCTTAGAAAACTATACTTCAATGCGGTAATTTTTTTACTCACAACCGGGCCGAAAATGAAAGTTTACTTCTTGTCGTGGTAAACGACCGCAAATACAAATTTACGCCCGGAGGGCGGTAAAGTAATTTTCGGGCGGTAAAATAAAAACGCGGGAGGTAAAGCAACTTTGGTGCCCGCAAATTACTTTACCACCCGGCATCTTAACTGTGGTAGCAATTTTTGCCATTAGAAAAACCTAAATGTATTCAAAGTGTTGGGTCCATGCAGTTGTGCGTAAAACGTTGTAAGTACTTCAAGCCGGAAGTAGATTACGCTCTTAGCCAAATAAAGGCCCACCTCCTTCGGTCCTCAAATTTCGGCTGCGAGCGTAACCTTACTCTTCCGGCCTTCTATACGTAAATGACTATTTCTTAACAACCGACCAGAAAATATGCAGATCAATGAAAGAAAATAAATTAACGCAAACGTTGGGTCAGGCCGAAAACTTCATCGAAGGGCTCGAGTGCTAGGTTATACCTACACACTCAACACCTCGACTACGAAGTCTAAGCTTGACAAAGCGCAACAATTCAAAAATTCCAAAACCTAGGAACAATTTTTATCAGGAAGTGTCGTCGAGTAATTTCAATAACGAACTGAGCACTTTATTGCCCTCCAACCCACTTTGTTCTTTCTCGCATCGCGTCGTGATGCTCCTTGGTTATGTAAAGTTTCAACCCCTTACTAAGAGCGTTATAAATTTATACCTCGGGTAGCTTAAATCGGGGAACTACGTTCGCTCAAATATATATGCGATTAGGAAAACACCATGTAATTACTATATAAATGTATTGTGTTTAACTATAATTACATAATGAGACGAAATGCGTAAATAAGTGATTTGTATATTAATAAAAATCAATCAGATTCTCTGGGAAATACGTTTCGTTGTTTCTGGTTCTTTCGCAACCCAATTAACATGCACTGGTCGAAGGTTGTGGTCTTCAACCTTTGGCTTGAGCGTGGCCTCTGCGCTGCACCTCTCGCGACTGGCGGCGACGTCACTCGGGGCAATATAAAGCGGCAAAATGTCCGAGTTTGTTTACGTTCCTCGCTCTGCCAAATTATGACTAATAAAATTGAGTTTACACAATACCTGGTATTCTGAGGTGGTAAATTTACAAAAGTAAGTTGTGGCAGTGTCTTATGATGTTAATTCGGGGCTCTCAGAATAACCCAAAACTCTAATTTTACGTTTGTAATTAGTCCGAGAGCGGCTTGCAATTTTGGCCGCTGGCGGCCGAGGGCCCCGGCCACAAAGGTGCTGATATGTTGCAGGCGATTTCTCCTGCTGCAGTAGCGGTACCATGAGCCTTTGAGCGGATGTTCCACCACGTTTCTGCAGGTTCATACGTGAATTATTACAGGTATGTTAATAGATATTAAGGTGCGGGTTAAAGCATCTCAGTAAAATGTTTCTAGGCGCCAGTATTTGCGCTTAGGGATTACGTGGTTGGAAATTACTTTATGCGGTTAACCTGCAAGACAGTTCAACAACCAAGCGAAGGTTTTAGTCTCAAAAATTCGATTTTCCAAGAAAGATCAGCAATCAAGGTAAAATCGAATTCTAGCGGCTTTGCTTTTACGGGTACGGAAAGTTTTGGATTCAGGGCTGACAGTTCAGCTTGCCATTTCCCATGGAGCCTGGACTGGTAAGGGTTGGAGGTCTGCTCCGTTAGACAGTTCAGCTTGCCAGATCGAAGGACCCAGTTAGGAAAGGAGGAGGATAGTTAAGGAGGATAAACTTCAAGTTGGAAACTGGACAGGACAGGTAATCTCAAGTGACTTGAACTGGCCGTGTAATCTTCTTTTATACCTTTTCTGCCGCGTTATCGGGGTACTTGTCATAGCTTCCACTGGAGAGGGAAACGACGCCGTCATTAATACATCGCGACTACGCGCATAGCGGGTGACTTCGCGTTATCGTAAACAGCGCGCTGGCTAGATGTAATGCTCAATTTAATGTAGCAATAAATTTTGCTGCAGGAATTAACGTTACAGTTCGACCTGCAAAACACTGCTTTCCGGTCTTGTAAAGTAAATTACTATTTTGTTCTCGCTATTTTTTGTCATAGTCCGGGTGCCAGAGACAAAACCGTGTGTTGTAGTATGACCATTTTCTGTTTAACAGAAAGTATATTTCAGGAAATTGTTCGATGCCACGCGCTAATCATTAAGAAAATTGGATTATTTAATATGGCGTCCAGCATGGTCGTCTAAAAGTAGAAACCAATAACACTGCATCAGATAATCATTTCTTATTTTCGTTTGGCAAAAGATGTGACAAAATTGTGTGTAACACTGCACTAGATAAGATCGAACACTTGTACATGGTGATCAAAATTTGGCGCCCCGGAGCTAAAAGTCTGCTAAAAGTTTGCAAGAATGCGAATCTTTTTTATTATGCATTTCTCAGAAAATCTTATTCTTTATAAAAATTGATACATATTACTAAACGTACATTACATGCATCCGATTTACAGATAAGCTTCACATAGCGCGGGAAATCCAAATTTATGGAGAGTGGCTAATAAAAAATATCAAAAGGTTTTATATCTAAAGTCAGTTTCATTGAAAAATTCGAATTCTTGGTTTTTTCTCATTTTTTGCACGCCACTGAAGTTTTTGCTCACTATCTTGTTAAAATCCGCGCTAATAATCATCTTATGTAAACTATATACAGGATCTCTAGACCCGTCAAAAATTGATAAAATCCAAATGTTAGTGGCCATGCGCACGAATGTAGCTGCTCATGCTATGACACATCACCTGCGTTGATATGTTAGGTTAGTACGTTTACAAACGCTGCCATCTAGCCTCTTTTGACATTTATTGCAATAGTTCATATTTTTCCTGTTGTATCTCATATGTAACACAATGTTTCAATTAGATAGTTTGTACTTTTTATTCACCATTGAAAAAATCAGAATTCACAAATGACAATTAGAACAAGTAAAGTCAAAAAACAAAAACTACTATTAATTCAAAACATGGCTGGTTGTATTTTAAACATAACGTTTCTTCCCCTACGAGGGTGAGAAGGTGGCCCTTGATTTCTTCTGCCCGAACGATCTGCGTGGCGTCGCTGGTGATGTAAGAACGGGAATACTGTATCTGTTGGTAAGTTGTGGTTGTTTCACTGGCGATGTTGGTAGAGTTACTGCTGTAGGGCGGTCTACATTTGGATGTTCCACCGGCGATGTTGCCGCCGTAGGGGTAAGAGGTGTTGCCGCCGTAGAGGAGAGAAGTTGGGTATAAGCACGCCGCGGATGGTCTTCTTCTTCTGATTCTTGCTTCCTTAGCGGCTGTTCGTTCTCCTTCTTCGTATTTGAGCAATGTGTCGCTTATGTCGTTTTCCCAGGTAATCAATTTCGTAGTGGAGATCCCCTATGCAAACAAGGATGGTTCCGAGAACCCAATTGTCCATGCGAGGTTTACCTGACATAAAGAACACTGACTGCTCCGGTTGGAACGTGCGAAACGTTGGCTGGAATGTAACATATTGTTTTTCAGTAATCCTGGTATATAAATCGTCCGGCCTGACGAGGTCTAATCGTACGCAGTGAGCGTCCCAGGAAAAGTTGAGACGGTGACTCATTTGTGGTCGAATGCGGTGCTTTTCTGTACTGCCGAAGAAATTCATTCAGATTCTGTTGCAGAGAACTTCTTGTTGCTCCCATGGCTATCATGGCATCATTCACAGTTTGGACGGTGCGCTCGGCTTGACCATTTGTGGATGGATGGTACGGGGCTATTAGCTTATGGAATTTGACACTCACTGTGTGTTATCCAGTTATCCGAGACCACTGCTACGGGAACCCCATAAGCAGCAAAAAGTTCTTCTAAAATGGAGATGGTGGCACTAGCCTTCATTATATTGGTGACTTTCACCTCGAGCCACTTGCTGTAAGCATCCGAAATGATGAGTAGCATCGTGCTTGCAAATGGCCCGGCATAGTCTACATGAATACGTTCCCATGGTCCCTTGGGATATTCCCAATAGTGCTCTCAAAATGTTGGTGGAGCATGTGCGTGTTTGACACAGTCGCTGCATGATCTTGCTGTACGCTCGATGTCTGCATTGATACCTGGCGATCAAACGATCGTGCCAGTCATTTCATTTTTAGCACTCCTAGATGTGCTGTGTGAAGGTCGTTTAATACTGCGTTGGGTAGCGTTGTCGAAATCACAACTCTATGTTCAAAAAACGAGCCAATTAGCAGCTATCCAATAATTTACGTCCGATACTTTATACCCCACACGTGCGAGGCACTGGTCCGATTCGAGTAGTCTCATAATTTTTCTAAGATGCTGATCTTTACTCGCCTCTTGAGCGATGTATTGGTTGTTAACTGGAAGGTGTTTGATGTGTCCGACAATGAATTGTTCGAATGCTTAGTATTTTTCTTCCTCTTCTTGATGACGATAAATTTGGTAAACACTGCCAGGTAGTGGAGCACGAGAGCAGTGGTCATAATTCCCGTTCGCCTCTGTTGTTCTAAAAATGACGTCGTAGTGGAAATTTCCCAGAAAATCTGCATAATTTCCCATACTGCTGATGATGCACAGCACTGGTAATGACTTCTCAGGGTGCAAAATTTGTAACGCTTGCTCCTGTATTGAATTTTTATCATTCATAATAGTATATTATGATACTAGTGTATAAGTACGCCTTTGAAGCACGTGCGACGAGTTTAAGAGCACGACGCAAAGCGGAGTGCTTTTAACGAAGCTAGTGCTTTAATGGCAACTTATACACGTGTATCATACGCGATTTTTTCTACGATCGTAACATAAATATAAAAGCTTAGTTCGGTGACACTTTTTACGTCACATTATGTTAGATATTCTATGTTATGTTGACATTCAAACTTACGGCAAAGTTGTTTTAATATAGTATTAAAAACACGCCACCAATGGCAATGTGCAAAAAGTACGTAATTCGGGCGCTACTATTAAGAGTGTTACAAACCTCACTTTTGGCACTAGAAAATGTGCAAAAATTTGTAATTTTGACGCGATCGTAGAAAAAATTTGTTAAATTCAATACATCGCGCAATCAAGCCTTGCATCAATTCGACGGGCGAAAAGGCGATAAGAGATTCGACTTGCTCTGCGCAACGTATCGCTAAATGAACGACGGCGTCGTTTCCTTTCCACTAGAAATGAGGGCAAGTGTACAGATAGCGGCGCACGAAAAGGTATAACATTCCGGGATCTTGAAATTACCTGACCTGTCCTGTTCCCATATTCCTCTTCTTTCCAACCTGCCCATTCCGACCTGGCAGGGCGTACTGTCTAACGGAATAAACCCTCAACCCTCATCCAGTTGGCTCTTAGGGAGATGACAGGGCGTACTGTCGGCCCGGCGAAGCCTACGTCTCGCCGTAGTTTATGCGACTAGACCGCTCCCAATTACCCGCACCAGTATAATTCCCAAGCGCAAATCTGGGCGCATCCAGAAGGGCAATACTTCGCATAACCTAATTTCACAAATGCTAAGACCCGTAGAGATTTCCGTCACTGGTGCTGCTTGCGAGTGGCTACAATCTAGAAACTGCTCTCCGGGAAGCTCACCTGTAGAATCCGTTCTAGAAGCTTAAAAACGCCGTCCAGAGGTCCGAAGTTCGTGCTCATCTCCAGCAAATTTAACCCCAACCGACCTCTATCTGCTGGATTTGCAGACGTGGTAGTCCCAGGAGTGCTGTCCAGGCTGCGTGAGGTAGCAGCAGGCTTCACTGCAGGATTTAAAAACTAACGCCGTCTCCAGGTAAACTTTAAAACTTGCTAATTACAAAGGTAAATTATAGCCGCCAGCCGCTGTCAACAATTCAGTGCCGGAGGTCAAGTTTGGCGGAACAAGAGAGCTACTAGAACCATTTTCCTGAGAAGCAACGTGCGTGTTGGCAACTCGAGTCGAACGACCTACGTGTCCCATTTCTAGAGGATTCGGCGTGCGTCCTAGCAAACCGTTCACGACGAGCCCGCCGGCCGTACGCTCCGGCATCGTGAGTTGCGGCACGAGCCAGGAAACCAAACAGCCCCAGGATTATTTATTAATTAAATAATGTACAGTTTATTTATTGCTTATTAATGTATATCTAGCTAAAAACATTATACTTGTTTCTGGTAACTATCTAGTGTATTTACTAATCGAATATACATTTGAGGGAACGTATTTCTCCGATTTGAGCTTTACCCGAAGTGTACTTTTGGCGCCCTTAGTAAAGGGGTTGAAATGTCACAGTTTTGCTTAAGAAAGGTTGCAGTTCTTCTGGTGTTGTGAGCTTTGGAGCATCTCGTACTGCTTTGATGTGTTTATCAGACTTATGCACTCTGTGTGTATCTATTTTGTGCCCGAGAAATTTGACGGCAGAAGAAGCAAAGACACACTTGGAGCGATTTAAGCGAAGGCCATGTGACCGCAATCTTTCCAAGGTTGTTTCGAGAGTCGTCAATAGGTTGTCAAAGTTGTCCGCATGTATCAGGATGCCGTCGAAGAAATTTAGCACATTAGGAACACCTTGCAAGACAGTTTCCATGCGGCGTTGCCAGATAGCAGCAATATTTGCTGCGCTGTATACCGCTCTGGTTGGTCTGATGAAGCCGTGTGTCGGCGTATTTAATGTCAATGGTCAGATGTGTGTAAGCACCCCCAATGTCGAAATGACACAAAACTGTGGCACCCTTCATTTGGTTGAATAGGTGGTCAGCTAGCGAAATGAGGTGTGCATCGATCATTATTCTTGTGTTAAGTGTTGGCTTGTAGTTTTCGGTTATTCGAATTTTCCCAATTTTTGCCACGGCATGGGTGGTTGATGCCCATTCAGAGTAATCTACCCGTTTATAAAATCCCGACGCGATTTTAGCATCAATTTCTTTAGCAGAGGAATTTCCCTGGCCTTTGCAAAGACGCTTGCGGCGCCTGGTTTTAGATGCAATCTAGCAGGTGGGCCGGTGAGTTTACCTGCAATCTCGCCAAACACGTCTTCGTAGCGCGAGAGGAGTTGGTTAAGATGTCCTTGTGGCCTGAGGGTCAGACCTGGAGTTGCTGTTGTCAGTAAATTGATCTTATTTGATGCGGAGAAGAATTCGACGAAATTAATTTCGTGGGTAAATTGATTAATCCATTCTCTGCCGAAAAGAGTGTCAAAGTCACCTTCGACGAAGTAGAGGTTCAACTTACGGTAATGTTGACAGGTATGCGCCCGATACAATTGATTCTGTGTCGTGTGTAGCCTGCGAATTGTCTGTCTGCTTTATGCAGTCGAAAAGTTGGCTTAATATTGCGCAAACTTTTTCACTGATGATACCACATGGAGCGCCGGTGTCTAATTCCATCTCCAAGTGCCGCCCATCGATCTGCACCGAGATCATCTTTCGGTCAAGAAGTTTCATAGCCTTGACCTCGTTTACTTTCAGTAAATATTGTATGTAATCGACAGTATCCACTGGCGGTGGTGTAGGTGTGAGTGTTTCCATGATTTACAAACTCTTGTATTTGCACACCTTTGAAATGTGGCCTCTTGTCAGGACATTTTTAGATTACACGTATGTACGACTTATTTGCCTATTTTTTCTAAATTGCGACCCCGCTTGTATATAGTTTTTCTCGTACCTTACGCTTGATTTTATATCGAACTCTGTGCAGGCATTTAATGGTTTATAGCATTATGCAGCTGTGTCCGCCGCTGAGAAATCTGAAAGGCGCTTAATTTTGTAGCTTCACTTATATTCGTTGGCACGTGAGGTTCCTATGTCTATTTAGCAGGCAGACGTTTTTCTAGAATGTTCTGTGGACTGGATCCCCCGCAGGTGCGAGCGAGACGGCATAGTGTAGTCGCCTTGTCGATGGTTGCACGTGTTTGATGCGCGTTGCAGATACGCTCCCTGCGCGTCTCATTTACTGGCGTGGCTGGGGTTTTGCGTGGCGTGGTTTTTTTAGTTGTTGGCAGTTGATGTGGGACCTCGTTCAGTTACTGCAAGCGGTTAGTGGATTGTGGCTTCTAGCTGCCTCGGCAACTTTGGTCGCGGGGGCGGCCTCTTGCCGAGTGTGTTCCGTTATGTGGCGTGTTTATCGAGTGTTCCAAGTCGTGAAGCTTGCAAGGTGTGTGTTGTTGGTGCCCCGTTTTTTTGGCCAAATGCTTTCATTCTATCGTCGCCGTGCAGGCAAATTACCACACACTGCTGGGATCCAAACCAAGCGAGAGCGTTTCTCTCGTCACCTTTCTCATGCGAGCCCTGTCGCCCTTTGTTGCCACATGTGAGGTCTGTGAATGAATCATTGGGTACTCTTCAACAACGCTTACACCCGTTGGAGCCTTGTAATATCGCCACGACGTGTATTAGGCCCGTTCCTGCCGCAGGCGATGTTAAAAAGGTATTTTTTTGTACTATGTAATGACAGTTATCTCATTTCGCGCACTAATTAACGCTAGAGACCCTATTTGTGTACTATCGCTGACAGTAATAATTTCTCACGCACTCATTACTGCGAATAATCATATTTTGTACGCTAACTAACTTCAGCAGTCGTATTTTGTGTACTATGTAATGACAGTTATCTCATTTCGCCCACTAATTAACGCTAACGACCCCATTTGTGTACTATTCGCTGGCAGTAATCATTTCTCACGCACTCATTAATATCAATAGTCATATTTTGTACGCTAATTAATGCCAGCTAGCATATTCTGCGTAATAATTAAAGCCAGTAATCATATTTCATGTAATTAATGCCAGCAACCCAATTTTGTGTATTAACGACTGTACCGAACTATACTCCTGTGTCAGACCAATCGACCTATTTGTTAAATGCTACCGTTGTATTTTCTGTGTGTTGCATGTCTATTTTTAGGTTAAGCAGTCTGTAGTGTAAGATTGATGTAAAGCGGAGCCTGGACGAAGTTGTGAGCTTCAAAGGTAGGCCAGAGCGCTCCAGTTGCCGATTCCGGGGAGTCACGAAGCTGCACACATACCCTACTCCGTTTATCTTTTAGGTTTCTACCAAGTGTAGAGTTGAAAGGTAGGTTCATTTACTTCCCGGTTCCTCAGTGGGCTTACCTTTGCATTATCGTTCATTTTGATGGAATTGGGTGCCGCTCTATCAATTTAGATCTGTTTACCGTTCATTAGGTTGACCTTGTGTTATCTCGTTGAACCACCTCTTGCTTCACTGAGTCTAATCGGCACTTCTTGTTACGAGATGGGCAGCGGTCCTATGTGAGCAACTTTTCCGATTTTGAGAGATCGTACCCGCTAGTCGTCTAGCTGTTTCGTGACTTTTCGTATAAGCTGGCGCAGTATCGCTAATGTTGTTTTAGACCGTAATACTCTCTTTCCACATATGTGGCATCCCACATCTAAGAACTTGCACTGTCTTCGAAGGTGGCGACCGCCGCAGTCATTGCAATTAGATGTTTATGGCTTGTTTACTTCCTAACATCGACGACTGACCTGTCCCCTTTTAACATAGGGTTGCACATAACCCAGTTTATTTGTAGTCTCAGGAACTAGTAGTGAAGCCGATGTCTTTACTGCCACGGCCGTGTTACGCGTCGCCTCCAGCGAATGTGCGATTTCGTACGCTGCGGTGAAAGTCTCTGGTTTTTAATTCCGTTGCACTCTTTCATCCGCAGGCTGCCTCGCCCGTTGTAGCATGCGAGTACACGCGGGACAATCTGCGTCGGGATTGGCTGCAAGTGTTGACGCGACAGAAGCGTCTGGCACGAAAAGGTGGCTTGGTTTCGGAGAGTTCGTCACGGGCCGCTGAGGCGATAAGTTGCTGTTTGTTTTGAGTGACAGTGTGTGTCCTGGTTTGTTTGTATGACCGTCGTTTCTGCAAATTTTCGTGGGCCGCAAGGAGCCTTCTCTCCCATATTATGGGGATCTAATCTGCAGAGCGGACCAACACTTCGGTCTCGCCAATTCACCGATCTGTTTTCCCGCAAGGGATTTACACCAGACCCAGCCAATTAGGGGAAATCTTTTGGAAGCGCACGACGCCCACGCTTACGCCAGAAGTCCGTTCGTTGCAGTTGCGAGTTCTCCGACCATCACGACGCAATCGCCCGACTAAACCAATCAGGTAACGGGTGTAGTTAGTAACAACTAATTAACTTTTATGTGCTTATTTGCTGACTCACTGCCGCCTGCGCTAAGGCCGTTTGTAAACCAAATTCATTCTGTTGTTCAAGTATAATGTATGTGCTTAGATGCTGACTCACTGCCGCCTGTGCAAAAGCCGCTTGCAAACCACCCATTCAGTTGTTCACGTATAATTTATGTGCTTCTTTGCTGAACGGCTATTCTATCCGTGGTCGCTTGTAAACTTTTTCACTCATTTGCTTGCTTAACGATCAATGTGCATATTTGCTGCACGGCCACCATATTCAAGGCCACTTGTAAACATTAACTTAGAAGTGTGCTAGCTAGGTAGAATAGTCGATTAGAGCTGGGTTATAAAGTTTGTCCATTTATTACAATGTTTATTACTGTACCAGTTGATTTACGTGTGTTTAGACCAATAGAATGGTCTATTAAACGATGCCTTATGATTTCCTACGAGTTTGTGCATGCTTATTTTCAGGTTATGTTAGATACTGTGTAAAGATAAATGTACGGCGAAGCCTAAATGTTTAAGCGTTGCAGGTAAGTTGGGGACGCTTACCGCTGCAGAGTCGGGAGTCATGAGGCCGTGCACTTGTATCCTGCCTCATTTGACTTTCGAGGTTCTCTTAAGCGTGGGTTTCCAGTTCGAATCTCGTGGCGCCCAATTATTTTGCAACACCCTATATGTATACCGTTACGCTTGGCCTGTGGTGTACCGTTTCTAGGACCACGCCCATCTCCCTGAGCGTATCAAGCCGTGGCCTTTTAGCCTGTTTTGTGAGATTTCCGGAGTAAGTGTTGACGTTTCCCGGACTTGATTAAGCAATTGGCACTCCCACCCCCTTGAGTGTCTTTAAAACAGTTTGATACTGTAACAGGCTATTTTAATGCACTTGGGATAGTACTGTTGATTAATTCACATTATGTTATTGTTTTAGAATGAAATACACATACATAACCTAAACCATTACATAACTGTCACCGACTGTCACGTCAAAATTATATTTGAAAATTAACATCAAAACCAACACTTAAACAATGCTCCATTAATAATTACGTATTAAGTTATAAGAACTGCTGAAAGTTTTCACTGATTAAACGTGTGTAATTTAAAATTTGATAATTTAAACAACTGAACACTTCTACTATTATAATAACTGTCATATTTAAATTAAAAATATCAGAAGTACAGCTTACAGAATCTAAAGTTTCTGTACACGTATAGGTTACTAAGAGTTGGGAAAACAACGGGATATATTTTGATTGGTTTGGATCACTTTTTGCAAGGCATGTGTGATAAAAGTACGTTTTTTACATATTTTGTAACATGTTACGACTGATAGATTCACACATAGTACTAATCTAAATCGTAATTAAATTGGCCGTATATTCCTAATAATCGGTTTTAGAGCCCCTAAGAATGATCAATACTCTGAAAACTCTCCCATCAAAGACAAGTTAGCAAGGTTGTTTCCTATAACCTCTTTATTCGACACATGTCAAATATCTAATTTGGATAAAAAATGTATGTCTCATCAGACTGTTTGCCCAACTCTTAGTAAACTATATACAGGATCTCTAACAGAATCTAGATTGAAGCGCGGTGAAAATGGAAACTAGTGTTAGAACCTAGTAATTTCCAAATTTCGTATTGGTAACGTTTTTGACATCTATCATATTGACAATTGACATTAAATTGTTAATCTTATTTAAGCTAAATGACACAATAATTCAAAAGCGTACTCAACATTGTGGTATGGCGTATTATCAGTTCTTGAATGTTAAATAAGATTGCGGAAATGGCGATGTTGGGTTGAACAATAACACTAACAAAATAACATCATTTAAAAAATCAACAGCTACAGCAATTTTCACACTTTAAAACACAAAGAATCTGTCATATCTGCTTTAATTTGATAGGGGTTTTATCGGCTATGCCGTCTACCCTAATGTAAAATATAAATATGATGTTAGTCACTGCCAAACGAAATTCCTCTACCCACCGCTACTGATTACTTGTCATTTAAAATATAACCAAACGTGTATGTTTGACAATTACTGCATTCCACATCTTGCCAATTCAGTGAAATCAAATACGATCAAAGCGCCTTTCGATACCTACCTTGAGAGTCAATCTAGATTCTGTAAGTTGCAATAGAGCACATGAATTAATTCTTTGTAACCCAAGCATTATTTAATTTTCATTACCTCACATGTTAGATGCTTCTAGAATAACATATTGAATAATAATAAATAGTTAGAAATTAGAATTTTAAAAATTATGTAGCTTAAACAAATTCCATGATTAAATAACAAATCACGTATGCATTTATTTTTTATTTCGAGCGGTATATTACAAGCCGTCACCATTACCATAGCGTTTGTAGCATGCTTTTCGTTGACATAAATTTGTCAACATTTTTTTAAGTAAAATGCACTTTTAACATTTTGTTTAACTTATCCTATTGCTATTTTCATGTTGCCTATCAATTTAATCGATAAATTTACTTTAAATTACATATTTTCGTGGCTTATTAGATTGCGTTAGTCATGTGAACTAGTAATGTAGTTATTTGTAGTTAAAAGTGTAGTTCCATAAAGTGCAGTGTAGACAGTGGTTATATTTTTCATGGGTTCCATCAATCAATTTTATTTTTGATCGCCCTGTATATTTGACGATCGGTTGGTGTCGGGTGGAATAGCTATTATTCTGTGGGTAGAATATGCGCTGCACAGGGTTAGCATCGATAAATATGCAGCCTAACCCGACTCTATACAATTTTTGATTTGTATTTATGTGGTCTAATCTACAGTACTACCTAGATGACATTTCTGACAAAAGCTGTCAGGACATTTTCAAATTATACAAATGTGCGACTTTTGGGAGTGTTTCTGTTCAAAGATTACGACTCCGCTTGTATATAGTTTTTCTGTCATACTTTTACGCTCAATATTTCATCGAATTGTATGCAGGCGCTTAACGGTTTATAACTTTAAGCAGCTGTAACGCCCGCTGTAATTTTATGTAAGGCACTCGTTTTGGTAGCCTAGCTCATAATTATTTTCTTGGCTTATTTAAAATCCTATCGATTTAGCAAGCAGCTTTTCTAGAAGTTTCGGCGAGCTAGGTTATCGACGGGGCCGTGTTCGCTTCGTGATTGGCTGCAGGTGGCCAGAACGCGCGGCAAACTCGTTCCTCCCGCACGCCGCGTGTCTGGTGACAAACAGCGTGGCTTGCTTTCGGAACAGCGTGCCTGGCCGTTGTAGTGGTAAGTTGTGTGGTTTTGTGCGACTCCTTTCGTCGACCGACGTCCTGTAATCTCGACTGTCTGGAAGGCAATTTTCCGCTAATCAGCTGGGATTCAATCATCAAGGACGTACAAAAAAAAGTTTCCCCAGTCTTCTTTTTCCCATGAGGGTCTCACATCGAGCTTTGTGAAAAAGGGATCCCGGAGTATGCAACACCCACGAATACAGCTGCGGCCTGCGGCTTCTCTACGCTGTAAGGCGAGCCCCCGACATTAACTGTGAGGACAGGCAAAACTGCAGTAAACAAGGTAGCGTGTATAGAAATTAAGCCATATTACCCACTCTGAGCTCATATACAGTGTGTCCCCGGATTGAGTTCACTATAGGTATAATCGACAAAAAATTTTACAATTTTATTTTAATGTTTTGGGATTCCGCCCTGCTTGGTCTGAAGAGAATTTTAAGAATATTTTCAGTTTTTGAAAACACAAGTTGGCCTTGACAGTGAAGCAAAAACTATTTTCTTTTCAGGTACCTACCCTTTCTGTTCATGATACGGCAAAATTTTACCAAGAAAAGTTGTTCAGAATGATAAATTATGGCCCTATACAAATTTTCAGGAACATCTACGTACTTAAATTAAACCGTTAAAATTGTACCTATTTATTAAAAATTATGGTTTGATTTAAGTAGGTAGAACTTCCTGAAATTTTGTATGAAGCCATAATTTCCCATTCTGAACAACTCTTCTTAGTAAAATTTTGCCATATTATAAACAAAAAGGGTAGTTTACCTGAAAAGAAAATAGAATAGTGTGTCCCAAGATTGATGTTACAAGAGGTGCGATGGCCTAAAAATTTTTGAATTTTATTTTAAGGTTCTGGGATTCGGTCCTGCTTGGTTTGAAAAGAATTTTAAGAATTTTTTGAGTTTTTGGAAAACAAGTAGGCCTTGACAGAGAAGCGAAAACTATTTTATTTTCAGGTAAACTACCCTTTTTGTTTATAATACGGCAAAATTGTATTAAGAAAAGTTGCTTAGAATGATAAATTACGGCCCTATGCAAAATTTCAGAAAGATCTGTTGACTTAGAAAACACCGTTATTTTTTAGATAATTGTATTTTATTACCATTAGCACAAAGAAAAAGCTTGTATGTACATACACTAGTATTCTCAATCTTCTCCTACGCTGGTGAAACATGGACGATACTCACAAGCGATAGAAAACGAATAGACGCGTTCGAAATGTGGTGCTGGCGACGCATGCTCCGTATACCTTGGACTGCTCATCGCACAAATGTATCTATCCTAAGAGAGGTAAACATAACACAGCGGCTTTCGTCAAGGATCTATCAGCGAGTGCTGTGCTACTTCGGCCACACGATGCGACGAACAAACGGTATTGAGAGACTGATCGTTGAAGGAAATGTCCCTGGTAAGCGAAAACGGGGACGGTCACCAACCAGATGGTTGGATAGTATAACCCATCTAGCCGGCACACCCTTTCACGAAGCATCCCACCTAGCTCAAGATAGAAATACGTGGCGCAGAAAAGTTAAAGATATTTCAGATCATCATTCTTGATAATCACGACGTTTCTGTTATGAAACCATACGACTAAAGAGAGAGAGAGATTTTATTTTCAGGTAAACTACTTTTTTTGTTCATGATACGGAAAAATTGTATTAAGAAAAGTTGTTCAGAATGAGAAGTTGTGGCCCTATACAAAATTTCAGAAAGATCTGTCGACTTAGATGAAACCGTCATTTTTAATAATAATGCAATTTGTTTAATCTAAAAAATAACGGTTTAATCTAAGTCGACAGATCTTTTTGAAATTTGGTACAGGGCCATAAATTTTCATTCTGAACAACTTTTCTTAATAAAATTTTGACGTATCATAAACAAAAAGGATAGTTTACCTGATAATTAAATAAAATTATCTAAAATTATAACGGTTTTTTTAAGTAGACAGATCTTTCTGAAATTTTGTATAGGGCCATAAACTATCATTCTAAACAACTTTTCTTAACAAAATTTTGCCGTATCATGAACAAAAAGGGTAGTTTACCTAAATAGAAAATAGTTTTTTCACATTTTTCATGGCCGACTTAATTTCTAAAAATTAAAACTCTGCTTAAAATTGTTTTCAGACCAAGCAGGGCGGGATCCCAAAACATTAAAATAAAATTGTAACATTTTTTGTCGATTATACCTATAGTGAACTCAATCCGGGGACACACTGTACTATAGTATCATATTCTGGCATACGAGTAAATATTAGTGACCCATTCGGGGCTCGTATTCACAACCATATTCTTGCACTAAGTTAACTGTTAGCGACCCATTCTGGGCTCGCATTTATAACCATATTCTTGCACTAAGTTAACTGTTAGCGACCCAATCTAGGCTCGCATTCACAGCCATATTCTTGTATTAAGTTCACAGTTAGTGATCCATTCTGGGCTCATATTAATGACCATATTTTCGCACTAGATTAAATATTAGTGACCCATTCTGGACTCGGATTCGCAACCATATTCTCGCACTAAGTTATGTTAGTAACCCCTACTGGGCCCATAATTGTAGTCCGAGTTACTGTTTCTTACTTTGTACACTGACGGACGTGGGCGCCTATGTATACCCAGTCATGTGTTACACTAATAGATCGGTTTGTTATATGCTGTCTTGTGATTTCCCCCCGCGCCTGTGCATGTTTATTTTCAGGGTAAGTTACTCACTGTGTAATATCGATGTGAAGTGGAGCCTGGAAGAAATTATAAGCGCCATAGGTAGGTCAGGGCGCTCGTCGTCGCAGTACAGGGAGTCGTGAAGCTGTATATATTGCTATGGTTTTAAGCCGTACACATCAACTCTGTTAGCATTGCCAAACTAATGGACATTTCATGAAAGCTCAGAGTGAGATATTTTATATAACTGCAAAGCTAAAACTTGAATTTGCCAAAATGAATACAGTTATAATGAGATGCCAGTAATTGCAAAATAATTAATTAATGAACGCAATAAGCACAGCTCAATTCGCACAGGGATCTAAGTTGTATATATTGTATATATATATATATATATATATACGTATAATTACAAGATGGATCGCAAACGCAAGGAAATGAAGCCTAGAATTCAGGCACAGTTTAATAGTGAAATCCAGTCAGGGTTTTATAAGAAAGGTAATTGAAAGATAGATAAGCTTAAGAACATGCAACGAGCAGATAAGAAGAAAGGCATTAAAGTATTTGAAACAACTTTCCACCGTTGACGTCTCCGAGAGCTTCGCCATACCCATCCCAGCCTACGATCCTGAGCCACAGGCAGAAAGAGGTTCCTGAGCCCGGGGTTTCAACTGCTGCACGTTCGTCCAGCGCATAAGAGTCCGGCACGTCAATCCCAGCACCCCAGGAAAATATTCGGTCACTTGACTCCATCTGAGGAACTTGCCGCAGACTGCAGAAATCGCAGATTAGTTTTACAAGAAAATATTGGCGCTAGAAGCCTGAAACGTACCATAAAGCAAGAGTACGACCTGAAGAAACCGATCTCAGGCATATTAAACATCTATTAAAAGCCATAGAGCCGAAAATTTCTATAATCAGAGTTGAGGTTATGTTTTTCCCAAAACCGACGCTATAAAAACAAATGAAATAGCGTGCCCGCAAGATCTAAAACAAAATATAATTTAATGCCGGGAAAACAGCTTAATTCAAATATTTACCGTTAGGACTTTGATCGATTTCACGATATTTATCAGTCAATAGATGCAATCTTGCAAACGGCGTCCATCTTGGTTAACACTTGACCTAATTTCAGATTTTCGATTGTGCGCGTTTAAGCTATTGTGGAGAACAGATCCGTATTTAACGAATTTGAGAAATAAATTATGCATTCAGGGTGGACCCAACCGAGATGAGACTGTGCTTTATCGATTTGAGCTAGCGTTTTTATTGGATTAGTTGCAGATAAATAAGATATTATAAAGGGCACACAACTATTTATTTTAGCTATCAATTTACAAGTCACTTTTAATCAACCTAAGATTTGATAACACGAATACAAAAATATATTGGCGTGGTACCCTTATTTAAAAAATTAAATTATTAACATATTACAAGTACAGATTAGGACATACCATCCCAATATATCCTACCCCGTTTGACTTTCGGGGTTCTGCCAAGCGTGGGATCCAAGTCTGAATCCCGTGGCGCCCATTTATTTTGCAACACCCTATACATATCGTCACGCTTACCCTATGGTGTACCGTTTCTAGGACCACGCCCATCTCCCTGAGCGTATCGAGCCATGGCTATTGGCCTGTGTTCGAGAATTCCAGGGCAAGTGTTGGCATTTCCCGGACATGATAAAACCATTTGATACCGTAAGAAAACTTTTTGAAGAGTAGTGACACAAGACTGAATAGCAGCGTGTATTTTGGCCAAACAGCAAAAATCTACGTTGGCATTTTCCGAAAATTTGGTATCTTAGTAGTAGAAATGTCAAAGTTAAAGGCTTAGGTTAGACTAAGATGACAGTACATTGGCGTATCAATTAATTAAAATATGAAAAGTAAATCACTATTTTGTTCCAATAATAGAAATGAAATAATACAATAAGCAATATCCTTTATTCAACATATTCCTTGTAGTAAATACCTACTGTTGTGGTACCAATTTTGATATCGAAAAGAAAACGATGGAAATCCACACTTTTTAAGCGATTATCGTTTAAGGTGTAACTATAAAACTACAAAAAATCATGTGGGCATTACTAGACAGAGTATTTCAACAGATTGTTAGCAAAATCATGTTTCCAAGAAATTATGAAATATTTAAACCAAAACGGTTTGGCAAATCTAATAATAGTGTACTACTTTCCTGATCTGCGGTCGGATTATTTCAACTGTCAAACTGACACTCTTTTATTATTGTGCAACAAGTTATTGATATATAATCCGATAATATTGAAGCACTTATAGCATTACAACTGATAACACTTGAATCTTATCTTCTATATATTTAAAACGTGCAGGGTTTTCTTTCGACATCTATTTTGAGACTTCCACCGGGCCGATTTCGATAATTCTTTTTTTAAATGAAAGCCGTTACCGTGTAGATGTGCACAAAAGTCCTAAATTGCAAATAAATTGGTAATTTTTAGAGAAAAACCATCATATTGTAGCTCTCAAGTGGTTGCAGCCGGCCATGCAGTAGCAGTAAACCAGGTATATTCTCACAGTCAGCCTGCGGCGTTCTGCCGATAATTGTAATGGGCTACTGTCGCTACTAAATGTTTATTTGAAATCAACGGTCTGCTGATTCGTGAGACAAACGTCAAAATACATGTAAAATGACAGTTAAAGCAAATTGGTATTGCTCAGATGCTATAAGGTGTTTCTTCTGCTCATTATAATTATGTGGATGTGCTTATTTACACACTGCCTCATTGCATTCCCTGTTGCTACAAGCATACGTATATTGTTAAAACGTCTTTCGACGTTGTCCGACACCTGTTTTTCATACTCTTCCATCCTCACAGTTTCTTTCGTGTAAGTTGCATTCAGTCATCGCTTTTGTAATCTATTATTTCAAAATTCTATTCGGACTTCTTCTAGCTCTTCTTTGTGGCACCCTTCCCATTTTCTCTGTGCGCCTAGCATGTGTGATGATAGCTAATAAATCACAAAGACAAACTCTGAATAAAGTAGGAATATATAATATTCGTCACAACCAGTATTTAGCTATGGTCAAGTGTATGTCACGTGCGAATAGTTTTGAAAACTTAAAAATTCAAATTTTACCTGATGGATAGTGCCATACGTTAAACATTGTCTACAAAGAAGTTTTGTAAATTGCAAGATATTTTTCAACGGGTCCCATTAGTGGTTTTTTATTTACTGTGGTTTTATCAGCTCGACGATGGTATTTAAATGGCAGTTGCTCTCAAGACAAATACGTGTTATAATAGTGATTTTTAAAAATGCAGTATCAGTACAATAAGGACATATTGTCTTGAATTTACATAAGGGTTCACCTGAGAGGATATTCCAAGGCCGAATAGTTTTCCAAACTTAACTTGAAACTCGGCAACGAAAACCTATGTCAAGCCGTGACAGATATCGCCAGCCTCACTAACATAATATATTCCGACATCAAGAACATAACAGCAAAACCTGTGTCCTGGCTTCGAAGAAGGGTGAGTATCGCTCTGAAGAATGAAAAGGCACTAAAAATCAACAACACACACCTCGGAGCCTTTCATTCGGAGGAAAAGATTTATCAGTCTATTAACACTGTGGTGGAGGCAGATGACACAGTTTTGGAGAAGAGAAGACAGTCTTCATTCCTCGAATAACCCTTATTCCTTCAGACTATTTTTTCAATTTAGGAGACTGCAATTTCCTGTAAAAACCTGCATTGCCATGATGATCAATAAGGTGCATGGGCAGTCGCTGAATCAGGCTGGGGTCGACTTGAGGGAAGACTGCTTTTTTCTCCATCAACTTTATCTAGACTGTTTAGGGGTCAGTTCTCCAAACAACTTAGTGGTGCTCAAACCAGAAGGGAGAACATCCAATATCGTCTACAAAGAAGTGCTTTTACCCTCTATTCGATGGGATTGACTTCTACTTCACAGATCGTTACATAATAGAATCTGGGGAAGGTAAGAAGTTGTAATTCGCCATATCAGTTCGTTTTAGAAGTAGGGTCAAACCATTTTCAGGGCTTTTTGTAATGCATTCCTCCAAAGGAGCTAAATGTGGTAGACCTGTTTTTCTAAAGATCTACAACGAGAAAACTACTACAGGTGGGAAGCTGAAATTCGACATATTAGTTCGTTTTACAAATCAGATCAAGTAGATGTCAAGGTTTTGCAGAATTCATCCCCGAAAGGGGTTAAATGGGACAAATCTGTTTTTCTAAATATCTCTCCAAGGAAACTACTACGAGTACAAGTATAGGAATTTAAAATTGAGCATATTAGAACATTTTTCAAATTGGGTCAAATCAGTTTTAGGGTTTTGGAGAATTCATCCCCGAAGTTAAATGAAACAAAGCTGTTTGTCAAAATAACGCCACGGGAAAACTACTACAGGCAATAAGCTGAAATTCGGCATTTTAGATTGTTTTACTAATCGAAAGTAATTTTTAGAGTTTTTCGAAATGCATTCCCTCAAACTGGTTAAATAGACCAGAAGTGTTCTTCTAAAAAATAGCCACAAAGTAATTATTACACGCAAAAAATTGAAATTCGGCACAGTAAATCGTTTTAGAAATTAGATCAAATCAATTTCAGGCTTTTAGAAATTAACTCCCGAAAGGATTAAATGGGGTAGATGTGTTTTCTAAAGATTGCCATAATACGGTAACTGCTGCAAGTAGAAAGTTGATTCGGCACAGTAGTTTGTTTTACACATCAAGTCAAGCCATTTTCAGAGTTTTTCGAAATGTATCCTCTCAAAGGGATTAAATGGGGTAGATGTGTTTTCCTAAAGATCGTCACGAGATAGATACAGGTAGGAAGTCGAAATTCAGCATATTAATTTGTTTTACAAATCATATCAAACCATTTTCAGGGTTTTGCAAAATACATCTCCTCAAAAGGTTGAAATGAGATAGATTTGTTGTTTAAAGATTACCTTAACGAGCGAACTACTACAGATAGAAAGTTGAAATTTTGCATATTAGATCGTCTTACAAATAAACCAAATCATTTCCAGAGATTTTTGGAATTCACCCCCAAAGGGTGTTACGGTGTAACTGATCTCTTAGCGGCTGATACTGTGTGAACAAACCTTTAGTGCTTGCACGGATTTTCGCTTTCTATAATCCGATGGGGAGTTAGTTTGCTTTTGATTATTTGTGTGCCCCATGCAGTTTGGCGGAGTTTTGGTTTACAAGCGAATATTTGGACATTTAAGTCCGCGCCGATTGGCGGATTTAGTTGCCGATATTCTTGGGGCGAGTTAAGTTGGAGTTTTGTCCACTCTCGCGTGAATCGCAACAAAATTATATCTCTCTTGGCTGAATATGAAAAGCAATATTTGAGTGTAAATACAATTGTATCACATAATGACAACACTTTATAATTTTCTATGGAATTAATAGATTCGTTAAATTTCAGTGGCATATATCCACATTGCTTAACACTAAAAATATTATCAATAGATATTCTTTTGAAAAGTTTAAATGTATCTACTGGTTTAATAGATGAGATAAGATTAATGGTACGCAATTTATTTATAACTGCTTAGATTTAGTATTAAATGGACAAGCCACAAGCCAGGCAGAAGAGTATTATTACTGTGTATAGATCAATACATTCTAATATTGCACTACCTCTTTTTTGCCTTCGGAAAAGAAAATTTTTAGTGCACCTATCATTTGTGATAACAATTCATAAATCACAAGAACAAACTATGGATAAAGTGGGAACATATCGTATTTGCCACAACCAGTATTTAGCTATGGTCAAGTATATGTAGCAATATCACGTGTGAGTAGTTTTAAAAACTTAAAACATTTAAATTTTACCTAATGGATCCTGCCACACGTTGCAAAATATTTTGCAACGGGTCCACTAGTATTTATTAAAGTGTTGTGATTGGTAGGGACTGTTGTCTTGTACATGGGTGGTTACATTGTAATCTAGCACAATTTCCCCTAAATCAATCACAAAAATGGCCTTACTTTGGACATCAAACATTTTATGCTCAAAGTCGAGTCAGGTCGGCCTCGGACCCAAATTCCAAATAAGAATGTTAAAATCTATGAAGAGGAGCAAGCGCATCTGTAAGCTATGATGCGGAATGTTCTATCAGGTACAGAAATTGAATCAAAAGTACATCATACGCCATCGAAAATCTTTCTAATAAACCTGAAAGATGTACTTACTGCTTGTTCAAGGAAAAGTATTAGGACACGAACATATTGTTGCAAATGTTATTAACGTGTGTATCTGAAATATTCAACAAGTATATGCAAAGCCTGTCTAAAACATTATGCAAAAGACAGCCCTAATGAGGTTCTTCTGTAACTATTTTTCTTTTAATATAGTGTAATTACGTATTACGTTTTTGACATTGGCATAATTTTGTGTATGCTGCTTTTATTTCTTTATTTTTTGTGTAATAAGCGTTACCATAATTATCTCACTATGTTAAAAAAGTATTACTTACGAATACCACTTTTTTCTTAAATGTATTATTTATCTAGTTTCAATCATTTCAGAGTAGTGAAAATACAGTAAAACAATGTAATAACAAATTATCAAAAAAATTAATATCAACAAAAGACATACAGCTGTTTTAGCGGCGTTGAGTGTTACTAGCGCTCCACCTGCTGATTTACATTTTATAGGTACACCTGTCCACTTAAGGGTTAAATTTCATATCTTGAGGGAAACATTTTTTCAAATACGAAATCACAAATTTCGAATTATAGAAATTCTAGATTTCCAGGAATTCCAGACCATATGCAAGGAATTGCATAACGCAGAAAACCTAAAAGAAAACATACAAATTAGGATGGCACAGACGGCAAATAGGGCAGGATTAAAATACGCCTTTGCCACCGTAGACGCACATATGGCAAACCAACTTATAACCAAAGGAAGGATAGGGGAAGGATGGAATAGATGGCGAGTAAAAGATGCGACATCGCCCCCCAAATGTTACAACTGCCGCAGAGTTGGGCACACAGCCGGGACATGCAAACAAAAAGGGGAGACTTGCCATAACTGCGGGGGAGAGGGACATAAGATTAAAGAATGTGCCAATCAACCAACGTGCTACTTATGCGAAACAACTTGCCACAAGGCCGAATCTATGCAGTGTCCTGTCTTCCGCGGGATGGCTCAGGAGCAGAGGAAGAAGGAACGCTCCACATAAACAGACATGATTAAGATACTACAGGTTAACCTAGATAGGGGTAAGCGAGCGACGGACCTGTTTATGCATACATGTGCAGCAGAGGGATTTGACATTGGCTTAGTGGCAGAACCGAACAAGAATATGGCAAGAAGCAGCACGAGGTGGATAGTCGACAATAATGTTGATGCGGCGGTATACATTTCAAGTAACAAGCTGGCTATCGGAAGAGTAGAACATGGCAACGGGTACGTGAGAGTCATTACGAAAGGAATGGATATCCTCTCTTGCTACATATCTCCCAACATCTCCCTAGAACGTTTCGAAGATTACCTATCCGTTTTGGGGCATGCTATTAGGGGCAGAAGGAAGACACTCATAGGAGGCGATTTTAACGCTAAAGCCCATAGATGGGGCTCGCCAGTCGAAGACCGACGAGGCAGTGTTTTAGTTGACTGGCTGGAGGAGCACGATCTACGAGTGCTAAACGAAGGGGATAGTCCAACCTTTGAACGTAACGAGAGTAGGTCCTACATAGACGTGACAATGTGTACATCAGATGTTCAAAACAAGATTAGAAGGTGGTATGTAGACGAGAGCGACAACCTCAGCCTTCATAGAAACATCTTCATAGAAATGTCATACGAAACAACGAGAAACGGCCGACAAGTAGCATACCAAAGAGGCTGGACTTATGACGGGGAGAAGGAGGACCTACTGCTTACCCAAATCCAAGAAAAGATGGTACAGGGATCCCAAGCGTACACTGCTAAGCAACTCATGGAAGCCGTAGTAAGTGCGGTCAACGATAACCTTCGTAAGAAGAGTGGAAACCACGGTAAAAGGCCGGATTACTGGTGGAACATACGGATAGCCGATATAAGACGCGAATGCTTGAAAGCACGACGGAAAGCCACAAGAGCCAATAGAAACCGCCACGTCAACGACCAACAGAAGCAAGCCCTAAAAGACAGGTACAAAGAGAAGAGACGGGAGCTAAAGAAAGCGATAAACACAGCCAAAAGGAGATGCTGGGAGAACCTGTGTCGAGAAGTAGATGAGGACGTCTGGGGAACCGGCTACAAAATAGTTACCGGTAAGCTAGGGTTACGCACACCAATCACGCTTAGCGACGAAGAACAGATGGCTGAGGCACGAAAACTTTTTCCGAAGCATAAGCCGAAACTATGGCCAACGCTGCAGGTTCCCCTTAAGGAAATACCCACATGCAAAGTCGAAGAGGTAATAGAAGCTGGGAAAAAGATGAAACCCAACAAGGCTGCAGGACCAAATGGTATCCCCCCGGAGGTGGCCAAACTACTAGCCGCGGAAAGCACTGAACTGTGTCGTAGGGTTTTCGATACAGAGCTGAAAATGGGTAACTTCCCCACAATATGGAAAACGGGGAGGTTAACTCTGATCGAGAAACCGTGCAAGCAAGAAAACCAGAAGAGCTACCGCCCGCTGTGCTTGCTAAGCGTTATGGGCAAGCTGTATGAACACGTTCTGAATCGCCGGCTGTTAGACGAAATCGAGGAAAAAGGGGGTTTGGCACGACGACAATATGGATTCACGAAAGGAAAATCTACAATCGATGCCGTGCAAACAGTCCTCAACATAGCCAAAGAGGCCAACCGACAAAAAAAGTATGCCGTCCTAGTTACATTGGATGTCCGAAATGCCTTCGGCTCTGTCCCGTGGGAGAAAATTATGCAAGTGCTTGAAGAACGAAAGGTGTCGTTGTACTTACGCAAAGTGCTATGTAGTTACCTACACGAGAGAAGGTTACTGGTTGGCGAAGGACACACAATGACCATGACATTTGGTGTTCCCCAAGGCTCCGTCCTGGGGCCCACACTATGGAACGTGTACTACGATGATGTCTTCAGCTTGGAACTGCCCGAAGACACAACGCTGGTCGGGTACGCAGACGATCTCGCACTAGTGGTCTGCGGTAGGAACCAGGAAGCCATAGAGGACGACATCATGTGGTCTATTCACAGAGTGGAATCTTGGATGAGGAGGAAAGGGTTGGAGTTAGCGGCCCAGAAGACAGAGATGGTCATACTCGCGGGAAAGAGGACATTGCAAACCGTCGAGGTGACACTCCATAACGGCAGAATAGGGAGCCAACCAAGTGTAAAATACCTTGGCATAATCATATCCCGAAACATGCTTATGGGAAGACACATTAAACAGGCAGCAATGAGGGCAGAAAGAGCGACAGCAGCTCTTAGTCGATTGATGCCCAACCTTGGTGGGCCAAGGCCCAATAGGAGGAAGGTGCTGTATTCGGTAGCAAACTCCATATTACTATATGGGGCTCCAGTATGGAATGAGTGCCTGTCCTCCATTAATCATAGAAAGCAACTAGAGAGAGTACAAAGACGGGCGGCTATCAGAATAGCCAGCGCATACAGGACCGTATCTACTAAGGCGGCTCAAGTTGTGGCATCAACAGTTCCCATTCACCTGCTGGCACGAGAACGCTCGTACGCAGCTGGAGCAAATAGAAGGGCGGCAAAGAAAGAAGCAAGAGAGGAGAGTCTGCGCATATGGGAAGACGAATGGCGCCGAAATACCGAGACTGCAGGGTGGACAAAAATCCTTATTAGGGAAGTAACTCCATGGGTCAAGAGGGAACATGGCGAGGTGGGATACCATCTGACCCAATTCCTGACGGGACACGGTTGCTTTAACGCATACCTGCACCGAATGCACTTACGGGACAACAGTGCCTGCACATACTGCGGCGAAGAAGACTGAGCTCAGCACACTATTTTTGAGTGTGAGAAATGGGGTGAAGAAAGAGCAAGAATGACGGAACTAATCGGGGAGCGGCTTACCCCAGGAAACATCGTTAGCCACATGTTAGAGAGTGAAGACAAATGGAAAGTTATAGAGACCGAAGTAGCCAAAGTCATGAGCTGTAAGGAAGAAGAGGAGAGAAGGAGGCAAGCAGGACAACCATAATTAGTAGGGGCAAACCGCGCTGAAGCAATACCAACCGGGATCCCGGTGCGGCGAGCGACAAGAAGGGGGGGTTTTTAGTCGGTAGGCGGTTGGGCCCCCTTCCCAGCCGAATCCGACACACCCGGATAAACTCCGTTTTTTCCGGGCGTCTTTTGAAGATTTTCCCCTCCTTCCTACAGGAAAAAAAAGGGCGCGTCCAAGAAGGGCTGAAATGCGCATAGTACAACGCACAACTACAAGCGAGGCGGTACAATTTTATAAAACACTTAACATACCGCCCGCCTTGGAAAGGGTAACCTTTCAAATAACAACAGTACAAATTTGACATGTAACAGCTAGAGTAACATGTACAAAGCATAATAATACATAGATCTTAAGGTAATACAAGAAACCCCGAACAATGGATAGCCAAAAGGCTTTACGAAACACTGCGCAAGACGCTAACGTACTAGTTCACAACACTAGGTAGTGGGCACAGCTTGGCTAAGGATCGCTTTACGATCCCTGACACAGTTTTCACTGACGCCACACGCGTAACGCCGTCAAGGCCAGGGTGCAGCTCGGTGACCCGGCCTAACCTCCACTTCAGAGGGGGAAGATTGTCATCCTTGATGAGGACCATGGAACCAGGCTGGAGGTCCGAAGTGTGTGTGCGCCATTTGGTGCGCTGTTGGAGTTCTGAGATGTACTCCTTACTCCATTTTTTCCATACATTCTGGTGGAGCTGTTGTATTCTTTGGTATCTAGACAGCCGAGACTCGGCTATCTCAGTAACGTTGGGGTCAGGCAGTGACACCAAAGGACGACCGATCAGAAAATGAGCAGGAGTCAAAGGCTGAAGGTCGTTTGGATCAGCGGACAAAGGAGACAGGGGTCGGGAGTTTAAGGTCGCTTCCACCTGTGCTAGCAAAGTGCAAAATTCATCGTAATTTAGACTAGCGTTACCTATAACGCGCCATATGTGATGTTTGGACGACTTATTTCCAGCCTCCCACAATCCGCCAAAGTGGGGACTGTGCGCGGGTATAAAATGCCAAGCTACTCCGTCGTTCGCGACTGATTCGGAAATGGAAAGGCCTTGTTCCGCAAGAAAATTGCCTAATTTGATTAATTCGGAATTAGCGCCGACAAAATTAGTGCCATTGTCTGAATAGACATGTAGCGGTTTGCCTCGACGAGCTACAAACCGGCGAAAAGCCATTAATAAGGTTTCAGTAGAAAGGTCAGCAACCAATTCAAGGTGCACTGCTTTTGTGACAAAACAAACGAATAGACAAAGGTAGGACTTTACTAGTTTAGTACTACGTCCTTTGCGATCCTTTATCATGAACGGTCCACCATAATCGATACCAGTCGTATGAAATGGGGGCGATGATTGAATGCGAGAGGCTGGCAGATCTCCCATTATGGGTTCGGTTAGCTTAGGAGAAAATCTAAAACACCGCAAGCATTGATGAACCACTTGCTTGACTATATTTCTGCCAGAGGTAATCCAATATCGTTCTCTGAGATTAGCTAACAGCATTTGAGGTCCGGCATGGAGAAGCCGAAGATGCTCATGCGAAACTAGGAGTTTGGCGAATGGATGTTTGCCAGAAATCACTAGAGGAAACTTCTTGTCAAAAGGTAATTGAGAGTTGTGGAGCCTACCACCAACTCTTAGCAGTCCCTTGGAATTGAGAAAAGGATTCAAGGATATCAAAGCAGAAGATTGTTTCACAGGCTTGTTCTGTGACAACAGCTTAAATTCGTCAGGAAATGACTCGCGTTGTGAAAAACTTGCAAGCCTTACAAGGAATGCTTGCAGTTCATCTGTAGAAAGGGGCCTAGAAAGGCGATCAGCTTTAGGGGTCCGAGCATTGTTATAAAAACGAAAGCAATAAGCTGTAACTCGTTGTAATCGAGCCAAACTTGAATACTGATTGAACGGAAATGGTTCAACAGAGGTTACAGAAAAACTTTGAACTTCTTTTTTGAATTCTGGAAGCTCAGCAAGAACTAGTTTGGAACTAGGCATAGAGACAACAAATCGACCATTCGCTTCTCGTTGCGTATTTTGCACGAAATGTGCCTCACAGGCGTTCTCTTCATTTGTGCGGACCTTTTCCTCTGGGTAATGTTCGAGTTGCCAAAACCTATCAATGGGATCAGAAGCATCCTCGATCGTGCTAAGATTGCACTGTACAGGGTACGCAGAAGGGGGGCCTGTAGGGCCAGAAACAATCCAACCAAAACGAGTTTTTTGGAGGATGGGAAGATTTGGGCCTAGACCAATTTGTCCAATACAAAGGAGCTGCCAGAAAATGGGCGAACCAATCAGAATGTCGATGGTGCCCGGTTGGTCGTAGGACAGATCTGATAACTTGATGTTATCAGGAACCTTGAAACTGTCTCGGTGGACACGAAAACTTGGGGTTGTACCTGTAATCTCATCGAGAACAAAACAGGATAGGCCAATACTGTATGAGGTGTGAGGGGCTTGCAGCTTGATATCACACCTAGCTTTGATTTGAGAAGTAGCTTTACTTAAGCCAGAAACAGGAACGTTGACTTCGCGAGTTGGAAGCTTTAACCTTTTACACAAATCTGAACGTATGAAGTTCGATTGGGAACCGGAATCCAGCAGGATTCGCACAACATGAGGCGTACCATCATCAGCGATGAGTTTAGCGGTAGCCGTAGGTAAGAGTACCTGCAAAGCATTCGAACAGAATGCCGAAATCGATTGATTTAGTTCAACAGGGGTTTCTGCCGACATCGCAGATCCTGGTTGACTAGAAGAAGCATTTTGAGGTTTATCCTCATGAAGAAGAGTGTTGTGCCTTGATTTGCACTTTCTACACGTATATTTGGAGCTACAGCGGCTCGCAAGGTGACCCTGAGTTAGGCAATTAAAGCATACACGGAGCTCCTTTGCCTTTGAATTTCTGTCAAGAGAAGACAGCTTGACAAACTTGTCGCATTTGTACAAGGGATGAGATCCTTTATAAAATGGACACGAAGGGGTACCTGACACAAATGATTTCGAATGTACCTTGGAAGACTTTTCGGGTACAAGCTTAATATTTTTTACTTCTAGAGTTTCTAGAAGATTTGCTGTGTTTTGCAGAAATTCCTTGAACTCGTCAAGATTAGGCAGATCAGAACTTGACCGGTTTCTAAAGACCTCCCATTCACGGAATGTCGTGGGGTCCAGTTTTTTAGAAACGACATAAATGATAACAACATCAAGAAGCTCGCTTTTGGTAGCTAATGATTTGATTGCTGCAAAATGTGTGAATAACATATCGCTAATCGTACGTAATTTAGTTGCAGATTCCTTACTGCACGATTCAAGTTCGAATATAGCATTGAGGTGGTTATGAATCAGCATTTTTGGATCATTGTAACGATTACACAATGCATCCCAAGCTAGAATATAATTACTCGCAGTAAACTCTAAACTTTTTATAATTTGGCTTGCATCACCCTGTAAACTAGCCTTTAAGTAATGCAGTTTTTGAATATTAGTTAACGTTTGATTCTCATGAATTAAGCTAATAAAAGTCTCACGAAATTCCAACCACTCTGACACGTTCCCTGAATATTTGGGAATGGAGATGGTAGGAAGGCGTACAGCTCGATTATTGCAATGCGAACTGCAGCTTGAATGCCCTGATCTCACGCTACCGTTAGGAGATCCAGAACGATCTGGTGCAACATCAGACTGTTTGTTGTATTCATTAATCAAATATTCAGCTTGTGAAATCGCAAAATAATAAGAATCTTCAAATTCAACTTGTTGCTGCATTTCAGATTCTACATCCTTACTGTTTTCTAAAATTTGTTCATGAACCGCATAATATTCTGATAACAGGGTGGCTGTATCATTCAATCTTTTTTGCAATTGAATAATCTGAGCGCTAGATAAGAATTGATCTTCATCATGAATTGTTTGCAAAGATTGCACGTAATTTGCGAAACGCGTAAGCTTGCCTTTAATAGAGCCACGTGCTCTTACAAGCGGATCCATAATTGTTGAAATTAAAACAGTTTAACAGATAGAACTAACTCTCGTACGCCACTGGTACGGAATTTTGTTTACAACGCAAGACAGCGTTGATAACGATGCGAGATTAACTTGGCGCTAACGACGTAGAAAACGGCCCTGGTACAACGCGAGATTAACTTGTGAATGATTCGACTGTAATATGAAACATGCAGGGGATATTGTAGTCACGAATCAAACGAAATAGCTTGGCATTTCACGCAATTAAAATGTTTATATGACTCATAAACCATTTGTTTACGCAATAATACGCAGCTGAAATTATGCACATGCAGAGACACAGATGATAGAAAACCAAATTCATGCATAGGAAATCTCACAAAGGAAATTAGGCTTACATTGATATTGTTGTGTGCCGCCTTTTGACCAACAGGTTTGTACTACCGTCTAGCTTCCTCGTCGGCAGCTGCCTGCATACCTGCACGTTGCCGCGAGACGCGGCGTTTGGCTTTCTCGCTCTCACGTTGCTAGCACCGTATGCTGTCTTCCTTCCTCTCGTTAGGGATGAATTTAACACGATTGAAACTGCGTGTTGTACTTACTTGCCTTGTACAACTGCGAATCCGGGCCGATGATCCATGCGGCTCGAAGGATGTTGGGCTGCTTTTCCGGGCTAGTACTAATCCGGATCGATGGACAAATGTTGGGGAGCCTCTCAGTTTTCCGTTATGTTTGGAAAATTCCTGATTGCTAGCTCGCCTTGGACGTTAATGGACTGTATTGATTTTCTTTACTAAATTATACACACGTTGAAAGCAAAGTAGGTAATTTATTCGCAATAAATTAGTACACAAAGATTTGAACATTTAAACAAAGAATTAACGTTTCTCGGTGTGGACCGGTTCGCGTGCTGCCACGTTGACAGACGGAACGTAAGTAAGGACGGCAGGCGCGTCCAAGAAGGGCTGAAATGCGCATAGTACAACGCACAACTACAAGCGAGGCGGCACAATTTTATAAAACACTTAACACAGCCTGTATATTTTATGTTTTTCTGAATCTACAAGTCAAATTACATATAACAGTTCTGCCAATTTTTTTAAACAAAAAAATTATTTTTTCTATTTTTATTTTTTACCATAGAAGGCATTGACTTGGAAAAATCTATTCTAATTGACTCTAGCAACTCTTGATATTAGCTATTTTAGCAATAAGGTCAATAACAAACCTTTAATAAAAGAATATAATTTGCTAACCTCGTTTTTTAAGAAAAAGTCACTTATTTTAAATGGCACCTATTAAGGACCATCTTGCTATTAGATAGAAAATGTAATTATCAATCTAACGATATGCATTATGCACCACTTTATCTTTATCTAAAACTTAAAATTAATTAATTAATTATTATTTTTTAAATATTTTTATGTAATAACTAATAATACCTAAGCAAATTTGGAAACACTGTTGTATGTAATTTGAGTCGTAGATTCCGAAAAACATAAAACTTATAGAGTGATCTATTTAAATAACCAAAGTTAGTGTCACTTTGGTTTTCTAAATAGATTTTAAAAAAATAATTAAATAATTTTCAGATTCAGATAAAGATAAAGTAGTGCATATAATATATATATATATATATATATATATATATATATATATATAATATTGTTAGATTGGTAATTACATTTTCTATCTAATGGCAAGATGGGCCTTAGTAGGTGCCATTTAAAAAAGTGACTTTTTCTTAAAAAACAAGTTTAGCAAACTATATTCCTTTATTGACCTTATTGATAAAATAGCAATTATTAAGAGTTGCTAGAGTCAATGGAAATAAATTTTTCCAAGTCAAGGCCTTCTATGGTAAAAAATAAAAATTGAAAAAATAATTTTGTTGTTTAAAAAAATTTAAATTTGGCAGGACCATTATATATAATTTGACTCGTAAATTCAGAAAAAATGAAATATACAAGGTGTTCCATTGAAAAAATTAAAAGTTGGTATCATTTCCGGTAAAACCGGAAGTCAGATATTTTTACTATATCTAACGGCCAATCATAAATTATGTCTAATATCTTGGTATGAAATTTTATCCAAATAGATTCATAAATAACGAAGATATAAGCATGGCACTAGTCTCATTGTCACCCGGTATATAAAAATTACAAGTTGACTTTTGACATGGCCAAATGCACTACTAAATAAAGACGGTCGATAGCTTCATGGATATGACACAATTATTACAGCTTAAAATTTGGATTGGTTAGTTGAATTCGACCAATTACCCACTATGCACGGCTTTCCTTAATTTACAATAACGCCTACATGGAATTCAAGATCTTGCTTCCTATCATAGCGCATTAAGAAGTGATAACTGACTAAAGTAACTTTTCAATCTGCATTAAAATGGCGCAAGCAAAACTTACATTGAATTGCTTGCAATTGCGGGACATATGCCGAGGTTGAATTTAACCGAATGTTATGTCACTAACGAATCGTGACGATCGAGAACGGATCAAAATCCTATCATGCAAATGCCGTACAGAGTTCAAAGATATTAACACTTGAACAAAGCGTGAGGCACTTCCGATCTTAATTACTTTTAACCTAAAAAAACGCTAATGAAAGTGGACTACCGCAATGGGTTCGTTACAGGATGAGTGTGGTGAAATAAATTACATTGACTACTTTACATGGGTGAGATACAAGCTTAAAATACATATTAAGAGCATCCTAATGTTTATTGTGTACACCGTAGCACAATCACGAACACGCCTTAAGAGGGATTTCGAAGTTCGAGTGGCCGAAATTAAAATACAAAACAAACGACCTAGAGATGATTTTCCCTAGCTGCAGCAAACTTAGACAAGGGTTCGAGGGACTTCGGTATCATTCGGAACGCCACCAAACAAAAGGACGTCACCAAAACAAGGACGTAGTCCAGCAAAAGGTACGTCACCAACCAGAAAAAGCTAAAAGAGCATCAAACCATAGAATCTAGCTAATTATTCATCAAGAAAACATACCCGCAGGTGTTCCCGGCTTCATTTCGCCAAAGGGGGAAACATCTGCTTGCCAAAACAAAATCCAAACTAAGTTTGGGCTTGAGAAATTACCAAAATACTCTTCACGGGCTCTGCCATAGCACCACCGCAACATTCCAGACACAACAGAATTAACTTCGCGAGCTAGATGCTTGCGAAATATCCCAATTAAGGTACGTTTCAAAACAAAAATTCACAAAAGCAGCTAATCTTTAGCAGCACAACATGGCGAATGCCCAAAAAGGCTGATAAGAGAACCCCAAATTCAGAAATAGCAGGGAGCGTTGAATATGCAACCAGACTAACACCGATGCAACAAGAGAGGCTAGGTAACGCAAATTAATTAAGCATATAGATTTCTGGAAATTCGAAGCTTGTAATAGCGGGTAATATTTAGATTTATCGAAAATAGGGCAGTTAAATATGTAATACTTTTAAATGACTTTTAGCCCGTAACAGAGAATTAGGACAGTATTCGTCCTATTACTGTTCTGTTTTACAGGGTATTTATAGTTTACTGTTTGCAACACTGATATGATTCAAACTCATTTAAAGTTTTTACAAAAAGTCAGTAGCATAGCTTCAAAGCTTCAATGTATTTGTTACGTTTGTTCTATAAATACCAAATGTATTAGATCTGTCAGTATCGTAATTGGCAATCAGAAATAAAATCAGCATTTTTAGACAAATAGTGGTGCCTTGAAATTACTGAAGCATCTCAAAGCATCAACAAATTAGTTTGCTGTTTATTGGTTTGCATCTGTCAAATGTAGCGGCAACCATGGCACTTACTGCACCTGATCTGCTTCCAGCATACCACCACTTCACAATTTGCACTAATTTTTGAAAAAACGATAATTCTTGTTTCTTTCATTATTAGGTTTTCTGACGTAAAATGACAAAAATGATGGCATAAATGGATGCAGAATTGTTTGCTCTATAAAAAATCTATGTACAAGTTTTCTCTAAAATAATCAGGGAAGCAAATTTTTTCATATAAAGAAATTACCATTGAAAACCCTATGGTGCGTAAATCATTTCTACACCCTGTATATAAATGAATATAGATTTTGTTGTCCCGTATGTGTTCCTATACCATTCGTCCGATTGCGATGAAACTTTTGTGAGTTGTTGTGCGCAAGCCCGCGAAGGATTCTGAATTAGTACAACCATTATTTTCAGTGTATGAGTGCAGAATTGAATTCAATCAAATACAAACAGCGACATTTTATTTCGTGTGTGACATAACAAGTAGATAATAGATATCACAGGCATTTTCTTTGCTTTTTCCAAGTTTTTTTTTTTTTTTTAGTTTAGCGTCCCATGTTTATTTACATTTTGTACAAGTACATTAAGTAAATGGTGTGGTGGTATGGATTGACATGTAGAAGAATGCTCATTAGCAAGCTTCAGTAACAATTAAGCTTTTAAGCTTCTTGTGACTTAGGGGTTACAAACTTACAATCTAAGACTTATAAACTAACTTAAACTACACTATCTAAATTACATTCAAAATCTGGTTATTAAATCGTTTGGCACATGTCTTTTTAACCGCCTATTGTTGTTAGGCTGATTAATTAGGTTTACTGCTAATTCATTGGGATGGACCGTGAGCCGATCTCTATATTGCAAGCTATATCGGAGTATTTCCTTCTTCACTGTTGGAATTTGGAGATCCCTTCTGATAACAGTGTTGGGTACGAACCATTGCGCATCCGTTATCATACGCAGCACTTTAGACTGGAATCGCTCCAATATGTCGATATTTGAATTGGAAGCTGTGCCCCACAGCTGGATCCCATAAGACCAGACTGGTTTTAATATTACTTTATATACCAGCAGTTTGTTATCCAAACTAAGTTTAGATTTCCGTCCTAGCATCCAGTACATCTTGGAGAGAATCATGCCTAATTGCTTTCGCTTGGTAAAAATGTGCTTACGCCAAGTAAGTCTTCTGTCGAGGTGCATGCCAAGGTACTTCACTTCTTCTAGTTGTGGTAATCGATTGTTGTTTAAATGCACTGGGGGGCAATCTTCCCTACGCGTGGTGAAGGTTATGTGGACTGATTTGGATTCGTTTGCTTTTATTCTCCATTTCTTTAGCCATTTTTCAATAGAGGTGAGATTTGTCTGCAGTTTCAGTGAGGCAGCTGTGGGATCGCTATCCGAGGCTAGGATTGCTTTTTCCAAGTGAATTTTTATTATTCGTCACAGAGCATTACTTTCGCTGTCAAATCAATGATGCCACCCAAACGACAAGCGATTGGTCGATCTACACCTCAAGCATATAGAACAAGGGTATCACGAGCTTCAGACACAGACGAGCAACGGGAAGCAAGACTGGAAACCGTTCCAGTACGCACTGCTCGATCTAGACGAACACTGCAGGCTGATTTAAATCTTGGTGCACTTCATTACGATGCTAATTACTGTTACTGGTTCTCGAACTAAAATGTTTAAAAAAATTAATAGAGTGCCTCCTACGGCCACGATAAAGGGTATGTTGGTATAAAAAGTCTAAAAATAATTTTTTTAAATTAAAGTAGTGCGATTTGTCTGAAAATTGAGAGTCTGACATTACTCTTAATTCTAAACAACTTTCCTTAATACTTTTTTCGTTATCTCTTCTTATAATAGTAGTTTACTCTTGACAATTTTTTTAAAATCAATTCTAAAAACACCCTGCATATTAATTAATTTGATTGATTTTCTCAAAATCTTAGTTTGAGAACAAGCAAGAGTGATTCCGAGAATATTAGCATCTAACTCAAAAAAATTGTCATTTACACCTTATGTGAACTCAGTCCGCGAACACACTGTATGTTAGTTATGCGGAAAGAAATATTTTTACAAAAAATGGACCCGGTAGGTGGCGCTGGAGTCGAGATATTTACCAAAATGTGTATTTATGGTCTGATTTGGCTTATATTCAGAAGATTTTTTGGCAGAACAACGTTTGCCGGGTCAGCTAGTTTCCTATAAAAATGAAAAACTGTTGAGTTTAAACTGGCACCAATAATAACTATATAAATTAATCAAACTTCCAATAGATGCAGCCAAATTACAATTATGGAAAAAGACGATGAAAAGGCCTTGGAAAATTTCGGTAAGGAGGAACATTTTTGCGGTAGGTGCCTGTAAAACATCTGGATACGAATATCTTCTTAAACAAAATAACCCCTTACCTTGACTTCGTGCACCGTCTCGCAAAATGAAAGATATTCAATTTGAAACTAAACTTTTTTAATGAAATTTTTACATTTTCTGCGATCAAAATTTAAAATTTTGAAGAATAAGATGATAGATAGATGAACTAGCTATAGCACCTGAAAAACGAATTGTCTAGCTACCTTAATCTCATCCATATATGGCCTTGGAACTGTGAAATAATTTGGAAATTGCAACACAGGTTCTTGTAATAATGCTGGGAGGGATATCAACAAGGTGAAAGCAGATAGCAGCATTATTACACTTAGGCCCTGGACGCACGTGGATTCCGTATGCGCATACTGTCGTGATACAGAATCGAGGAGTGTTTAGACGCGGCGACTGTATCTGAAACGCGGGCCTTCAGTCGCTTGGGAGAACAGTCCAGTGCCGTGTTGTTATGGACCTAGCATTGCTGTTCTTTGTATCTGTCGAATTAGCTTGGATGTGCTGTATTCAAAGACAGGGATTGGGCTCTACTAAGCTAATAAATTTTTCATTGTCAAATAATGATCGTTGTATAGTAACGAACGCATTGCTTATTCGATTTAAATACAAGTTGAAAAAAATCTGCTACGCCTATGATATGATGTCGTCTGTTCTGGCTCGCAAAAGTGTCCTTGTCTGAACGGTTCCATATGCTCCAATGGTAAATCGGTATCCGAGATACGGAATTTGTCGCCGGCGGCCGAAAAGGACATATACCGAAATTCTGCAGCGCGATATAATTGATTTATGGTTGTTGTTTACTAGATTACAATCAATACCCATTGTTTTTGTGATCATGGCTACTTGTTAATTGCACGTCTTAATGACAACCAAAAACTTTTGATAGGCAATTTAAGGTAAACGGTTGCATTTACGCTTATGAACTAAGAGTACACTATTTTTGTGCTTTTTAATTCTCTTTCAGACAATAACCTAAACTTTTAGAAAGTGTTACAGATAACGAAGTTAGAGCAAAAAAAAGTTTTGAAAGATAGGTAAAGTACACCTTACAGTCAAGTATAGTTTATGAAATTTTTTCTATTAGTGCACTACAAAATAGTAAGAATGTATCCAAAATTCAAATTGATATCTCTACATTTGTGGAAATTAACAAAGTATATAGAAAATAAAATATTGAGCTTCGAGGCCCTATAACTTCTTATTGAAGGAACTTTGTACTAAGGTATATTAGGTTTAATCGATTTATTATGACGTAGGGAATCTATGACTAATCGGTGTCCCATTCATTTTTGGGACACCCTGTATATAATTCTGCTGTACGTGTGTACGTGATTGAACTCCTAAATGGCTGGACCGATTTTTATGAAATTTTGTGTGTTTGAGTGGGTTCCTGGATGGTTTAGCTTCGCAACTGTAGGTGGCGCTGCAATCGCGTTCTAGGAATTTATTTTTTATTTATTGATATTTAAAAAAAATTGTTTTAAGATTTCTCGCATATCAGAACATATAAAAATCGAAAATTCGAAAGTGCAATAGCAGGCAAACCAACGTTCGAGCAGGACAACGTCTGTCGGGTCCCCCAAAATTTCACCCCACACCGCCCCAATATTTTTTAAGATAAAAATCTTTATATATTGCTATGGTATATAGTGGTCATGTATTACATTAAATACGGTTATTTATTTACATAAATCTAAAATGAAAAGTTCAATACGGTAATTATACTGAAATGATAAAATGTGGAAAATTGTGTTAATGATTGCTTATTTAATTGAATAATAATTGAAACTCAAAGATTCAAAGTACATTTTAAAAGAAAGTTATTACATAATGAGTACTACTTGATGATGGTAACAAGAATTAACAATAAATACAAAGTTGAATGTTGCATATGACAGAATACAATTCTATTTGTACCAATTTATAAAGTGAGCACCATTCAAATTTATTTATAACATGTAACAGGCAGGAATAATGGTAGTCTAAGATAGCAATAAAAATTGGATAATTATAAAAATAACAACTTTGAAAACAAGCTGTAAAAAATTGTGTTTTGGTAAAATAAACCAGAAATTTGCCCTTAATTTATTTCAATTAAAATACAATATAATAAAAGGGTTTACTAAGTATATGCAAAGTGATAAGCAATTGAATTAAGTGAAGAAAATAATATTATTTGAATAAAATGAAGATATGGTATTATGGATCTAAATAAGAAGACATAGAAGCAAGAAGAATAGATTTGGATAATTTAATTGGAGTTACATTACAATTTATCGTTAGTAACATAAATTGGAGTATCATTGCTGTTTGGAGTTTAGAGGACTGCACCAGAGGAACGAGGGACTAGTTGGACAAGGGATCTACTTGCTTACAGCGTAGAGAGGAATTGTTGGAGACAGCGGCAAGGTACTAAGGACTAGCGGACAGGAATTGGTTTACTTGCAGCAGAAGGAAGGACAGTTAGGAGTTTGCAGTATACTGGATGCTGATGACGTGCATGGAGATGCTAGGACCTGAGGAAGGACAGAGTTAAGTTACCATCTTGACAGGAAGTCTACTTACCAAGGAGGAATTGGACACAGGAAGGTTCCAGGACTGACAGCTGTGTAGGAGGTCAAGTAGGAGTGGATGTCTTGCAGCTTCTTGGATGAGTAACGAGGTGAAGGTAGCTTATTGGTGACCAGTGTGTGTGTGAGCAGAGGTGTGCAGCAGTTTGGATGGAAGAGAGAGGTGTATCTGGGTGAGTTGAAGCAGGTCTGCTGGATAAGGAACTCAGGTGGATGAAAGCAGGTATTTTCTGAAGTTATCTAAAATAAAAGACAGTTAATAAGGTTATTTACAATATCATTGAATTGACTTACATGTCGTATCATTAATTGAATCGTGAGGGCTTTGTAAAGAAGTTTATTCTGTCATATTTATTTAAAAGTGTCATTGAACGCTGTGTTTGCATAATAGTTGACAGCAAGCGACTTGCATAAAATAATTCAATACTAGTAAATAGAATAGCAACAAACAACTAACTAGATTTTGGCGAACCATACCCTGAGCAAAGAGTACTCATGCATTTTGCAATATAATTCAATTGATTTATAATAAAGTTAAAGTTTCGACATTTGAATTAAATAAGCATACAATAATAATATCATATTTGAGCCTTGGTATAATTATTAATAGGTATTGGAACGTGAAGCAAAAGTAAATATAGAATCATACACACGAATCCAGTATGAAACAATAAAGAAGCCGACCTGCGATTAATTAATAAAGTTAAGCAATGGTAGTAAAAATCGCAGATCAACCCCCTACAGTTTATACACCACGGCAGCTCTGAAAACTCTTTACTCACCGCGATGGCTCTAACTAACTCAAATTTCGGCGGTCTTGGATCGTAGGTTCAAATCATCAGCTGTGTACCCTGGAATGTCTTTAAAAAAAGGAAAGGGAAATGGGCGCCAGAAATCAAAAGATTTCAAATAATAAGCAAATAAACTGCAAGTGACTAACGTTTAATTAATAAATAATAAAAAGTCTTAAAGTGTCAGTAACAAATAATCAGAATAATTAAAATTCAAATAATGTTATAACAAAATTGTGTACGTAAACTGAAGGTTTCGACACGCATAAAATTAAAAAACCCCTTTCGGGTTATTTTAATAACTTTACCAACAAATCATTCGTGGAATAAGCTTATCACAGTCATTTAATAAATCCTTCTGTTTAGGCTATTGAAAATAAAAAAGCGTGACTGTACCTTTTACAGAGGGCCAAAACATCAAAATAACAACTTTAAATACTGAGCATAATTAAATATAAGCATAAACATTTAAATATTAAAACAAGAGCATGTATGAAATTGAACGTTACATGTTAACAATTGCAGAACGTATGCATTTAAATTTTAAATATTGACGGGTTTAAACTGTATAAATGTAAAATCCAGGTATTGAAGATACGATAAATCCCGGAATAGCACAAACTAACCTCGTTTCTCCAACGCTCACAAACGGCAAACAGGCAAACGCCGACCGGGGTAACTACACCCTTCGCTTCGGTTTAACATAAGGTGGTCGTGAACTACACACATATCGTTAAAATCGACGTGGATGCGCCGAAAATTGCTGGGGAAGCATCCTCAAAAAGGCAGCAAATACGCCGAACCCAGCAGGTGTCAAAAATGCGATAAGGCAAGCGCCTTGGCCTCCGAGATAAACTCATGGTTGGAATTGGTAATTAAGAGCTAAGAAGAAATGTAATTACTATGGAGAAAATAAAACAGAAAAGCTCCATCGTACCTGATCATAATCAGCCCTAGGGAGACATACACTGCTCATTGAAATTGGTTGAGCGCACCTAATTTGACTTGAACAAACATAATTTAACCACGCCGGTGACGGCGGGCCAAAAATAGCAAGTCCGAGGTACGAACAATTCGAGCCCAAAAAAAGGCTCGCACTCTGATAAGAGATAGCGCGGGTCGAGAGGGCATCGCGCAAACGAAAGGAACTCGTTACAGGTATAAAATAAGCTGTTTTGGAAAATTTACGAATTTGAAATGCAAAGGATTTATAATTCAAATAAAAATATACAGGTTAAGCCTGAAATAATTGGATAACTGGCGAAACAATTAAAAATTGTTTCAAGTACAATATATAATTCTTCTGTACATGTGTATGTGACTGAACTCCTCCTAAACGGCTGGACCGATTTTGTTGAAATTGTGTGTGTGTGTTTGAGTGGGCCCCTGGATGGCTTAAATTCACAATTGGACCCTGTACGTGGCGCTGCAATCGGGTTCTAGAAATTTAAAAAACAATTTTTTTGACGATTTTTTTCATTTGTTTTGAGATTTCTCTCATATCAGAACATATAACCCCAAAATTTTACCCCCCCTCACCACCCCCCAATACTTTTTAAAATAAAAAAAATTTAAAATTCGAATATCGAAAAACCGTTCGATGAACCCGCTAATAGCAGGCAAACTAACATTCGGGCAGGACAACGTCTATCGGGTCCGCTACCCCTTAGGGGGTGAAATGGGGTAAATAAGCCTAAAAATCGACATGAGTGTCCTTATTGCGGTTTTATAAGGCCAGGGTATACCCTATGCCAGATGGAAACGTTACGTAGAGGCCCTATGCTCCACATCGGGAGTTTGAGGAACTATATATATACCCTAAAACCAGAGACCTAAAAAGTGGTTCTATATCTTATAATTTAATGTATTTTCTGATTTCCTTTGGTAGTTACGATTAAAATTAAGTTTTTTAACAAATATGAAAAGAAAAATTTTTCTTCAACTGATAGGAACAAAAATAGATGTTTTGTGATTATCTGCATAAATAATAATTTATTTGATTTGAAATTTTAAAGGTTGATGTTATGAACTTCCATACGCGGTATGAAACAGTATGGTGTTTGTATAATCAATTTAAATGTAGTTATAAGCAAAAAATTTACCTATTTGATAAAATTTTCTGAAATAACCGAAATTAAGATGAGATTACGCCATCCAAACTATTTGAAATTTTGTCATACCCTTCTTCGCGTGACGTTGTGTCATTTGGTACAAGCCGCATCAATGAAATAATTACACAATATGTTAAAATCTCAAAAATATATTGCCATTTTTAATAATTCACAATACACAAGATGGCTGCAGACCCACCGCTACTACTAATGACAGGCTTTAGATGAACGAAATAAAGCAACGCAAATGGTACTGGATAAAGGCGCAGGTAAACGCATTTGCCCTGCGGCGTTATTACTCCTGTTGAGAATTCAGCAATTTTAAATTTTGAAGTTGCAGATTGGTCTACGGCTGAGGCTACGGCATAAAAAAGAATGCATCAATTAAAACAGCGGTCGGGAGATTAATATACACAATGGGCCATAAATAACTGTACAGATTTTGTAGCCTCTTATATTAGTAAGTCAAATTTTTAAATGATGATTATACCATCGAAAACCTCAATCTTTATAGATGGAAAGGAAGCACTTTTACTTCCAAAGATGTAGTAGTTGTGTATGGTTAAATGAAAGCATACAATACATGTTGTTTTTGCAACTTTAGAAAATACAACAATAATAAAAAAAATATCTAAATAATTATTAAAAATGCTATTTAAAAATATGAGTTAATCGTCTTGCCCATTGAGCATCGCATAAGATATTCTCCTGTAAGGCAGCTGATTCCAAAACTCAATTATTATTTTCTTCAACACCTCATTTAATCAAGAACAAAAATTAAAATGATGGATACGAAGTGACGTTTACCTAGCAACCAAACAAATGAAGCAAAATTCATTGCCTCAAAATTTTGTTAGAGATTTAATTTCACATTAAAGCGATACGATGAGACGTTATTAAAAACTTCCGTTTTCGCATGGATCTCATTAAAGTGAAATAAAATCGATTTAAAACGTTGTATTATTGCAAATAAGATTATTTCAGTCTTTACTTGCATTGGCTGATTATATAATCGGAAATACAATCATTTATATTTTGTACCATATTTAGTAACTAAAATTTCTGTTAGCTAGACATTACACACTTCGCAGTAGTAATGTAAGTGAGATTGAAAACCGATCCTAGTTTCTTTAACGAGATTTATTTTCCCCATGGTACACGATAAATCATGTACTGTCAATCTACGTACTTGGCTTATAAAATATTGAATGTCAACTATTCGGTTGTCATTTGACGTAAGTATTGGTTTGCTGGGTTTCTCACTTTCGACACATAGATCTGGAAGCTTTTCTTCTGTTAAACTGTAAAGTAAAAATTATTTAGGTACTACCTCCAGTAATTTTAAATAGTCTAATCGATGTAATCAATAATTACATTCAAGCATCAATAAATTATACTGGTTATTCAACACTATAATGAACGAACCAATGAAAATTGTTCAATTTCTCAGAAACGGCCAATCAAAATTGACTGTCTTTGAAAACACCTAATGTCACAGTGTTTTCACGCGATCCCGATTGGTTTCAATGATTTCAATTTAGTGAGTAGCCTTTGACTGACATTTTACCAAAACGTCAAAATGAAGTTTGCAAATCAGCGTCGTTCTAAAAACTCTTAATAAGCGCGTTGGAAGCTCCAGTATTGAATTAATAGTGGAAAACGTTAAAAATGTGTGCTGTCGAACACGGTAAAAGTAATCTACCCATATTGTTGAATAATCTTTCCAAATACCACTCAAGGCAAATTTTTTTAAGAGAATTTTTTTTCGTCAACATGCAAATTATTGCAAATTTCTCTCAACAAAAACTGCTCAAATTCCACTCGACCTGCGGTCTCGCGAAATTTTTAACGCAGTTTTGGTTTCGAGAAATTTAAACGCAATAATTTGCATGTGAACGAAAAAAATTCTCAAAAAATGTTCACCTTTTGTGGTATTACCCTTGATTATTTCCCTTTGACAACTTTCAGCAATACAAAAATTGTATTTTTTAGGAGTACTCCTACGAAGTTTTCACCATACAAAATTGGAACCCCCATTTTACCCCTTTAGGGGTTGAATTTCGAAATATCCTTCCTTATTCCTTGTATACATCATAAAGGGAACCTCTGTGCAAAATATCAGCTTTCTAGGTCCAAG